>CM077350.1:25062371-25662371 GCA_039655645.1 Ammopiptanthus mongolicus
CAGTAGTTCGATGACGGACCGTGATTCGGACCCCGCTCAGTCGTTCAATTGTTTCAGTCTTGTGATGACTCGATCCCGGAGGGATCACGAGATTTATCCGGTGGATAAAGGTTTTGTTTCAAAAGACGCGTATAGTTCCTAAGGAAAAGAACCTTAGTAGACTTTGAGGTTTATCCGGGGGATAGACATTGCTTGATCGCATCTGCTTTGTGTAAGCATTGGCATTTCATTTGCATAGTTGTAAGGCCTTGAGCCTAGGAGTTGAGCTTACACCTTGATGCGGGTGCGAATCTTACGGTGACGATCTTCAATGGTCTTTTGGGAGGTATCAGGGTTGGAAGGGCTGACATGTGACCAGTTGGTAGCTCTTCTGTGTCGTGGCGAATCCGTGCAATACACTGATATCCTCTACTAGATGCCGTACTTTTCATGTTTGGTCGAGAGTGTTTCCGTAAAAGCCAGAAACGTGCACGTTACGAATGTTGTAGCATCTTGCCCAAGGCTGGCGCGCACGGAATGAAGAAAGATTGCTCAAGGAATCAAGTGAATCCAACAAAAACTCAAGCTTTTCTAGGTGAAAATGGAGTTTTCTCTCAAGAACAACTATGGAACTCTATGGTGTGAGGGGCTGTGCGAAAATGATGAAGTGAGGGGCTGAGTTCAGCCTCTTAAAAGTTCACTTAAGGGTAAAAAGGTCATTTGCCAAAAGGGTATAATGGTAAAAGTGTAAAAGACTAAGGTTAGGGGCATTTTGGTCATTTTGCGTCCAGATATTTTCGAACGTCATGACGACTCTGGCATACTCTCCCAAGTGTCCTGGGATGATGTGATATCAAGATTATCTTTTGGCGAGTCTCGGTAAGTCCATATGTGGCTCCGTTCGTCACCCGATTGAGGATTCCGCCCGAACGAAGGTCAGGAAGTGATTTTTCTGAAATTTAGCAAAGTTTACATGAAGCTTTAGGAACGAAGTTACGATTAAGTTCGGCTTACCATCCTCAAACTGATGGACAATCAGGAAAGAACGATTCAGTCTTTAGAGGATCTATTGAGGGCGTGTGTGTTAGAACATGCCGGTAGTTGGGAGAATTTCCTACCGTTGATAGAGTTTACCTACAACAACAGTTATCATTCGAGTATAGGGATGGCACCCTACGAAGCTTTATATGGACGACGTTGCAGAACACCTTTGTGTTGGTACCAAGATGGAGAAAGTGCTTCATTAGGACCTGAACTAGTGCAACAAACAACCGAGAAGGTGAAACTGATTCAAGAAAAGATGAGGACGACTCAGAGCCGACAGAAGAGTTATGCGGATAAAAGACGTAGGCCACTTGAGTTCGAGGAAGGGGATCATGTGTTTTTGAGAGTCACTCCGATGACTGGGGTGGGCAGGGTCTTGAAGTCCAGAAAACTCACTCCAAAATTCATTGGACCTTATCAAATTCTTCGTCGGATAGGTCCAGTAGCTTACCAAATAGCTTTACCGCCTTTTCTATCCAACCTTCATAATGTTTTTCATGTTTCGCAATTACGAAAGTATATTCCTGAAAAACAGGGGAAAGCCTAAGTTGGGCATCACTGCCTCACTTTCGCTAAGCGAATTCATATTCGCTAAGCCAATCAAACGAGTTTCGCTACGCGAATTACGTCTCGCTGGGCGATCCAGAGAAGTCTCCAAAGGAGGTATAACCGCCTCCATTTCGCTAAGCGAAATTATTTTCGCTACGCGAATACAATGCATTTCGCTACACGAATTCTGTTTCGCCGAGCGATCCAGAGGCGTTTACAAAGAGGTTTAACTGTCTGAACTTTCGCTAAGCGAATTCATATTCGCTAAGCGAATACAATACATTTCGCGTTTACAAAGAGGTTTAACCGTCTGAAATTGCGCTAAGCGAATTCATATGCGCTAAGCGAATCCAATGCATTTCGCTACGCGATTTGTGTCTCGCCGAGCGAACCAGAGGAGTTCCAAAAGATGCTACGGTCATTCCCCCCTGTCTCAGCTGGAGGAACTCCATCTCTTTCTCGTGTCTTGCGCTCAAAGGAAAATACTTCTCCAGGAATTTTCCCTTAAAAGCATTCCAGTCAACAGCTTGTTGGTCATGCACCAGCATCTGACGGGCTCCTTCCCACCAGTATTCAGCATCCTCCACCAGCATATAGGTTGCATAGACAACCTTGTCATTTTCAGTACATCTCATCGCTCCAAAGATCTTCTCCAGCGTTTGGATCCAGCGTTCAGCCAACTCAGGATTGAATTCACCTTTGAATTGAGGTGGATTCCGACGAAGAAATTCGTCCAGTCCTCTACCTCCAGCAGCTCGTTCATCACGTTGAGCCATAGCAGCAGCCATGTCCCGTATGGCATTCACAGCAGCAGTCAGGTTTTGAGCAGCCATTGCTACCTTCAAAACCAGAACTATCAAACACAAGAACCACAACAAAACTAAAGCAAACAACAGAGAAACACACAGAGAACACAACACAAACAAGACAGACCATAACCTACAAACCCCAAAAAGACTCGGCCAGCTCTGATACCAAACAATGCAACACCCTTTCCCGAGTGCCACATTCCCGAACGTTTATAGGGCCGAAAATATTTCTTAATGCGGAAAATACGGTTTTCTTTTTTTTTTCTTTTCACAAGATGCAATGGAAAGGTCATAATACTAATAAACGAACTTAGGTTCGCCATGCATTTCTAGAATATACCACAGAACAGAAACAGAAATGGAAACGTCAACATTATTATATACCGACGTAGGTCTAATGTGTAACTGACATAAGAAATACAATAAGTACAAGGAGTCGTAGCTCCCCCAAAAGTACTACAAAAACTAACATAGTCTGGCCGACAACAAAACTAGACCACAAAAAGAAGGTCCGCCTCAGGGCTCAAGGAACTACTGGACTGAACCATCGTCACGTCCATCTGTTCAAACAGCAACAGCAAGTACCAACAGAAAACATACAGATATGGGTGAGATTCCCGTTCATCAACACAGCAAAACAGCAATAGTAAAAACGGGACGACTCACCGGGTAACAGCGTACCCAACATGCTTACAGGAATTCTCGATGTCAAACATATTAAGCAGTTGACAGCATAATGTCATGTTAAGCAGTTAACAGCATAAAATAAGGTATTCTTTAGCAGTACAACGATGTATAACAGTAAATGTAAACATCAATAGCCATGCAAATCACTTCCTGACCTTCGTTCGGGCGGAATCCTCAATCGGGTGACGAACGGAGCCACATATGGACTTACCGAGACTCGCCAAAAGATAATCTTGATATGAACTTAACAAAACTTAACATATAATAGTGAACCCAAACTAAAGGGTTTCACCCACACATAAATTTAAACAACCATTCTCACTACCACCATCTTGGTGTGATGAGGTTCTTCTCCCCATACCTCTTGATGAGCAGATTCCCGGATCAAAGTCGGTTGATCGGTTTCTGAACCTCCTGATAATCGTCAACAACTACACAACACAACAATTCAACATTAAACAACAATCAAAACCAAACTCAACAACCCTAACAAAGAGGATTTCGGCCACCCTAGGTTAAAAAGGTTAGAAATTGGTTTTGGGTGTTGCAAAGGGTACCTTAGTTTCTTGTCAAGCTTGGACTTTCAATATCTTAATACTTCATTCAAAATGACTTCTCCACCCATGATAATGTTCTGTATTCTGAGTAGACACTTGATTAGCTTCACTGGATGCGTCTTAAATGAGCTAAGGAGCTTGCTTATCCCCTGGGCACATTCACATGGTTGTTTAACTCGTGGCATTCAGACCAGTTAATGTATTATGCTTCTTTGACCCTGTTACTTGCCGAATTAGGATTGGAGGTCCCCATGAAACTTGTATATATGAATACTAGGTTTAATTAGACACTAATTTCATCCAATTCGGACACCTACAGCTCAATATATGGCCACCAGACACTATGAAGGTATGACTGTGAAGAACAATCTCTTGTCACCAACTTACGGATGCAACTTAACGAAGATTGAGATCGATTTCGCTCTTGACCACTTAATGAGAGTTGCAGATATTTCTTTGAGCCTTCCAACGACACCAAGATCAATGCATCTGAACACACTAAAGCTCTAGAAATTGTCAGCAGACACTTGCATGTTCTTAATGTCACGAACTGTATCACATCTCAAGCTTGAAGAAGGAATTTCACTCAGATAGAGATTGATTCAGATCTCGACTTCTTCAGGAAACTTGTAGGTATTTCACTTATCTTTTTAACCAAACCAAGATCACTACATTTGGACAAGCGTACATCAAAATACGATGTTTTAGACGCTTGATTGTCTGCAGCAAGCGCTTGACTTCAATCTTCAGTGTTTTTGCTTTTGCAGCTTTTGTACTTTTGTCTTTGTCGACGCTTTTCTTCCCTTTCTTCTGTTAGGATTGCTGAAGCTTTTTTCTTCTTCTGTTACAGTACTTCATGCTTCTAAACTTTATTGAAAAGGGTACCTCATTTTCTGGTCAAGCTTGGAATTTGAATATCTTAATACTTCATTCAAAATTACTTCTCCACCCATCATAATGTTTTGTATTCTGAGTAGACGCTTGATCAGCTCCGTTGGACGCTTCTTAAATCATCTAAGGACCGTGGTTATCCCCTGGGCAAGATCACAAGGCTGTTTAACCCATAGTATTCTCACCAATTAGCGTATTTTGATTCTATGACTCTGTTACTGGCCGAATTAGGATTAAATGTCCGCATGAAACTTGTATATATGGATTTTAGGTTTAATTAGGCACTAATTTCATCCAATTCGGACACCTGCAGCTCAATATATGGCCACCAGACGCTACAAAGGTATGACTGTCAGGAATAACCTCTTGTCACCTACTTACGGATGCAACTTAATAAAGATAGAGATCGATTTCGCTTTTGACCACTTCATGACAGTTGCAGATGTTTCTATGATCCTTCCAACGATACCAAGATCGAAGCATCTGAACCCCTAAAGCTTGGGAAATTGTCAGCAGACGCTTCCATGCTCTTAATGTCACGAAGAGTATCACATCACAAGTTTGAAGAAGGAATTTCACTCAGATAGAGATTGATTCTGATACTCGACTTCTTCAGGAAACAAGTAGGTATTTTATCTTTCTAATCAAGCCAAGATCACTACATTTGGACGAGCGTACATCAAAATACGATATTTCGGACGCTTGATTGTCTGCAGCAGGCGCTTGACTTCAATCTTCAAAGTTTTTGCTTTTGCAGCTTTTGTACTTTTGTCTTTGTCCACGATTTTATTCTCTTTCTTCTGTTAGGATTTATGAAGCTTTTTTCTTCTTCTATTATAGTAGTTGATGCATCAGAACTTTATTGAAAAGGGTGCCTCTTTTCTGGTCAAGCTTGGACTTTGAATATCTTAATACTTCATTCAAAATTACTTCTCCACCCATGATAATGTTCTGTATTCTAAGTAGACACTTGATTACCTTCACAGGATGCCTCTTAAATGAGCTAAGGAGATTGGTTATCCCCTGGGCATATTCACAATGTTGTTTAACTCGTAGCATTCTGACCAGTTAGCGTATTATGCTTCTTTTACCCAGTTACTAGCCGAATTAGGTTTCGATGTCCTGATGAAACTTGTATATATGAATATTAGGTTTAATTAGACACTAATCCATCCAACTCGGACACATACAGCTCAATATATTGCCACCAGATGCTACAAAGGTATGATTGTCAGGAACAACCTCTTGTCACCAACTTACGGATTCAACTTAACCAAGATAGAGATCCATTTTGCTCTTGACGACTTCATAAAAGCTGCAGATATTTCTCTAAGCCTTCAAATGATATCAAGATCGATGCATCTGAGCACACTAAAGCTCTAGAAATTGTCAGCAGACGCTTGCATTTTCTTAATGTCACGAACAGTATCACATCTCAAGCTTGAAAAAGGAATTTCACTCAAATAGAGATTGATTCAGATCTCGACTGCTTCTGGAAACATGTAGGTATTTCTTTTATGTTTCTAACCAAACCAAGATCACTACATTTGGACGAGCGTACCTCAAAATATGACGTTCTGGACGCTTTATTATCAGCGACAGGCGCTTGACTTCAATCTTTAGTGTGTTTGCTTTTACAGACAGTGTACTTTTATCTTTTTTCATGCTTTTCTTCTCTTTCTTCTGTTAGGATTGCTGATGCTTTTCCCTTCTTCTGTTACAGTAATTGATGCTTCAGAGCTTTATTGAAAAGGGTACCTCATTTTCTGGTCATGTTTGGACTTTGAATATCTTAATGCTTCATTCAAAATTACTTCTCCACCCCTCATAATGTTCTGTATTCGGAGTAGACACTTGATTAGGTTCACTAGACGCTTCTCAAAATAAGACCACCAAACGCCACAAAGGTACGACTGTCAGGAACAACTTCTTGTCACCATCATACGGATGCAACTTAACAAAGATAGAGATCAATTTCTCTCTTGACCACTTCTTGAGAGTTGCAGATATTTCTCTGAGCCTTCCAACGATACCAAGATCGATGGATCTGAACACACTAAAGCTCTAGAAATTGTCAGCAGACGCTTGCATGTTCTTAATGTCACGAACAATATCACATCTCAAGCTTGAAGAAGGAATTTCACTCAGATAAAGATTGATTCAGATCTCGATAAGGAAACATGTAGTTATTGCACTTATATTTTTAACCAAACCAAGATCACTACATTTGGACGAGCGTACATCACAATATGAAGTTTCGGACGCTTGGTGGTCTGCAGCAGGCGCTTGACTTCAATCTTCAGTGTTTTTGCTTCTGCGGCTTTTGTCCTTTTGTCTTTGTCCATGCTTTTCTTCTCTTTCTTCAGTTAGGATTGCTGAAGCTTTTGTCTTCTTCTATTATAGTACTTGATGCTTCAGGGCATTATTGAAAAGGGTACCTCATTTTCTGGTCAAGCTTGGACTTCGAATATTTACATACTTCATTCAAAATTACTTCTCCGCCCATCATAATGTTCTGTATTCTGAGTAGACGCTTGATTAGCTTCACTGGACGCTTCTTAAATGAGCTAAGGAGCTTGGTTATCCGCTGGGCACATTCACAAGGTTGTGTAACTCGTAGCATTCCGACCAGTTAGCATATTATGCTCCTTTGACCCAATTACTGGCCGAATTAGGATTCGATGTCCGCATGAAACTTGTAAATGTGGATATTAGGTTTAATTAGGAACTAATTTCATCCAATTCGAACACCTACAGCACAATATATGGCCATCAGACGCTACAAAATTATGACTATCAGGAACAACATCTTGTTACCAACTTACGGATGCAATTTAACAAAGTAAGACACCGATTTCTCTCTTGACCACTTCATGAGAGTTACAGATATTTCTCTGAGCCTTCCAACGATACCAAGATCGATGGATCTGAACACACTAAAGCTCTAGAAATTGTCAGCAGACGCTTGCATGTTCTTAATGTCATGAACAATATCACATCTCAAGCTTGAAGAAGGAATTTCACTCAGATAAAGATTGATTCAGATCTCGACTTCATAAGGAAACATGTAGTTATTGCACTTATATTTTTAACCAAACCAAGATCACTACATTTGGACGAGCGTACATCACAATATGAAGTTTCAGACGCTTGGTGGTCTGCAGCAGGCGCTTGACTTCAATCTTCAGTGTTTTTGCTTCTGCGGCTTTTGTCCTTTTGTCTTTGTCCATGCTTTTCTTCTCTTTCTTCAGTTAGGATTGCTGAAGCTTTTGTCTTCTTCTATTATAGTACTTGATGCTTCAGGTCATTATTGAAAAGGGTACCTCATTTTCTGGTCAAGCTTGGACTTCGAATATTTACATACTTCATTCAAAATTACTTCTCCACCCATCATAATGTTCTGTATTCTAAGTAGACACTTGATTAGCTTCACTGGACGCTTCTTAAATGAGCTAAGGAGCTTGGTTATCCGCTGGGCACATTCACAAGGTTGTGTAACTCGTAGCATTCCGACCAGTTAGCGTATTATGCTCCTTTGACCCAATTACTGGCCGAATTAGGATTCGATGTCCGCATGAAACTTGTAAATGTGGATATTAGGTTTAATAAGGAACTAATTTCATCCAATTCGAACACCTACAGCACAATATATGGCCATCAGACGCTACAAAGTTATGACTATCAGGAACAACATCTTGTTACCAACTTACGGATGCAATTTAACAAAGTAAGACATCGATTTCTCTCTTGACCACTTCATGAGAGTTACAGATATTTCTCTGAGCCTTCCAACGATACCAAGATCGATGAATCTGAAAATACTGAAGCTCTAGAAATTGTCGGCAGACGCCTGCATATTCTTATTGTCACGAGCAGTATCGCATCTCAAGCTTGGAGAAACCATTTCACTTAGATAGAGATTGATTCAGATCTCGACTGCTTTAGGAAACATGTAGGTATTTCTCTTATCTTTCTAATCAAACAAAGATCACTACATTTGGACGAGCGTACCTCAAAAGACGACGTTTCAGATGCTTGATTATCTGCAGCAGGCGCTTGATTTCTATCTTCAGTGTTTTTTCTTTTGTAGCTTTTGTACTTTTGTCTTTGTCCACGCTTTTCTTCTCTTTCTTCTGTTAGGATTGCTGAAGATTTTGTTTTCTTCTATTAAAGTACTTGATGCTTCGGAACTTTATTGAAAAGGGTACCTCATTTTCTGGTCGAGCTTGGACTTTGAATATCTTAATACTTCATTCAAAATTACTTCTCCACCCATCATAATGTTCTGTATACTGAGTAGACGCTTGATTAGCTTGAATGGACGCTTCTTAAATGAACTAAGGAGCTTGGTTATCCACTGGGCACATTCACAAGGTTGTTTAACTAGTAGCATTCTGACCAGTTAGCGTATTATGCTTCTTTGACCCTGTTACTGGCTGAATTAGGATTCGATGTCCTCAAAAAACTTGTATATATGAATATTAGGTTTAATTAGACACTAATTTCATCCAATTCGGACACCTACAGCTTAATATATGTCCACCAGATGCCACAAAGGTATGACTGTCAGGAACAACCTCTTGCCACCAACATATGGATGCAACTTAACAAAGATAGAGATCAATTTCGCTCTTGACCACTTCTTGAGAGTTGCAGATATTTCTCTGAGCCTTCCAACGATACGATGATCGACGGATTTGAACACACTAAAGCTCTAGAAATTGTCAGCAGACGCTTGCATGTTCTTAATGTCACGAACAATATCACATCTCAAGCTTGAAGAAGGAATTTCACTCAGATAGAGATTGATTTAGATCTCGACTTCATAAGGAAACATGTAGGTATTGCACTTATATTTTTAACCAAACCAAGATCACTACATTTGGACGAGCGTACATCACAATACGAGGTTTCGGACGCTTGGTTGTCTGCAGCAGGCGCTTGACTTCAATCTTCAGTGTTTTTCCTTTTGCGGCTTTTGTCCTTTTGTCTTTGTCCACGCTTTTCTTCTCTTTCTTCTGTTAGGATTGCTGAAGTTTTTATCTTCTTTTATTACAGTACTTGATGCTTCAGGGCTTTATTGAAAAGGGTACCTCATTTTCTGGTCAAGCTTGGACTTTGAATATCTACATACTTCATTGAAAATTACTTCTTCACCCATCATAATGTTCTGTATTCTGAGTTCACGGTTGATTAGCTCCACTGGACGCTTCTTAAATGAGCTAAGGGGCTTGGTTATCCACTGGACACATTCACAAGGTTGTTTAACTCGTAGCATTCTGACCAGTTAGCGTATTATGCTTCTTTGACCTTGTTACTGGCCGAATTAGGATTTGAAGCCCTCATGAAACTTGTATATATGGATATTAGGGTAAATTAGACACTAATTTCATCCAATTCGAACACCTAAAACTCAATATATGGCCACCAGACACTACAAAGGTGTGATTGTCAGGAACAAAATCTTGTCACCAACTTACGAATGCAACTTAACAAAGATAGAGATCGATTTCGCTTTTGACCACTTCAGGAGAGTTGCAGATATTTCTCTGGTTATTACAAAAATACCAAGATTGACGCATGTGAACCCCTAAAGCACCAGAAATTGTCAACAGACGCTTGCATGTTCTTGATGTCACGAATAGTATCACATCTCAAGCTTGAAGAAGGAATTTTACTCAGATAGTGATTGATTCAGATCTCGACTTCTTCAGGAAACATGTAGGTATTTCTCTTATCTTTCTAACCAAACCAAGATCACTACATTAGGAAGGGCGTTCAACAAAATACGATGTTTCGGACGCTTGATTGCCGGCAGCAGGCGCTTGACATCAAGCTTCAATGTTTTTGCTTTTGCAGCTTTTGTACCTTTGTCTTTGTCCATGCTTTTCTTCTCTTTCTTCAGTTATGATTGCCGAAGCTTTTGTCTTCTTCAGTTACAGCAGCTGATGCTTCAGAACTTTATTGAAAAAGGTACCTCATTTTCTAGTCAAGCTTGGACTTTGAATATCTTAATACTTCATTCAAATTACTTCCCCACCCATGATAATGTACTTTATTCTGAGTAGACACTTGATTAGCTTCACTGGATGCGTCTTAAATGAGCTAAGGAGCTTGGTTAACCCCTGGGCACATTCACAAGGTTGTTTAACTCGTAGCATTCTGACCAGTTAGCGTATTATGCCTCTTTTACCCTATTACTGGCCGAATAAGGTTTCGATGTCCTCATGAAATTTGTATATATGGATATTAGGTATAATTAGACAGTAATTTCATCCAATTCGGACACCGACAGCTCAATATATGGCCCTCAGACGCTACAAAGGTATGACTATCACGAACAACATCTTGTCACCAACTTACGGATGCAATTTAAAAAGATAGATATCGATTTCGCTATTGACCTCTTAGTGTGAGTTGCAGAAATTTCTCTGAGCCTCCCACTGATACAAAGATCGATGCATCTGAACACCTAAAGCTCTAGAAATTTTTAGCAGACGCCTGCATGTTCTTAATGTCACGAACAGTATCACATCTAAATCTTGAAGAAGGAATTTCACTCAGATAGAGATTGATTCAGATCTCGGCTTCTTCAGGAAACATGTAGGTCTTTCTCTTATATTTCAAACCAAACCGATATCACTACATTTGGACGTGCGTACCTCAAAATAGGACATTTCAGACTCTTGATTGTCTGTAGTAGGCGCTTGACTTCAATTTTCTGTGCTTTTGCTTTTGCAGCTTTTGTACTTTTGTCTCTGTACCCGCTTTTCTTCTCTTTCTTCTGTTAAGATTGCTGAAACTTTTGCCTTCTTCTGTTATAGTACTTGATGTTTCAGAACTTTATTGAAAAGGTTACCTCATTTTTTGGTCAAGCTTGGACTTTGAATATCTTGATACTTCATTCAAAATTACTTCTCCAGCCATGTAATGTTCTGTATTCTGAGTAGATGTTTGATTAGCTTCACTGGTCACTTCTTAAATGAGCTAAGGAGCTTGGTTATCCTCTGGGCACATTAACAAGGTTATTTAATTCTTAGCATTCTGACCAATTAGCATATTATGCTTCTTTGACCCTGTTACTAGCCGAATTAGGATTCGATGTCCTCATCAAACTTGTATATATGGATATTAGGTTCAGTTAGACACTAATTTCATCCAATTCGGACACCTACAACACAATATATGGTCCTCAGACGCTACAAAGGTATAATGGCTATCACGAACAACATCTTGTAACCAACTTACGGATGCAATTTAACAAAGATAGAGATCGATTTCGCTATTGACCTTTTAATGAGAGTTGCAGATATTTTTCTGAGCCTCCCAACGATACCAAGATCATTGCAGCAGACTACCTAAAGCTCTAGAAATTATCAGCAGACCCTTGGATGTTCTAAATGTCACGAACAGTATCACATCTGAAGCATGAAGAAGGAATTTCACTCTGATAGAGATTGATTCAAATCTCGACTTCTTTAGGAAACATGTAGGTATTTCTCTTATCTTTCTAACCAAACCAATATCACTACATTTGGACGAGCCTACTGTATAATAAGACTTTTCGGACGCTTGATTGTCTGCAGCAGGCGCTTGACTTCAATCTTCAGTGTTTTTGCTTTTGCAGCTTTTGTACTTTTGTCTTTGTCCACGCTTTTCTTCTCATTCTTTTGTTTGGATTGCTGAAACTTTTGTCTTCTTCAGTTACAGTACTTGATGCTTCAGAACTTTATTGAAAAGGGTACCTCATTTTCTGGTCAAGCTTGGACTTTGAATATCTTAATACTTCATTCAAAATTACTTCTCCAGCGATCATAATGTTCTGTATTCTGAGTAGATACTTCATTAGCTTCAATGGACGCTTCTTAAATGAGCTAAGGAGCTTGGCTATCCCCTGGGAACATTCACAAGGCTATTTAACTCATAGCGTTCTGACCAGTTAGCGTATTAGGCTTCTTTGACCTTGTTACTGGCCGAATTAGGATTCGATGTCCGCATGAAACTTGTATATATGGACATCGGATGCTACAAAGGTATGACTATCGGGAACAACATCTTGTCACCAACTTATAGATCCAATTTAATGAAGATAGAGATCGATTTTACTCTTGACCTCTTCATGAGCGTTGCAGATATTTCTCGAAGCCTTCCACCGATACCAAGATCGATGCATCTGAACACCTAAAGCTCTAGTAATTGTCAGCAGACGCTTGCATGTTCTTAAGGTCACGAACAGTATCACATCTCTAGCATGAAGAAGGAATTTCACTCAGATAAAGATTGATTCAGATCACGTCTTCTTCCGGAAACATGTAGGTATTTCTCTTATCTTTCTAACCAAACAAAGATCACTACATTTGGACGAGCGTACCTCAATATAGGACGTTTCGGACGCTTGATTGTCTGCAGCAGGTGCTTGACTTCAATCTTCAGTGTTTTTTCTTTTGTAGATTTTGTACTTTTGTCTTTGTCCACGCCTTCCTTCTCTTTCTTTTCTTAGGATTGCTGATGCTTTTGTCTTCTTCTGCTGCAGTACTTGATGCTTAAGAGCTTTATTCAAAAGGGTACCTCATTTTCTGGTCAAGCTTGGACTTTGAATATCTAAATACTTCATTCAAAATTACTTCTCCACCCATCATAATGTTCTATATTCTGAGTAAACACTTTGTTAGCTTCACTGGACGCTTCTGAAATGAGCTAAGGAGCCTGGTTATCCCCTGGGCACATTCACCAGGTTGTTTAATTCTTAGCATTCTGACCAGTTAGCGTATTATGCTTCTTTGACCCTGATACTGGACGAATTCGGATTCGATGACCTCTTGAAACTTGTATATATGGATATTAGTTTTAATTGGACACCGATTTCATCCAATTCGGACACCTACAACTCAATATATGGCCCTCAATCGCTACAAAGGTATGACTATCTGCAACAACATCTTGTCACCAACTTGTGGATGCAATTTAACAAAGATAGAGATCGATTTCGCAGTTGACCTCTTAATGAGAGTTGCAGATACATCTCTAATCCTCCCAACGATACCAAGATCGATACATCTGAACCCCTAAATCACTAGAAATTGTCAGTAGACGCTTGCATGTTCTTAATGTCACGAACAGTATCACATCTCAATCTTGAAGAAGGAATTTCACTCAGATAGAGATTGATTCAGATCTCGACTTCTTCAGGAAACATGTAGGTATTTCTATTATCTTTCTAACAAAACCAAGATCACTACATTTAGACGAGCGTACCTCAATATAGGACGATTCGGACGCTTGATTGTCTTTAGCAGGTGCTTGACTTCAATCTTCAGTGTTTTTTCTTTTGTAGATTTTGTACTTTTGTCTTTGTCTACGCCTTCCTTCTCTTTCTTTTCTTAGGATTGCTGATGCTTTTGACTTCTTCTACTGCAGTACTTGATGCTTCAGAGCTTTATTCAAAAGGTTGCCTCATTTTCTGGAGAAGCTTGGACTTTGAATATCTAAATACTTCATTCAAAATTACTTTTCCACCCATCATAATGTTCTGTATTCTGAGTCGAAACTTGGTTAGCTTCACTGGATGCTTCTTAAAGGATCTAAGAAGCTTGGTTATCCCCTGGGCACATTCATCAGTTTGTTTAATTCTTAGCATTCTGACCAGTTAGCGTATTATGCTTCTTTGACCCTGTTACTGGCCGAATTCGGATTTGATGACCTCATGAAACTTGTATATATGGATATAAGTTTTAATTAGACACCGATTTCATCCAATTCGGACACCTACAGCTAAATATATGGCCCTCAGACGCTACAAAGGTATGACTATCTGAAAACAACATCTTGTCACCAACTTGAGGATGCAATTTAACAAAGATAGAGATCGATTTTGCTATTGACCTCTTAATGAGAGTTGCAGATACTTCTCTGAGCCTACCAACGATAGGAAGATCGATACATCTGAAAACCTAAAGCTCTTGAAATTGTCAGCAGACGCCTGCATGTTCTTAATGTCACGAACAGTATCACATCTAAATCTTGAAGAAGGAATTTCACTCAGATAGAGATTGATTTAGATCTCGGCTTCTTCAGGAAACATGTAGGTCTTTCTCTTATATTTCTAACCAAACCGATATCACTGCATTTGGATGTGCGTACCTCAAAATAGGACATTTCAGACTCTTGATTGTCTGCAGTAGGTGCTTGACTTCAATTTTCAGTGCTTTTGCTTTTGCAGCTTTTGTACTTTTGTCTCTGTACACGCTTTTCTTCTCTTTCTTCTGTTAAGATTGCTGAAACTTTTGCCTTCTTCTGTTATTGTACTTGATGCTTCAGAACTTTATTGAAAAGGTTACCTCATTTTTTTGTCAAGCTTGGACTTTGAATATCTTGATACTTCATTCAAAATTACTTCTCCAGCCATGTAATGTTCTGTATTCTGAGTAGATGTTTGATTAGTTTCACTGGACACTTCTTAAATGAGCTAAGGAGCTTGGTTATCCTCTGGGCACATTAACAAGGTTATTTAATTCTTAGCATTCTGACCAATTAGCATATTATGCTTCTTTGACCCTATTACTAGCCGAATTAGGATTCGATGTCCTCATCAAACTTGTATATATGGATATTAGGTTCAGTTAGACATTAATTTCATCCAATTCGGACACCTACAGCACAATATATGGTCCTCAGACGCTACAAAGGTATAATGGCTATCAGGAACAACATCTTGTAACCAACTTACGGATGGAATTTAACAAAGATAGAGATCGATTTCGCTATTGACCTCTTAATGAGAGTTGCAGATATTTATCTGAGCCTCCCAACGATACCAAGATCATTGCATCTGACTACCTAAAGCTCTAGAAATTATCAGCAGACCCTTGCATGTTCTAAATGTCACGAACAGTATCACATCTGAAGCATGAAGAAGGAATTTCACTCTGATAGAGATTGATTCATATCTCGACTTCTTTAGGAAACATGTAGGTATTTCTCTTATCTTTCAAACCAAACCAATATCACTACATTTGGACGAGCCTACTGTAAAATAAGACTTTTCGGACGCTTGATTGTCTGCAGCAGGCGCTTGACTTCAATCTTCAGTGTTTTTGCTTTTGCAGCTTTTGTACTTTTGTCTTTGTCCACGCTTTTCTTCTCATTCTTTTGTTTGGATTGCTGAAACTTTTGTCTTATTCAGTTACAGTACTTGATGCTTCAGAACTTTATTGAAAAGGGTACCTCATTTTCTGGTCAAGCTTGGACTTTGAATATCTTAATACTTCATTCAAAATTACTTCTCCAGCGATCATAATGTTCTGTATTCTGAGTAGATACTTCATTAGCTTCAATGGACGCTTCTTAAATGAGCTAAGGAGCTTGGCTATCCCCTGGAACATTCACAAGGCTATTTAACTCATAGCGTTCTGACCAGTTAGCGTATTAGGCTTCTTTGACCTTGTTACTGGCCGAATTAGGATTCGATGTCCGCATGAAACTTGTATATATGGACATCAGATGCTACAAAGGTATGACTATCAGGAACAACATCTTGTCACCAACTTATAGATCCAATTTAATGAAGATAGAGATCGATTTTACTCTTGACCTCTTCATGAGCGTTGCAGATATTTCTCTAAGCCTTCCACCGATACCAAGATCGATGCATCTGAACACCTAAAGCTCTAGTAATTGTCAGCAGACGCTTGCATGTTCTTAAGGTCACGAACAGTATCACATCTCTAGCATGAAGAAGGAATTTCACTCAGATAAAGATTGATTCAGATCACGTCTTCTTCCGGAAACATGTAGGTATTTCTCTTATCTTTCTAACCAAACAAAGATCACTACATTTGGAAGAGCGTACCTCAATATAGGACGTTTCGGACGCTTGATTGTCTGCAGCAGGTGCTTGACTACAATCTTCAGTGTTTTTTCTTTTGTAGATTTTGTAATTTTGTCTTTGTCCACGCCTTCCTTCTCTTTTTTTTCTTAGGATTGCTGATGCTTTTGACTTCTTCTGCTGTAGTACTTGATGCTTCAAAGCTTTATTCAAAGGGGTACCTCATTTTCTGGACAAGCTTGGACTTTGAATATCTAAATACTTTATTCAAAATTACTTCTCCACTAATCATAATGTTCTGTATTCTGAGTAGACACTTGGTTTGCTTCACTGGACGCTTCTGAAAGGAGCTAAGGAGCTTGGTTATCCCCTGGGCATTCATCAGCATGTTTAATTCTTAGCATTCTGATCAGTTAGCGTATTATGCTTCTATGACCCTGTTACTGGCCGAATTCGGATTTGATGACCTCATGAAACTTGTATATATGGATATTAGTTTTAATTAGACACCAATTTCATCCAATTCGGACACCTACAGCTAAATATATGGCCCTCAGATGCTACAAAGGTATGACTATCTGCGACAACATCTTGTCACCAACTTGTGGATGCAATTTAACAAAGATAGCGATCGATTTCGCTATTGACCTCTTAAGGAGAGTTGCAGATACTTCTCTGAGCCTACCAACGATACGAAGATCGATACATCTGAAAACCTAAAGCTCTAGAAATTGTTAGAAGACGCTTGCTTGTCCTTAATGTCATGAACAGTATCGCATCTGAAGCTTGAAGAAGGAATTTCACTCAGATAGAGATTGATTCAAATCTCGTCTTCTTCAGGTAACATGTAGGTATTTATCTTATCTTTCTAACCAAACCAAGATTGCTACATTTGGACGAGCGTACCTCAAAAGACTATTTCGGACGCTTGACGTCAATCTTCAGTGTTTTTGCTTTTGTAGCTTTTGTACTTTTATCTATGTCCACGCTTTTTTCTGTTTCTTCTGTGAGGATTGCTGATGCTTTTGTCTTCTTCTGCTACAGTACTTGATCCTTCAGAGCTTTATTGAAAAGGGTACCTCATTTTCTGGTCAAGCTTGGACTTTGAATATCTTAATACTTCATTCAAAATTACTTCTCCACCCATCATAATGTTCTGTATTTTGAGTAGACACTTGATTAGCCTCACTGGACGCTTCTTAAAGAGCTAAGGAACTTGGTTATCCCCTAGGCACATTCACAAGGTTGTTTAACTCGTGTCACGCTGACCAGTTAGTGTATTATGCTTCTTTGACCCTGTTACTGGCCGAATTAAGATTCGATGTCCTCATGAATCTTGTATATATGGATATTAGGTTTAATTAGACACTAATTTCATCCAATTCGGACACCTACAGCTCAATATATGGCCACCAGACGCTACAAAGGTATGACTGTCAGGAACAAAACCTTGAAACCAACTTACGGATGCAACTTAACAAAGATAGAGACCGATTTCGCTCTTGACCACATCCGGAGAGTTGCAGATATTTTTCTGAGCCTTCCAACGATGGCAAGATCGATCCATCTTAACCCCTAAAGCTCTATAAATTTTCAGCAGACACTTGCATGTTCTTAATGTCATGAATAGTATCACATCTGAAGCTTGAAGAAGGAATTTCACTCAGATAGAGATTGATTCAGATCATGACTGCTTCAGGAAATACGTAGGTATTTCTCTTATCTTTCTAACCAAACCAAGATCACATCATCTGGATGAGCGTACCACAGAAATACGATGTTTCAGAGCCCTTATTATTGGCAGCAGGCGCTTGACTTCAATCTTCAGTGTTTTTGCTTTTGCAGATTTTGTACTTTTGTCTTTGTCCACGCTTTTCTTCTCTTTCTTATCTTAGGATTGTTGATGCTTTTGTCTTCTTTTGTTATAGTACTTGATGCTTCAGAGCCATAATGGAAAGGGAACCTAATTTTCTGGTCAAGCTTGGACTTTGAAAATCTTAATACTTCATTCACATTACTTCTCCACCCACCATTGTGTTCTGTATTCTGAGTAGACACTTGATTGGTGTCACTGTACGCTTCTGAAATGAGCTAAGGAGCTTGGTTATCCCCTGGGCACATTAACAAGGTTGTTTAACTCTTAGCATTCTGACCAGTTAGCGTATTATGCTCCTTTGACCCTGTTACTGCCCGAATTAGGATTCGATGTCCTGATAAAACTTGTATATATGGACATTAATGACATACAATTCAGACACCTACAACTCAATAAATGGCCACCAGACGCTACAAATGTATGACTGTCAGGAACAACATCTTGTCACCAACTTACGGATGCAACTTAACAAAGTTAGAGATCGATTTCGCTCTTGACCACTTCAGGAGAGTTGCAGAAATTCCTCTGATCGTTCCAACAATACCAAGATTGATGCATCTAAACCCCTAAAGAACTAGAAATTGTCAGCATAGGCTTGCATGTTCTTAATGTCACGAACAGTATCACATCTCAAGCTTGAAGAAGGAATTTCACTCAGATAGAGATTGATTCAGATCTCGACTTCTTCAGGAAACATGTAGGTATTTCTCTTATCTTTCTAACCAAACCAAGATCACTACATTAGGACGAGCGTTCATCAAAATACGATGTTTCGGACGCTCGATTGTCGGCAATAGGCGCTTGACTTCAATCTTCAATGTTTTTGCTTTTGCAGCTTTTGTACTTTTGTCTTTGTCCATGCTTTTCTTCTCTTTCTTCAGTTATGATTGTTGAAGCTTTTGTCTTCTTCAGTTACAGTACCTGATGCTTCAGAACTTTATTGAAAAGGGTACCTCATTTTCTGGTCAAGCTTGGACTTTGAATATCTTAATACTTCATTCAAATTACTTCTCTAGCCATTATAATGTTCTGTATTCTGAATAGACGCTTGATTAGCTTCACTGGACACTTCTTAAATGAGCTAAGGAGCTTGGTTATCCCCTGGGCACATTCAGAAGTTTATTTAATTCTTAGCATTCCAACCAGTTAGCGTATTATTCTTCTTTGACCCTGTTACTAGCCGAATTAGGAGTCGATGTCCTCATGAAACTTGTATATATGGATATTAGGTTTAGGTAGACTATAATTTCATCCAATTCGGACACCTACAGCACAATATATGGCCCTCAGACGGTACAAAGGTATGATGACTATCAGGAACAACATCTTGTAACCAACTTACGGATGCAATATAACAAAGATAGAGATCGATTTCGCTATTGACCTCTTAATGAGAGTTGCTGATATTTTTCTAAGCCTCCCAACGATACCAACATCGATGCATCTGAATACCTAAAGCTCTTGAAATTGTCAGCAGACGCTTACATGTTCTTAATGTCACGAACAGTATCATATATAAAGCTTGAAGAAGGAATTTCACTTAGATAGAGATTGATTCAGATCTCGACTTCTTCAGGAAACATGTAGGTATTTCTCTTGTTTTTATAATCAAACCAATATCACTACATTTGGACATGCATACATCAAAATAGAATGTTTAAGACTCTTGATTGTCTGCAGCAGACGCTTGAGTTCAATTTTCTGTGTTTTTGCATTTGCAGCTTTTGTATTTTTGTCTCTGTCCACGCTTTTCTTCTCTTTCTTCTGTTAAGATTGCTGAAGCTTTTGCCTTCTTCAGTTACAGTACTTGAAGCTTTAGAAATTTATTGAAAATGGTACCTCATTTTTTGGTCAAGCTTTGACTTTGAATATCTTAATACTTCATTCAAAATTACTTCTCCAGCCATCGTAATGTTCTGTATTCTGAGTATATGCTTGATTAGCTTCACTGGACACTTCTTAAATGAGCTAAGGAGCTTGGTTATCCCCTGGGGACATTCACAAGGTTATTTAATTCTTAGCATTTTGACCAGTTAGCGTATTATGCTTCTTTGACCCTGGTACTAGCCGAATTAGGATTCGATGTCCTCATGAAACTTGTATATGTGGATATTAGGTTTAGTTAGACACCAATTTCATCCAATTCGGACACCTACAGCACAATATATGGCCCTCAGATGGTACAAAGGTATGATGACTATCAAGAACAACATCTTGCAGCCAACTTACGGATGCAACTTAATAAAGATAGAGATCGATTTCGCTATTGACCTCTTAATGACAGTTGCTGATACTTCTCTCAGCCACCCAACGATACCAAGATCGATACATCTGAACACCTAAAGCTCTAGAAATTGTCAGCAGACGCTTCCATGTTTTTAATATCACGAACAGCATCACATCTGAAGCTTGAAGAGGGAATTTCACTCAGATAGAGATTGATTCAGATCTCGACTTCTTCAGGAAACATGTAGGTATTTCTCTTATCTTCCTAACCAAGCCAAGATCGCTACATTTGGATGAGTGTACCTGAAAATACGACGTTTCGGACGCTTGATTTTCTGCAGCAGGCGCTTGACTTCAATCTTCAGTGTTTTTGCTTTTGCAGCTTTTGTACTTTTGTCTTTGTCCATGCTTTTCTTCTCTTTCTTCTGTTAGGATTGCTGAAGCGTTTGTCTTCTTCAGTTATAGTAGTTGATGCTTCATAACTTTATTGAAAAGGGTACCTCTTTTTCTGGTCAAGCTTGGACTTTGAATATCTTAATACTTCATTCAAAATTACTTCTCCAGCGATCATAATGTTCTTTATTCTAACTATATGCTTCATTAGCTTCACTGGACGCTTCTTAAACGAGCTAAGGAGCTTGGTTATCCCAGGGCATATTCACAAGGTTGTTTAAATCATAGCGTTCTGACCAGTTAGTGTATTATGCTTCTTTGACCCTGTTACTGGCCGAATTAGGATTCGATGTCCGCATGAAACTTGTATATATGGACATCAGACGCTACAAAGGTATGACTACAAGGAACAAAATCTTGTCACCAAATTACAGATCCAATTTAACTAAGATAGAGATCGATTTCACTCTTGACCTCTTCATGAGCGTTGCAGATATTTCTCTCAGCCTTCCACCGATACCAAGATCGATGCATCTGAATACCTAAATCTCCAGTAATTGTCATTAGACGCTTGCATGTTCTTAAGGTCATGAACAGTATCGCATTTCAAGCTTGAAAAAAGAATTTCAATCAGATAAAGATTGATTCAGATCACGTCTTCTACCGGAAACATGTAGGTATTTCTGTTATCTTTCTATCCAAACCAAGATCACTACATTTGGACGAGCGTGCCTCAATATAGGACGTTTTGGACGCTTGATTGTCTGCAGCAGGTGCTTGACATCAATCTTTAGTGTTTTTTCTATTGTAGCTTTTGTACTTTTGTCTTTGTCCACGCCTTCCTTCTCTTTCTTTTCTTAGGATTGCTGATGCTTTTGTCTTCTACTGCTGCAGTACTTGATGCTTCAGAGCTTTATTGAAAAGGGTACCTCATTTTCTGGTCAAGCTTGGACTTTGAATATCTTCATACTTCATTCAAAATTACTTCTCCACCCATCATAATGTTCTATATTCTAAGTAGACACTTGGTTAGCTTCACTGGACGCTTCTGAAATGGGCTAAGGAGCTTGGTTATCCCCTGGGCACATTCACCAGGTTGTTTAATTCTAAGCATTCTGACCAGTTAGCGTATTATGCTTCTTTGACCCTGTTACTGGCCGAATTAGGATTCGATGACCTCATGAAACTTGTATATATGGATATTAAGTTTAATTTAAGACTAATTTCATCCAGTTCGGACACCTATAGCTCCATATATGGCCGCCAAACGCTACAAAGGTATGACTGTTAGGAACAAATTCTTGTCACCAGCTTACGGATGCAACTTAACAAAGATAGAGATCGATTTCGCACATGACCACTTCAGGAGAGTTGCAGATATTTTTTGAGCCTTCCAACGATACCAAAATCGATGCATCTGAACCCCTAAAGCTCTAGAAATTGTCAGCAGACGCTTGCATGTTCTTAATGTCACGAGTAGTGTCACATCGCAAGCTTGACGAAGGAATTTCACTCAGATAGAGATTGATTCAGATCTCAAATTCTTCAAGAAGCATGTGGGTATTTCTATTATCATTCTAACCAAACCAAGATCACTTCATTTGGACCAGCGTACATCAAAATACGACGTTTTAGAGGCCTTATTATCGGCAGCAGGCGCTTGACTTCAATCTTCAATGCTTTTGCTTTTGCAGATTTTGTACTTTTGTCTTTGCCATGCTTTTCTACTCTTTCTTCTGTTAGGATTTTTGATGCTTTTGTCTTCTTCTGTTACAGTACTTCATGCTTCAGAGCTTTATTGGAAAGGGAACCTCATTTTATAGTCAAGCTTGGACTTTGAAAATCTTAATACTTCATCCAAAATTACTTCTCCAGCCATCATAATGTTCTGTATTCTGAGTAGATGCTTGATTAGCTTCACTGCACGCTTCTTAAATGAGCTAAGGAGCTTGGTTATCCACTGGACACATTCACAAGGCTGTTTAACTCGAAGCATTCCGACCCGTTAGCATATTATGCTTCTTTGACCCTATTACTGGCCGAATTAGGATTCGATGTCCGCGTGGAACTTGTATACATGGATATTAGGTTTAATGAGACACTAATTTCATCCAATTCGGACACCTACCGTATAATATATGGCCATCTGACGCAACAATGACTGTCAGGATCAACATCTTGCCACCAACTATCGCATGCAACTTAACAAAGATAGAGATCGATTTCGCTCTTGACGTCTTCATGAGAGTTGTAGATATTTCTCTCAGCCTTCCAAGATACCGAGGTCGATGCATATGAACACCTAAAGCTTTAGAAATTGTCAGCAGACGCTTGCATGTTCTTAATGTCACGAACATTATGACATCTCAAGCATGAAGAATGAATTTCACTCAAATAGAGATTGATTCAGATCTCGACTTCTTCAGAAAACATGTAGGTATTTCTATTCTCTTTCTAACCAAACCAAGATCAATACATTTGGACTAGCGTACCTAAAAATACGACGTTTCGGACGCTTGATTGTCTGCAGCAGGAGCTTGACTTCAATCTTCAGTGTTTTTGCTTTTGCAGCTTTTGTACTTTTGTCTTTGTCCACGCTTTTCTTCTCTTTCTTCTATTAGGATTGTTGTTGCTTTTGTCTAGTTCTGTTACAGTACTTGATGCTTCAGAGCTTTATTGATAAGGGTACCTCATTTTCTGGTTCAAGCTTGGACTTTGAATATCTTAATACTTCATTCAAAATTACTTCTCCACCCATCATAATGTTCTCTATTCTAAGTAGACACTTGATTAGCTTCACTGGAAGTTTCTTGAAGAGCTAAGGAGCTTGGTTATCCCTTGGGCACATTCACAAGGTTGTTTAACTCATGGCATTGACCAGTAAGTGTATTATGCTTCTTTGACCCTGTTTCTGGCCGAATTATGGTTCGATGACCTTATGAAACTTGTATATATGGATATTAGGTTTAATTTAACACTAATTTCATCCAGTTCGGACACCTACAGCTCCATATATGGCCACTATACGCTACAAAGGTATGACTGTCAGGAACAAATTCTTGTCACCAACTTACGGATGCAACTTAACAAAGATAGAGATCGATTTCGCACATGACCACTTCAGGAGAGTTGCAGATATTTTTTTGAGCCTTCCAACGATACCAAGATCGATGCATCTGAACCCCTAAAGCTCTAGAAATTGTCAGCAGACGCTTGCATGTTCTTAATGTCACGAGTAGTGTCACATCGCAAGCTTGACGAAGGAATTTCACTCAGATAGAGATTGATTCAGATCTCAAATTCTTCAAGAAACATGTAGGTATTTCTCTTATCTTTCTAACCAAACCAAGATCACTTCATTTGGACAGCGTACATCAAAATACGACGTTTTAGAGGCCTTATTATCGGCAGCAGGCGCTTGACTTCAATCTTCAATGCTTTTGCTTTTGCAGATTTTGTACTTTTGTCTTTGCCACGCTTTTCTTCTCTTTCTTCTGTTAGGATTGTTGATGCTTTTGTCTTCTTCTGTTACCGTACTTCATGCTTCAGAGCTTTATTGGAAAGGGAACCTCATTTTCTAGTCAAGCTTGGACTTTGAAAATCTTAATACTTCATCTAAAACTACTTCTCTAGCCATCATAATGTTCTGTATTCTGAGTAGATGCTTGATTAGCTTCACTGCACGCTTCTTAAATAAGCTAAGGAGCTTGGTTATCCACTGGACACATTCACAAGGCTGTTTAACTCGAAGCATTCCGACCCGTTAGCATATTATGCTTCTTTGACCCTATTACTGACCGAATTAGGATTCGATGTCCGCGTGGAACTTGTATACATGGATATTAGGTTTAATGAGACACTAATTTCATCCAATTCGGACACCTACCGCATAATATATGGCCAACAGACGCAACAATGACTGTCAGGATCAACATCTTGCCACCAACTATCGCATGCAACTTAACAAAGATAGAGATCGATTTCGCTCTTGACGTCTTCATGAGAGTTGTAGATATTTCTCTCAGCCTTCCAAGATGCCTAGGTCGCTGCATATGAACACCTAAAGCTTTATAAATTGTCAGCAGACGCTTGCATGTTCTTAATGTCACGAACATTATGACATCTCAAGCATGAATGAATTTCACTCAGATAGAGATTGATTCAGATCTCGACTTCTTCAGAAAACTTGTAGGTATTTCTATTCTCTTTATAACCAAACCAAGATCAATACATTTGGACTAGCGTTCCTAAAAATACGACATTTCGGACGCTTGATTGTCTGCAGCAGGAGCTTGACTTCAATTTTCAGTGTTTTTGCGTTTGCGGCTTTTGTACTTTTGTCTTTGTCCACACTTTTCTTCTCTTTCTTCTATTAGAATTGTTGATGCTTTTGTCTAGTTCTGTTACAGTACTTGATGCTTCAGAGCTTTGTTGAAAAGGGTACTTCATTTTCTGGTCAAGCTTAAACTTTGAATAGCTTAATACTTCCCTCAAAATTACTTCTCCACCCATCATAATATTCGGTATTCATATTAGACACTTGATTAGCTTCACTGGCTGCTTCTAAAATGAGCTAAGGAGCTTGGTTATCCCCTGGGCACATTCACAAGGTTGTTTAATTCTTAGCATTCTGACCAGTTAGCGTATTATGCTTCTTTGACCCTGTTACTGGCCGAATTAGGATTCGATGACCGCATGAAACATGTACATATGGATATTAGGTTTAATTAGATGCCAATTTAATCCAATTTGGACACCTACAGCTCAATATATGGCCCTCAGATGCTTCAAAGGTAAGACTATCAGGAACAACATCTTGTCACCAACTTACAGATGCAATTTAAGATAAAGATCGATTTCAATATTGACTTCTTAATAAGAGTTGCAGATACTTCTCTGAACCTCCTAACGATACCAAGATCGAAACATCTGAACACCTAAAGCTCTAGAAATTGTCAGCAGACGCTTGCATGTTCTTAATGTCACGAACAGTATCACATCTGTAACTTGAACAAGGAATTTCACTCAGATAGAGATTGATTCAGATCTCGACTTCTTCAGTGAACATGTAGGTATTTCTCTTAACTTTCTAACAAAACCAAGATCGCTACATTTGGACGAGCGTACCTCAAAATACGACGTTTCGGATGCTTGATTGTCTGTAGTAGGCGCTTGACTTCAATCTTCAGTGTTTTTGCGTTTGCAGTTTTGTACTTTTGTCTATGTCCACGCTTTTCTTCTCTTTCTTCTGTTAGGATTGCAGATGCTATTGTCTTCTTCTACTACAGTACTAGATGCTGCAGAGCTTTATTGAAAAGGGTACCTCATTTTCTAGTCAAGCTTAAACTTTGTATATCTTAATACTTCATTCAAAATTACTTCTCCAGCCATCGTAATGTTCTGTCTTCTGAATAGACTCTTGATTAGCTTCACTAGACGCTTCTTAATAGATAAGGAGCTTGGTTATCACTTGGGCACATTCACAAGGCTATTTAACTCGTAGTATTCTAACCAGTTAGCATATTACGCTTCTTTGACTCTGTTACTTGCCGAATTAGGATTCGATATCCTCATGAAACTTGTATATATGGATATTAGCTTTAATTAGGCGCTAATTTCAACCAATTCGGAAACCTACAACTCAATATATGGACATCAGATGCAACAAAGGTAGGACTATCAGGAACAACTTATTGTCACCAACTTACGGATGCAATTTGACAAAGATAGAGATCGATTTCGCTATTGACCTCTTAATGAGAGTTGGAGATACTTCTCTGAGCCTCCCAACAATACCAAGATCGATACATCTGAACACCTAAAGATCTCGAAATTGTTAGCAGACGCTTGCATGTTCTTAATGTCACAAACAGTTTCACATCTGAAGCTTGAACAAGGAATTTCACTCAGATAGAGATTGATTCAGATCTCGACTTCTTCAAGAAACATGTAGGTATTTCTCTTATCTTTCTAACCAAACCAAGATCACTACATTTGGACGAGTGTACCTCAAAATATGACGTTTTGGACACTTGATTGTCTGTAGCAGGCGCATGACTTCAATCTTCAGTGTTTTTGCTTTTGCAGATTTTGTACTTTTGTCTTTGTCCACGCTTTTCTTTTCTTTCTTCTGTTAGGATTGTTGATGCTTTTGTCTTCTTCTCTAACAGTACTTGATGCTTCAGAGCTTTATTGAAAAGGGAACCTCATTTTCCGGTCAAGCTTGGACTTTGAAAATCTTAATACTTCATTCAAAATTACTTCTCCACCCATCATTATGTTCTGTATTCTGAGTAGACACTTGATTAGCTTCACTGTACGCTTCTGAAATTAGCTAAGGAGCTTGGTTATCCCCTGGGCACATTAACAAGGTTGTTTAACTCTTAGCATTCTGACCTGTTAGCGTATTATGCTTCTTTGACACTATTGCTAGCCGAATTAGGATTCGATGTCCTGATGAAACTTGTATATATGGATATTAGGTTTAATTCGACACTAATCTCATACAATTCGGACGCCTACAGCTCAATATATGGCCAGCAGATGCTACAAAGGTGTGACTGTCAGGAACAACATCTTGTCACCAACTTACGGATGCAACCTAACAAAGATAGAGATCGATTTCGCTCTTGACCTCTTCATGAGAGTTGCAGATATTTCTCACAGCCTTCCAACGATACCAAGATCGATGCATCTGAACACACTAAAACTCTAGAAATTGTCAGCAGGCGCTTGCATGATCTAAATGTCACGAACAGTATCACATCTGAAGCTTGAAAAAGGAATTTCACTCAGATAGAGATTCATTCAGATCTTGACTTCTTCAGGAAACATGTAGGTATTTCTCATATCTTCGTAGAGAAACCTAGATCACTACATTTGCACGAGCGTACCTCAAAATATGATGTTTCGGATGCTTAATTGTCTGCAGTAGGCGCTAGACTTCAATCTTCTGTGTTTTTGCTTTTGCAGCTTTTGTACTTTTGTCTTTGTCCATGCTTTTCTTTTATTTCTTCTGTTAGGATTGCTGAAGCTTTTGTCTTCTTCTGTTACAGTACTTGATGCTTCAAAACTTCTTTGAAAAGGGTACCTTAATTTTCTGGTCAAGCTTGGACTTTGAATATCTAAATACTTCATTCAAAATTACTTCTCTAGCCAACATAATGTTCTGTATTCTGTGTAAATGCTTGATTGGCTTCACTGGACGCCTCTTAAATAAGCTAAGGAGCTTGGTTATCCACTGGACACATTCACAAGTCTGTTTAACTCGTAGCATTCTGACCAGTTAGCGTATTATGCTTCTTTGACCCTGGTACAGGCCGAATAAGGAATCGATGTCCGCATGAAACTTGTATATATGGATATTAGATTTAATGAGACACTAATTTCTTCAAATTCGGACACCTACACCTCAATATATGGCCACCAGACACAACAAAGATTGTCAGGATCAACATCTTGCCACCAACTAACGCATGCAACTTAACAAAGAAAGATTTTGATTTAGGTCGATGCATCTGAACACCTAAAGCTCTAGAAATTGTCCGCAGACGCTTGCATGTTCTTATTGTCACAAACATTATCACATCTCAAGCTTGAAGAATGAATTTCACTCATATAGAGATTGATTCAAATCTAGACTTCTTCAGGAAACATATATGTATTTCTCTTTTCTTTCTAACCAAACGAAGATCACTACATTTGGACGGGCGTACCTCAAAATACGATATTTTGGACTCTTGATTGTCTACAGTAGGTGCTTGACTCCAATCTTCAGTGTTTTTTCTTTTGCAGGTTTTGTGCTTTTGTGTTTGTCCACGCTTTTCTTCTCTTTCTTATGTTAGGATTGCTGAAGCTTTTGTCTTCCTCTACTACAGTATTGATGCGTCAGAATTTTATTGAAAAGGGTACCTCATTTTCTGGTCAATCTTGGACTTTGAATATCTTAATTCTTCATTCAAAATTACTTCTCCAGCCATCATAATGTTCTATATTCTGAATAGACTCTTGATTAGCTTCACTGGACGCTTCTTAATAGATAAGGAGCTTGGTTATCCCCTGGGCACATTCACAAGGCTGTTTAACTCGTAGTATTCTAACAAGTTGGCATATTACGCTTCTTTGACTCTGTTACTGGCCGAATTAGGATTCGATATCCTCATGAAACTTTTATATATGGATATTAGCTTTATTTAGGCGCTAATTTCATCCAATTCGGACGCCTACAACTTAATATATGGACATCAAATGCAACAAAGGTATGACTATCAGGAACAACATCTTGTCACCAACTTACGGATGCAATTTGACAAAGATAGAGATCGATTTCGCTATTGACCTCTTAATGAGAGTTGGAGATACTTCTCTGAGCCTCCCAACAATACCAAGATCGATACATCTGAACACCTAAAGCTCTAGAAATTGTCAGCAGACGCTTGCATGTTCTTAATGTCACGAACATTTTCACATTTGAAGCTTGAAGAAGGAATTTCACTCAGATAGAGATTGATTCAGATCTCGACTTCTTCAGGAAACATGTAGGTATTTCTCTTATCTTTCTAACCAAACCAAGATCACTACATTTGGATGAGTGTACCTCAAAATACGACGTTTCGGACACTTGATTGTCTGCAGTGGGCGCACGGCTTCAATCTTCAGTGTTTTTGCTTTTGCAGATTTTGTACTTTTGTCTTTGTCCACGCTTTTCTTTTCTTTCTTCTGTTAGGATTGTTGATGCTTTTGTCTTCTTCTCTTATAGTACTTGATGCTTCTAAGCTTTATTGAAAAGAGAACCTCATTTTCTGGTCAAGCTTGGACTTTGAAAATCTTAATACTTCATTCAAGATTACTTCTCCACCCACCGTTATGTTTTGTATTCTGAGTAGACACTTGATTAGCTTCACTGTACGCTTCTCAAATTAGCTAAGGAGCTTGATTATCCCCTGGGCACATTAACAAGATTGTTTAACTCTTAGCATTCTGACCTGTTAGCGTATTATGCTTCTTTGACACTATTGCTAGCCGAATTAGGATTCGATGTCCTGATGAAACTTGTATATATGGATATTAGGTTTAATTCGACAGTAATCTCATACAATTCGGACGCCTACAGCTCAATATATGGCCAGGAGACGCTACAAAGGTATGACCGTCAGCAACAACATCTTGTCACTAACTTACGGATACAATTTAACAAAGATAGAGATCGATTTCGCTCTTGATCTCTTCATGAGAGTTGCAGATATTTCTCACAGTCTTCCAACGATACCAAGATCGATGCATCTGAACACACTAAAGCTCTAGAAATTGTCAGCAGACGCTTGCATGATCTTAGTGTCACGAACAGTATCACATCTGAAGCTTGAAAAAGCAATTTCACTCAGATAGAGATTCATTCAGATCTCGACTTCTTCAGAAAACATGTAGGTATTTCTCTTATCTTCCTAGAGAAACCAAGATCACTACATTTGCACGAGCGTACCTCAAAATATGATGTTTCGGACGCTTAATTGTCTGCAACAGGCGCTTGACTTCAATCTTCAGTGTTTTTACTTTTGCAGCTTTTGTACTTTTGTCTTTGTCCATGCTTTTCTTTTATTTCTTCTGTTAGGATTGCTGAAGCTTTTGTCTTCTTCTGTTACAGTATTTGATGCTTCAAAACTTCTTTGAAAATGGTACCTCATTTTCTGGTCAAGCTTGGACTTTGAATATCTTAATATTTCATTCAAAATTACTTCTCCAGCCAACATAATGTTCTGTATTCTGAGTAAATGCTTGATTAGCTTCATTGGATGCCTCTTAAATACGCTAAGGAGCTTGGTTATCCACTGGACACATTCACAAGTCTGTTTAACTCGTAGCATTCAGACCAGTTAGCGTATTATGCTTCTTTGACCCTGTTACTGGCCGAATTAGGAATCGATGTCCGCATGAAACTTGTATATATGGATACTAGGTTTAATGAGACACTAATTTCTTCCAATTTGGACACCTACACCTCAATATATGGCCACCAGATGCAACGATGACTGTCAGGATCAACATCTTGCCACCAACTAACGCATGCATCTTAACAAAGAAAGATTTCGATTTCGCTCTTGACCTCTTCATGAGAGTTGTAGATTTTTCTCTCAGCTTTCGAACGATACCAAGGTCGATGCATCTGAACACCTAAAGCTCTAGAAATTGTCAGCAGACGCTTGCATGTTCTTAATGTCACGAACATTATCACATCTCAAGCTTGAATAATGAATTTCACTCATATAGAGATTGATTCAGATCTCGACTTCTTCAGGAAACATATAGGTATTTCTCTTTTCTTTCTAACCAAACAAAGATCACTACAATTGGACGGGCGTACCTCAAAATACGATGTTTTGGACTCTTGATTGTCTGCATCAGGTGCTTGAATTCAATCTCTAGTGTTTTTGCTTTTGCAGGTTTTGTGCTTTTGTGTTTGTCCATGCTTTTCTTCTTTTTCTTATGTTAGGATTGCTAAAGCTTTTGCCTTCCTCTATTACAGTATTTGATGCTTCAGAATTTTATGGAAAAGGGTACCTCATTTTCTGGTCAATCTTTGACTTTGAATATCTTAATTCTTTATTCAAAATTACTTCTCCAGCCATCATAATGTACTGTATTCTCAGCAGTGCTTGATTAGCTTCACTAGGCGCTTCTTAAATGATCTAAGGAGATTGGTTTTCCCCTGGGCACATTCACAAGGCTGTTTAACTCGTATTATTTTGACCAGTTAGTGTAATATGCTTCTTTGACCCTATTACCGGCCGAATTGGGATTCGATGTCCGCATGAAACTTGCATATATCGATATTAGCTTTAATTAGGCACTAATTTCATCCAATTCAGACACCTAAAACTCAATATATGGCCACAAGACACAACAATGATTATCAGGATCAAAATCTTGCCACCAACTAACGCAAGCAACTTAACTAAGATAGAGTTCGATTTGGCTCTTGACCTCCTCATGAGAGTTGTAGATATTTCTCTCAGCTTCCAAACGATACCAAGGTCGATGCATCTAAACACCCTAAAGCTCTAGAAATTGTCAGCAGACGCTCGCATGTTCTTAATGTCGCGAACAGTATCGCATCTCAAGCTTGAAGAAGGAATTTCACTCAGATAGAGATTGATTCAGATCTCGACTTCTTTAGGAAACATATAGCCATTTCTCTTTTCTTTCTAACCAAACCAAGATCGCTACATTTGGATGAGTGTACCTCAAAATACGACATTTCAGACGCTTGATTGTCTGCAGCAGGCGCTTGATTTAAATCTTTAGTGTTTTTGCTTTTGCTGCTTTTGTACTTTTGTCTTTGTCCACGCTTTTCTTCTCTTTCTTCTATTGGGATTGCTGATGCTTTTGCTTTTTTCTGTTACAGCACTTGATGCTTCAGAGCTTTATTGAAAAGGGTATCTCATTTTCTGGTCAAGCTTAAACTTTGTATATCTTAATTCTTCATTCAAAATTACTTCTCCAGCCATCATAATGTTCTGTATTCTGAGTAGAAGCTTGATTAGCTTCACTGGACGCTTTTTAAAAGATAAGGAGCTTGGTTATCCACGGGGCACATTCACAAGGCTGTTTAACTCGTAGTATTCTTACCAGTTAGCGTATTACACTTATTTGACCCTGCTACTGGCTGAATTAGGATTCGATGTCTGCATGAAACTTGTATATATGGATATTAACTTTAGTTAGGCACTAATTCATCCAATTCGGACACCTACAGCTCAATATATTGATATCAAACTCTACAAAGGTATGACTTTCAGGAACAACATCTTGTCACCAATTTACGGATACAATTTAACAAAGATAGAGATCGATTTCGCTATTGACCTCTTAATGAGAGTTGAAGATGTTTCTCTGAGCCTCCTAACGATACCAAGGTCGATACATCTGAACACCTAAAGCTCTAGAAATTGTAAGCCGACGCTTGCATGTTCTTAATGTCACGAACAGTATTGTAACGCCCCGATTTTCACGTTTTCTAATTCTTCAGTATTTTAACGTCTTTATTTTATTCGAGGTCTTAGGAATGGAAATAAAATATTCCGATACCATAGTCATGCTCGACGATGTCGTAGGAAGTTACGATTAAGTTTTGAGTCGAAAACTCAAACGGAGTCCGGTCTGCGTTTTTACACTGACAGTATGATTTTACTGCTCAGGAGACCTCAGATGGACCCGTGAATGAGACAGTAAGTCTTAGTGTTCGATTCTCTACATTTTGGTTAAATTTCACAAAAATTTCAGAAAAATCACTTCCTGACCTTCATTCGAGCGGAATCCTCAATCGGGTGATGAACGGAGCCACATATGGATTTACCGAGACTCACCAACGAATAATCTTGTTACCACATCATCACTGGACACTTGGGAGAGTATGCCAGAGTCGTCATGACGTTCGGAAATATCTGGAAGCAAAATGACCAAAATGCCCCTAACCTTAGTCTTTTACACTTTTACCATTTTACCCTTTTGGCAAATGACCTTTTTGCCTTTAAGTGAGATTTTAAGAGACTGAACTCAGTCCCTCACACCCTTCATTTTCGCACAGCCCCCTCCCAAAATAGAACTCCATAGTTGTTCTTGAAGAAACTCCATTTTTCTTCTTGAAAACCTTGAATCACTTATTAGAATCACTTGATTCCTTGAGCAATCTTCCTTCATTCTAAGGTAAGATCACTTCTATGATCTCTTAGCTTCTTGAATCTCTCTCTATTTCAAGATCAAACTTCATTTTCATGAAAATCATTTCTTAGATCCAAAACTTTGAAAATCCATAGGAATTTGTAGAAAAATCCTTTTGATGTAAAACCAATTTCTTTGAACTCACCTCATCATTCTCTACCTAAACCCAAGAGCTTGTGATTCAATTCTCATCGTAGCTCAAAAACCACAATATGGCCGAACCCTATGTGATGGTGATGAATAGTGTTTTTCATCAATTTTTGATTTCTAACACTTGATTTCATACTTAGCTTTCCTATTGTCTTTGAATTCATGAAATGGAAAACCAAAATCAATTCCTAACCTTTTTACCCTAGGGTGGCCGAAACCCTCTTTGTTAGAATTGTTGAGTTTTGCTTTGATTGTTGTTTAATGTTTGATTGTTGTGTTGTTGTAGTTGGTGACGATTGTCATGAGGTTCACAAACTGATCAACCGACTTTGATCCGGATATCTGCTCTTCAACAGTTATGGGGGTGAACCTCATCACACCAAAATAGTGGTGGTGAATATGGTTGTTTAGTTTATGTATGGGTGAAACCCTTTGGTTTGGGTTCACCAATTAATTTGGTTCTCTTGGAGAACAATGTGTAATATTTGTAGTTTATGCTTGTATGCCTTAACATGTGCTTTATGATGATGTTGTCTAGGTGAGAAAATAATTTCTTGCATGTTGAAAAACCTACTTTGATCACTAGATCAAGTATGGACTTTTGTGCTTGATTATGATGCAAACATGTGGGTTTATTGTTTATCATAATTGTGTAGGTTTTGTGAGCCATAACTTGGTTAGTTGGTGAAGTAAATCTTCACATTGGTTCCTAATTGGCTTTTGGCCATGACCTTGAGAAAAGGAAGGAGATGTGTAGTTCTTGAACAAATTAAGTTTTCAAGTAAGAGAAGTGTTTTAGTGGCTTATGCTTTAAAGAAAAACCATAGGTGATTTTGATCCAAATATCAAACAAAGTTTCAACCTCTAAGTGTTTTCACCAAAGTGAAACATGTTTTATACCTTACCATTAGTTCATCTAGTTAATCAAGTACCTTAAAAGTGGATTAGTGAAAAGTTTTCATGAGAATCAATAGAGTTCCATAAGGCTTTTTCTTTAATAAGGTTAATGTCTTGTTTTAAGGCACTCTTCGCTGAGCGAATCCAATTTCACTGGGCAAAAACAGAGAAAATACAAACTAGGCATCACTACCTTAATTTTTGCTAAGCGAGTGCATCTTCGCTAAGCGAATAAGAATAATTTTCGCTAACCGACTCAATTTTCGCTAAGCGATTCAGGGAAATTTCAAAAGAGATATCACTGCCTCCTTTTCGCTAAGCGACTTAAGCTTCGCTAAGCGAATGAAGCGAATTTTCGCTGAGCGAACAATGTCTCGCTCAGCGATACAAGGGAGTTTCAAAAGAGGTATCACTGCCTCATTTTCGCTAAGCGAATTTAACCCCGCTAAGCGAATTTCATGTTTCAGAAAGTGCTAGAAATAGAGTAAGTGGTTCAAACGTTGTTTCAAATCAAATAAGTTTTCAATTGGAAAAGTTGTTTGTGTTACAAAAGGAGTTTTCTAACTCAATCGTGAAGTTTTACGTATAAAAACCTAAGTTAAGTAATTAACTTAGAGTTGAAGACAAGGGTTAATTAAGTATAGTATGTGGTGAAACAAGACCATATGCTATACCATTGATGACTTAGTACATCAATGACTTCATAAGACATAAACACAAACATGAAACGTTTTGGGTTTTGAAACAGTAGTTCGAAGACGAACTGGTGATTCGGATCTAGGTCAATTGTTTACTTGTTTCAGTCTTGTGATGACTCGATCCCGGAGGGATCACGATATTTATCCGGTGGATAAAGGTTTTGTTTTTCAAAGACGCGTATAGCTCCTAAGGAAGAGAACCTTAGTGGACCTCGAGGTTTACCCGGGGGGTAGACATTGCTTTTTCCCATTTGCTTGTGTAAGCATTGGTATTTCATTTGCATAGTTGTAAGGCCTTGAGCCTAGGAGTTGAGTTTACAACTTGAAGCAGGTGCGAATCTTACGATGACGATCTTCAATGGTCTTTTTGGAGGTATCGGGGTTGGAAGGGCTGACATGTGACCAGTTGGTAGCTCTTATGTGTCGTGGCTAATCCGAGCAATACACTGATATCCTCTACTAGATGCCATAGTTTTCATGTTTGGTCGAGAGTGTTTCCGTAAAGCCAGATACGTGCACGTTACGAATGTTGTAGCATCTTGCTCATGGCTGGCAGAAATCGGAACATGTCCTCCCATTCACTCTCTCCGACGTTTTGTTAGCTCCATGGAGTAGGGGTCAGAGTAGTACCCAGTGGCATTGGCATTGAGTCATGAACATTGCACTGCATTGCATGGCTGTTGATGTTTACATTTACTGTTACACATCGCGGTATTATTTAAGAATGTGTTATATTATGCTGTTAACTGTTTAACATGATATTATGCTGTTAACTGTTGAACATGATTTATATTGAGAATTTTAGTATGCATGTTGGGTACGCTGTTACCTGGTGAGTCGTCCCGTTTTTACTATTGCTTTTTACTATGTTGATGAACGGGAATCTCACCCATATTTGTATGTTTTCTGCTGGTACTTACTGTTGCTGCTTGAACAGATGGACGTGACGATGGTTCAGTTCAGTAGTTTCCTTGAGCCCGGAGGCAGACTCTTTTGCTGTTTTGTTTTTGTTGTCAGCCAGACTATGTCAGTTTTTGTAGTACTTTTTGGCAGCTATGACTCCTAGTACTTATTTTATTTCTTATGTCAGATATACATTAGACTTATGTCGGTATATAGTAATGTTGTTATTTCTGTTTCTGTTTTCTGTCTTCTATTTCTGTACTTATAATACAGTATGTTCTAGAAATGCATGGTGAACCTAAGTTCAGTTATTAGTATTATTTACCTTTACTAATCCCATTACATCTTTGTGAAAAGAAAACAAAAAATAAAACCGTATTTTTCGGACGCTTGATTGTCTGCAGCAGGCGCTTGACTTCAATCTTAATAGTTTTTGCTTTTATAGTTTTGAACTATTGTCTATGTCCACGCTTTTCTTCTCTTTCTTCTGTTAGGATTGCTGATGCTTTTGTCTTCTTCTGCTACAGTACTTGATGCTGCAGAGCTTTATTGAAAAGGGTACCTCATTTTCTAGTCAAGTTTAAACTTTGTATATCTTAATGCTTCATTCAAAATTACTTCTCCAGCCATCATAATGTTCTGTATTCTGAGTAGACAATTGATTAGCTTCACTGGATGCTTATGGAATGAGTTAAGGAGCTCGGTTATCCACTGGACACATTCACAAGGCTGTTTAACTCGTAGCATTCTGACCAGTTAGCGTATTATGCTTCTTTGATCCTGTTACTAGCCGAATTAGGATTCGATGTCCGCATGAAACTTGTATATATGGATATTAGGTCTAATGAGACACTAACTTCTTCCAATTTGGACACCTACAGCTCAATATATGGCCATCAGACGCAACAATGACTGTCGGGATCAACATCTTGCCTCCGACTAACGCATGCAACTTAACAAAGATAGAGTTCAATTTCGCTCTTGACCTCTGCATGGGAGTTGTAGATATTTCTCTCAGCTTTCCAACGATACCAAAGTCGATGCATCTAAGCACCTAAAGCTCTAGAAATTGTCAGCAGACGCTTGCATGTTCTTAATGTCACGAACAGTATCACATCTGAAGCTTGAAAAAGGAATTTCACCAGATAGAGATTGATTCATATCTCGACTTCTTCAGGATACATGTAGGTATTTCTCTTATCTTTCTAGAGAAACCAAGATCACAACATTTGCACGAGCGTACCTCAAAATATGATGTTTCAGACGCTTAATTGTGTGCAACAGGCGTTTGACTAGAATCTTCCAAGTTTTTGCTTTTCCTGCTTTTGTTCATTTTGTCTTTGTCCATGCTTTTCTTTTCATTCTTCTGTTAGGATTGCTGAAGCTTTTGTCTTCTTCTGTTACAGTACTTGATATTTCAGAGCTTTATTGAAAAGGCTACCTCATTTTCTGGTCAAGCTTAAACTTTGATAGCTTATTACTTCATTCAAAATTACTTCTCCAGCGATCATGATGTTCTGTATTCTGAGTAGACGCTTGATTAGCTTCACTTAAGGCTTCTTAAAAGATAAGGAGCTTGGTTATCCCCTGGGCACATTCACATGCCAATTTAACTCGTATTATTCTAACAAGTTAGCGTATTACGCTTCTTTGACTCCGTTACTTGCCGAATTAGGCACTAATTTCATCCAATTTGGATAACTACAGCTCAATATATGGCCATCAGACGCTACAAAGGTATGACTATCAGGAACAACATCTTGTCACCAACTTATGGACGCAATTTAAGAAAGATAGAGGTCGATTTCGCTCTTGACCTCTTCATGAGAGTTGCAGATATTTCTCCGAGCCTTCCAGTGATGCCAAGATCGATGGATTTGAACACCTAAATCTCTAGAAATTGTCAGCAGATGGTTGCATGTTCTTATTGTCACGAACAGTTTCACATCTCAAGCTTGAAAAAGGAATTTCACTCAGATAGAGATTGATTCAGATCTCGACTTTATCAGGAAACATGTAGTTATTTCTCTTTTCTTTCTAACCAAACGAAGATCACTACATTTGGACGGGCGTACCTCAAAATACGATGTTTCCGACGCTTAATTGTTTGTTGCAGGCGCTTGACTTCAATCTTCAGTGTTTTTGCTTTTGCAACTTTTGTACTTTTGCCTTTGTCCACCATTTTCTTCTCTTTCTTCTATTAGGATTTCTGATGCTTTTGTCTTGATCTATTACAATACTTGATGCTTCAGAGCTTTGTCGAAAAGGGTACCTCATTTTCTGGTCAAGCTTGGTCTTTGAATATCTTAATACTTCATTCAAAATTACTTCTCCAGCCATCATAATGTTCTGTATTCTGAGTAGATGCTTGATTAGCTTCACTGGACGCTTCTTAAAAGATATGGAGTTTGGCTATCCTCTGGGCACATTCACCAGGCTGTTTAACTCGTAGTATTATAACCAGTTAGCGTATTACGCTTCTTTGACTCTGTTACTGGCCGAATTAGGATTCGATGTGTGCATGAAACTTGTATATTTGGATATTAGGTTTAATTAGGCACTAATTTCATCCAATTTGGACACTTACAGCTCCATATATGGCCATTAGACGCTACAAAGGTATGACTATATGGAACAACATCTTCTCACCTACTTACGGATGCAATATAAGAAAGATAGAGATTGATTTCGCTCTTGACCTCTTCATGAGAGTTGCAGATATTTCTCTCAGCCTTCCAATGATACCAAGATTGATGCATCAGAACACCTGAAGCTCTGGATAATGTCAGCAGACGCTTGCATGTTCTTAATGTCACGAACAGTGTCACATCTCAAGATTGAAGAAGGAATTTCACTCAGATAGAGATTGATTCAGATCTCAACTTATTCAGGAAACATGTAGGTATTTCTCCTATATTTCTAACCAAACCAAGATCACTACATTTGGACGGGTGTATGCAACACCCTTTCCCGAGTGTCACATTCCCGAACGTTTATAAGGCCGAAAATATTATTTAATGCGAAAAATAGGGTTTTTTTTTTTTTTCTTTTCACAAGATGTAATGGGATTTAGTAAAGGTAAATAATACTAATAAATGAACTTAGGTTCACCATGCATTTCTAGAACATACTGTATAATAAACACAAAACAGAAACAGAAATAATACTATATACAGACATAGGTCTAATGTATAACTGACATAAGAAAATACAATAAATACTAGGAGTAGTAGCTCCTAAAAGGTACTACAAAAACTGACATAGTCTGGCCGACAACAAAACTAAAACAGCAAAAAGAGTCCACCTCCGGGCTCAAGGAGACTACTGAACTGAACCATCGTCATGTCCATCTATTCAAGCAGCAATAGCAAGTACCAGCAGAAAATATATAGATATGGGTGAGATTCCCGTTCATCAACACAACAAAACAGCAGTAGTAAAACCGGGACGACTCACCGGATAACAGCGTACCCAACATGCTTACAAAGATTCTCAATATAAATCATGTTAAGCAGTCAACAACATAATATCATGCTAAACATTTAGCAGCATAATATAAGGCATTCTTAAACAATACAGCGATGTATAACTGTAAATGTAAACATCAATAGCCATGCAATGCAATGCAATGTATATGACTCAATGTCAATGTCACTGGGTACTACTTTGACCCCTACTCCATGGAGCTAACAAAACATTCAGAGAGAGTGAATGAGAGGACATGTTCCGGTTTCTGCCAGCCATGAGCAAGACGCTAGAACATTCGTAACGTGCACGTATCTGGCTTTACGGAAACACTCTCGACCAAACATGAAAAGTACGGCATCTATTAGAGGATATCAGTGTATTTCACGGATTCGCCACGACACAGAAGAATCACCAACTGGTCACATGTCAGGCCTTCCAACCCTGATACCTCCAAAAAGACCATTGAAGATCGTCACCGTAAGATTCGCACCCGCATCAAGGTGTAAGCTCAACTCCTAGGCCCCATGCCTTACAACTATGCAAATGAAATGCCAATGCTTACACAAAGCAGATGCGATCAAGCAATGTCTATCCCCCGGATAAACCTCGAAGTCTACTAAGGTTCTCTTCCTTAGGAACTATACGCGTCGTTTGAAAAACAAAACCTTTATCCACCGGATAAATCTCGTGATCCCTCCGGGATCGAGTCATCACAAGACTGAAACAATTGAACGACTAATCGGGGTCCGAATCATCGGTTCGTCGTCGAACTAATGTTTCAAAACCCAAAACGTTTCATGTTTGTGTTTATGTCTTATGAAGTCATTGATGTACTAGGTCATCAATGGTATAGTATATGGTCTTGTTCCACCATATACCATACTTAATTATCCCTTGTCTTCAACTCTAAGTCAATTACTTAACTTAGGTTTTTAATGCGTAAAACTTTACGAGTTGAGTTAAAAACTCACTTGTAAACAAAAACAACTTCTCAATTGAAAACTCATTTGATTTGAAACAACTTTTGAACCACTTACTCTATTTCTAGCACTTTCTGAAAACAGGAAATTCGCTTAGCGAAAATGAGGCAGTAATACCTCTTTGAAAACTCCCCGTATCGCTAGGTGAGAAATGCTCGCTCAGCGAAATTTGCTTCATTTGCTTAGCGAAGATTATTTCGCTTAGCGAAAAGGAGACAGTGATGCCTAACTTGTATTTTCTCCGTTTTCGCCCAGCGAAATTGGATTCGCTTAGCGAAAATTGCCTTGAAACAAGACATTAACCTTGTTAAAGAAAAGCCTTATGGAACTATATTGATTCTCATGAAACTTTTCATTAATCCACTTTTAAGTTACTTGATTAACTAGATGGACCAAGGATAAGGTATAAAACATGTCTCACTTTGGTGAAAACACTTTGAGATTGAAACTTTGTTTGATCTTTGGATCAAAATAATTTATGGTTTTTGTTTAAGGCATAAGCCACTAAAAACATTTTTCTTACATCAAAACTTGAATGATTCAAGAACTACACATTACCCTCCTTTTCTCAAGGTCATGGCTAAAAGCCAACTAGGAACCAATGTGAAGTTATACTTCACCAACTAATCAAATTATGGCTCACAAAACTTACACAATTATGATCAACAATAACACAGCATTGCATCATAATTAAGCACCTAAGCACAAAAGTCCATACTTAAGCACATAAGCACAAAAGTCCATACTTGATCTAGTAATCAAAGTAGGTTTTTCATCATGCAAGAAATCATTTTCTCACCTAGACAACATCATCATAAAACACATGATAAGGCATACAAGCATAACTACAAATATCACACATTGTTCTCCAAGAGAACTTAACACAACTTAACCATTAGAAGTGAACCCAAACTAAAGGGTTTCACCCACACATAACTTAAACAACCATCTTCACTACCACCATCTTGGCGTGAATGAGGTTCACCCCCCATACCTGTTGATGAGCAGATTCCCGGATCAAAGTCAGTCGATCGGTTTGTGAACCTCCTGACAATCGTCAACAACTACAACAACATAACAATCAAACATTAAACAACAATCAAAGCCAATCTCAACAATTCTAACAAAGAGGATTTCGGCCACCCTAGGTTAAAAGGTTAGGATTGATCTTGGTTTCCCATTTCATGGATTCAAAGGCATTAGGAAAGCTAAGGATGAAATCAAGTGTTAGAAATCAAAAATTGATGAAAACACTATTCATCATCATCAAATAGGGTTCGGCCAAAATGTGCTTTTTGAGCTATGATGAGAGTTGAATCATAAGCTCTTGAGTTTAGGTAGAGAATGATGATGTGAGTTCAAAATACTTGGTCTTACCTCAAAAGGATTTTTCCACAATTTCCTATGGATTTTCAAAGTTTTAGATCTAAGAAATTCTTTTCATGAAAATGAAGATTGATCTTGAAATAAAGAAAGATTCAAGAAGCTAAGAGATCGTAGAAGTGATCTTACCTTAAAATGAAGGAATATTGCTCAAGGAATCAAGTGATTCCAACAAGAAATCAAGGAGCTTCAAGACCAACAATGGTGTTTTCTCTCAAGAACAACTATGGAGCTCTATGTTTGGAGGGGCTGTGCGAAAATGAGAGACTGAGGGGCTGAGTTCAGCCTCTTAAGAGCTCATTTAAGGGTAAAAAGGTCATTTGCCCAAAAGGGTAAAATGGTAAAAGTGTAAAAGACTAAGGTTAGGGGCATTTTGGTCATTTTGCGTCCAGATATTTATGAACGTCATGACAACTCTGGCATACTCTCCCAAGTGTCCTGGGATGATGTTTTATCAAGATTATCCGTTGGCGAGTCCCGGTAAATCCATATGTGGCTCCGTTCGTCACCCGATTGAGGATTCCGCCCGAATGAAGGTCAAGAAGTGATTTTTCTGAAATTTTTGTGAAATTTAACCAAAACCTAGATAATCGAATTCTAAGACTTACTGTCTCATTCACAGTCCATCTGAGGTCTTCTGATCAGTAAAATCATACTGTCAGTGTAAAAATGCAGACCAGACTCCGTTTGAGTTTTTGACTCAAAACATAATCGTAGCTTCCTACGATATCGTCGAGCATGACTACGGTCGCGGAATATTTTATTTCCATTCCTATGACCTCGAATAAAATAAAGACATTAAAATACTGAAGAATTAGAAAACGTGAAAATCGGGGCGTTACGTTCCTACCCATCTTAAAAGAATTTCGTCCTTGAAATTATACATACCTCCTAAAACAAACTCGGATACTGTTGTTGCATGTCCTCTTCTCTTTCCCAGGTAGCATAACCTGTAGTCTCGTTCCAGATAACTTTGACCAAAGTTATCTCCTTCTCTCGTAGTTTCTTTATCCTTCTGTCCTCGATCTTAACCGGCAATGTCTCATAGGTTAGGTTATCCTTTAGCTGTACTGAATCAGACTCTATGACGTGACTGGGATCTGGAATATACTTTCGCAATTGCGAAACATGAAAAACATTATGAAGGTTGGATAGAAAAGCCGGTAAAGCTATTTGGTAAGCTACTGGACCTATCCGACGAATAATTTGATAAGGTCCAATGAATTTTGGAGTGAGTTTTCTAGACTTCAGGACCCTGTCCACCCCAGTCATCGGCGTGACTCTCAAAAACACATGATCCCCTTCATCGAACTCAAGTGGCCTACGTCTTTTATCCGCATAACTCTTTTGTCGGCTCTGAGTTATCCTCATCTTTTCTTGAATCAGTTTCACCTTCTCGGTTGTTTGTTGCACTAGTTCAGGTCCTAATGAAGCACTTTCTCCATCTTGGTACCAACACAAAGGTGTTCTACAACGTCGTCCGTATAAAGCTTCGTAGGGTGCCATCCCTATACTCGAATGATAACTGTTGTTGTAGGTGAACTCTATCAACGGTAGGAAATTCTCCCAACTTCCGGCATGTTCCAACACACACGCCCTCAACAAGTCCTCTAAAGACTGAATCGTCCTTTTCGATTGTCCATCAGTTTGAGGATGGTTAGCCGAACTTAATCGTAACTTTGTCCCTAAAGCTTCATGTAAACTTTGCCAAAATCGTGAAGTAAATCGCGGGTCTCTATCCGATATGATACTTGAAGGTACTCCATGCCGTCTCACAATCTCACTGATATAAATCTGAGTAAGCTTTTCCATAGAATACTTGAGATTAATCGGTAGAAAATGAGCTGATTTCGTAAGCCTATCAATTATAACCCAAATGGAATCGTTTCCTTCAGGTGTTCTTGGCAAACACGTTACGAAATCCATCGCTATGCCGACCCATTTCCGCTCTGGGATATCCAACGGAAGTAACATTCCAGCTGGCCTCTGATGTTCAACCTTTGCTTTTTGACATACTAAGCAAGACGCCACATAATCAGCTACATCTCTTTTCATGCCTTGCCACCAAAACAACCGCTTCAGGTCTTGGTACATCTTGGTTGACCCTGGATGCATACTCAACTTGCTTCTATGAGCTTCGTCCAGAATTAACCTTCTTATCTCTGGGTTGTTTGGCACACAAACCCGTTCTCCTTGTCTTAGGATTCCATCGGCTCTTACCTTGTATTCCGACGTCATCCCTTTCTTTAGATTCCTTCGCTCTTTCTCCAGATATTAGTCGTATACTTGTTTCTCCCGAATCTGATCCATCAGATCTCAAGATACTGTAACCATACCCACACATAGTCTTCCTGGCATACTAACCACGGACAGATGCATATCCCTGAACTATTCCAATAGCTCGAGTTCCTTAACCATCATGGCAGACACATGTAACACTTTTCTACTCAGTGCATTTGCTACCACATTAGCTTTTCCCGGATGATACTGCAACTGGAAGTAATAGTCCTTCAAAAATTCCAGCCACCGTCTTTGTCTCATATTGAGCTCTTTCTAATCGAATAGATACTTCAACCTCTTATGATCACTAAAAACATTAAACGTCGAACCATATAAGTAGTGCCTCCAAATCTTCAACGCAAAGAATACCGCTGCTAACTCCAGATCATGAGTTGGGTAGTTCTTCTCGTGCACTTTCAACTATCTCGATGCATATGCTACCACCTTCCGATTTTGCATCAGAACACAGCCTAATCCTTGGTATGAAGCGTCACAGTACACTTCAAAAGGTTCGCTTGGATCTGGCAAAATCAACACTGGCGATGTAGTCAGCCTCTTTTTCAGCTCCTGAAAACTTTGCTCACAGGCTTCAGTCCATTCAAACGCTTTATCCTTCCTCGTCAATTGGGTAAGAGGTCCTACAATCTTAAGGAATCCCTCAATGAACCTTCGATAATACCCAGCCAAACCCACAAAACTGCATATCTCAGTCACTGTGGTTGGTCTTTCCCACTCAAGAACTGCTTCAACTTTCGACGGATCTACAACAATTCCTTCCCTTGAAATTACATGACCCAAAAACTGCACTTCCTCGAGCCAAAACTCACACTAGACAGTTTTGCATACAATTGTTTCTCTTTCAGAACTTGAAGAAGTACACTAAGATGTTCAGCGTGTTCTTCCTGGTCTCGCGAATAGATAAGTATGTCATCTATGAAGACAACGACAAACTGATCCAGCTATGGACAAAAGATCCTATTCATATAATCCATGAATATAGCTGGAGCATTCGTCACACCAAACGGCATTACAAGATACTCGTAGTGCCCATAGCGTGTTCAAAACGCTGTCTTCGGTACATCTTTTGCCTTCACACGAATCTGGTGATAACCTGATCGCAAATCAATCTTGGAGAAAACTGCCGCTCCCCTCAATTGATCCATCAAGTCATCTATCCTCGGAAGTGGATACTTGTTATTAATAGTAACTTTATTCAACTGGCGATAATCCACGCATAAGCGAGATGTTCCATCTTTCTTTTTCACCAACAGCACAGGTGCTCCCCACGACGACACACTGGGTCTAACAAACTGCTTCCCCAATAAGTTTACCAACTGTTCCTTCAAAGTTTCCAACTCAGCAGGTGCCATACGATACGGTGCCATAGACACTGGTCATGATCCTAGCACAAGATTGATCGCAAACTCGATGTCTCGAACTGGCGGCAAACCTGGTACGTCTTCAGGAAAGACTTCCGAAAACTCGTTCAGGACAGGTACACGCTCTAAGACTAGGTCGCTCTTGACCTCCAAAGAAGATAGCAACATGTATCCTTGAGCTCCTTCTCTCAAGGAAGCGTTTACTTGGTTGGCAGTCAAAAATCTAGAATTCTCACAACTAGGGAAAACAAAGGTTTTGTTTGCACAGTCTAACAGGATATGATTAGATGATAACCAATCCATTCCTAAGATTACATCCATTTGCGAAAGAGGCAAACAGATCAAATCAATCAAAAATATTCTATCTTTAACAGAAATAGAACAATTCAAACAAACTTTTGCAGTTACAACAGGCTTTGTAGTAGGCATAGAAATTACCAAATCAAAAGGTAAAGAAGACACAGGTAATCCCAACAGATTCACACAGTCATAAGCAATAAAGGAATGCGTTGCGCCTGAATCAAACAGTACAATTAAGGTTTTACCTCCTATGACACACTGACCTTGGATCAAGTCTTCATTTTGAGAAGCTTCAGCGCCTCCCATAGTGTAGACTCTGCCTTTCGCCTTAGGCCTCGCAGCTTGGACATTGTTGACAGAATGTTCCAATTTCGGTTGCATGCATTCCCGTGAGATATGTCCCGGCTTCCCACACTTGAAACAGATAATCCCTTTGATCAAACAGTCTCTGGTAATGTGATTACTCTTCCCACACTTCATGCACTTGGTTGGGTCGTTTCCTGATTGACTGAAACTCGCACTGCTTCCTCCAACAGAACGTTGTTGTCAATCTTGTTGCTTTGCATATGGCTTCCATCGAGATTTGTTGTCTCGACCACCGCTTCCTCTCTGAAACTTGCTTGGTCCAGAACTCTATACCCACTTGTCCTTGGGCTCCAAACTCTCGATCAGACGGCACTTTTCCATTAGCTTGGAAAAACAGAAATTTTCAAAGGAACAACAGCTCTCTTCAAGTCGATCCTCAGACCTCCTTCAAATTTTATGCACTTCCACTCCTCTCTTGGATTGTCCAGAAAATAATTTGAAAACTTTGCCAGACTTTCAAATTTGGCCCCATATTCAGCTACGGTCATTCCCCCTTGTCTCAGCTAGAGGAACTCCATCTCTTTCTCGTGTCTTGCACTCGCAGGAAAATACTTCTCCAGGAACTTTCCCTTAAAAGCATTCCAGTCCACAGCTTGTTGATCATGCACCAGCATCTGACGGGCTCCTTCCCACCAGTATTCAGCATCCTCCACCAGCATATAGGTTGCATAGACAACCTTGTCATTCTCAGTACATCTCATCGCTCCAAAGATTTTCTCCAGCGCCTGGATCCAGCGTTCAGCTAACTCAGGATTGAATTCGCCCTTGAATTGAGGTGGATTCCGACGAAGAAATTCGTCCAGTCGTCTACCTCCGGCAGCTTGTTCGTCACGTTGAACCTATGACACCCACTACCCCGCATATAATAAAACATAAATAAAATCATACATGTCTTTGAAAATATAACAATTAAAATAAAAACATATTCTCAAGGGTAATGTGCATCACATCATCTATAACGTAAAACATAGGAATCTGAAATAATCAAAATCCTTTAAAGACGAGCTGCGGAAAACATAAATAATAAACGTAACCCAAATCCCGATGTCACATATCAGAGCTGGTATACATATACCGATAATACATCGGAATAAAACCAAATAACATAAATCATAAATCCTAACTACTGAGAGAGATCTCCTCGGGATCACTCCTCGTCAGCATGCTCACCCTCCTCTGCATATACCACAACATATGCACAAGAATAACAAGGAGAGGGGTAAGAAACACAATCATGAATATATGTAAACGGAATGGAATAGTAATTAAGATGGCATACAACATACATCAATCAACACAGATATAATCAATATATATCAAGGATGCATGTCAATGCGAATGCAACATCACTACTCCGTATGCATGTGGCCAACAACTCTAACTCTGGAAAGACGATTAGGAGTACATGTCCGGTTATCAACGTGGATGATATGCCAGATCATGGGCCATCCCCGAACACTCTCACTAATCCTGATAACGTATAGTGGCTAGTCAGGGTACTCAGGCTTATTCTTTAGGTCACTCCGACAATAGGTAGCTAGCCTATGTCACCTGGAACTTCCATACCCAACGTACCCGCAAGGCCGGGATAAAACCCATCGTGGCCTCCACATCGCGATTCATCGTTTGCTTTCCACCCAACATATCAACGTCAACGTATGATGCATGCTATGCTCAACAACATGCAAACACATGTCCAACCATCCACCATCATAATCAATCACATTGATTATCAACAATGACCATCAACGATGATCATCAATCAACTAGGCGCTAACCATCGTTATTGCCTTTATCAACATTGCCAATATTATCATCATAATCAATCACATTGATTATCAACAATGACCATCAACGATGATCATCAAACAACTAGGCGCTAACCATCGTTATTGCCTTTATCAACATTGCCAATATTATCATATCGTCATTATTAATATTAACGTTCTTTTCTATACTATCAACCTTGAATCGTGATCTCACAGTCATTTTTCCATTACCCTATTCATTTCTTCTTCACAACAGCATCTGGGTGAGAAACCCAGATTCGCTAGGCGAATCGTCGCTCGCGAGGCGAGCCCGAGAGCTCCTAAACAGGTTCTCAGATTCGCTAGGCGATTCCTGGCTCGCGAGGCGAGCCCGAGAGCTCCTAAACAGGTTCTCAGATTCGCTAGGCGAATCCTGGCTCGCGAGGCGAGCCTGAGAGCCCTAATACTTGGTTCTTTCATTCGCCTCGCGGATTACAATCCGCTAGGCGAATCACGTCAGACCACGAATGGTCTCTCTGTCTCGCCTCGCGAATGGTTATTCGCCAGGCGAATCATGACAGATGTGGGGATCTTAAGAATTTCTCTAAGTTATCGCTATACCTATCGTCCCATCTCTCAAGAATCATCCCTACGGGTTTCCAAAACTAATCCAATATTATCAATCTCACCTCTCATAACAACTCATTCATTATGGGGTGCCAAACGTCCCTAAGCTATGTCCTTTCACTAATCCTATTTTCTTTATTGTAACGCACATCATCATCAAGTCATCATTATCATTGCACATCATAAAATCTTATCAATGCATATCATATCTATATTCATACTATTCATCGCACATCATAATATTTGAATCATATCATCAAGACAAACACCCATAATCATAATCATAGAACCATAAACATGTATATTTATACAATATTCACATAGGCATATGCATAGCATATACATAACATACACATAATTACACTCATAGCATATATATAGGCATTTACAATGCATATAGACAAACATATAGGGGTCATGGGTTAACCCCTTCATCTTAACCTATCCCAAAACCCACATACTCATGATCTATTTCTTCCCCCCATACCTGGTATGACGATCACAATGAACAAAGGAAGGAAAAAGGTTCGGAAAAGGTTGCGTCTCATGAATGCTCGATCTTACGACGCTTGACTTCACGATCACAGCCCCAAAAGGTTCAAGAGCAGCAACTAGGAAGAGGGCTTGTGATGGCAGTGATGCTCTTCAAGCAAAGGAGACGAAGAACGATGAACAATGGTGCAATCTCCTTCAAGAATCCTTGGAAAGGGTTTAGAAATCCTTGTTTGGAGAGGAAGAGGCAGTTTCTAAGAGTAATTCGACTTAGAAAATAGGTTTAGGTCGAGTCTTATGGTATAAATATGAGTTTGGGTCATTATGGGCTGATTAGAAGCCCAAAAACACGATTCTGGTGCGCGTAGATTCGCGAGGCGAGTAGCCTTTCGCGAGGCGAACCAGAGAGCTGCAAAAATCTGGTTGTCAGGTTCGCGAGGCGAATGTATCCTCGCGACGAGAAACTTTAGAAGCCGAATTTGGCCATAACACCTGAAATAAGACTTGTAGATAATTCTCTAAGATTTCCAACGCATCCAAGATCGCCCCAATCGGACATCTAGAACTCAAGATATGGCCAAAACCATGAAACAGGTTTCTTGGACTTGAATGCATTGACCATTCCTTAAGGCTAAACTACCCCAACTATGATCTTCGACATCAAGAACAATCGTAAATAACATATATTGGTCAAGAATAATACATAGTGATATGTATTAATATAAGGTGAAATTTGGGGTGTTACAGAACCATAGTAGCAGCCATTTCCCGTATGGCGTTCATAGCAGCAGTCAGGTTCTGACCAGCCATTGCTACCTTCAAAACCAGAACTGTCAAACTTAAGAAACCAAAACAAAACTAAAGTAAACAATAGAGAAACACACAGAGAACACAACACCAACAAGACAGACCATAACCTACAAACCCCAAAAAGACTCGGACAGCTCTGATACCAAATAATGCAACACCCTTTCCCGAGTGTCATATTCCCGAACGTTTATAAGGCTAAAAATATTATTTAATGCGAAAAATACAGTTTTTTTTTTCACAAGATGTAATGGGATTTAGTAAAGGTAAATAATACTAATAAATGAACTTAGGTTCACCATGCATTTCTAGAACATACTGTATAATAAACACAAAACAGAAACAGAAATAATACTATATACAGAGATAGGTCTAATGTAAAACCGACATAAGAAAATACAATAAGTACGAGGAGTCGTAGGTCCCAAAAGGTACTACAAAAACTGACATAGTCTGGCCAACAACAAAACTAAAACAGCAAAACAGTCCGCCTCCGGGCTCAAGGAGACTACTGAACTGAACCATTCACGTCCATCTGTTCAAGCAGCAACAGCAAGTACCAGCAGAAAACATACAGATATAGGTGAGATTCTCGTTCATCAACACAACAAAACAGAAGTGGTAAAAACGGGACGACTAACCGGGTAACAGCGTACCCAACATGCTTACAAAGGTTCTCAATATAAATCATGTTAAGCAGTCAACAACATAATATCATGCTAAACATTTAACAGCATCATATAAGGCATTCTTAAACAATACAGCGATGTATAACAGTAAATGTAAACATCAATAGCCACGCAATGCAATGCAATGTATATGACTCAATGTCAATGTCACTGGGTACTATTCTGACCCCTACTCCATGGAGCTAACAAAACATTCGGAGAGAGTGAATGGGAGGACATGTTCCGGTTTCTGCCATCCATGAGCAAGATGCTACAACATTCGTAACGTGCACATATCTTGCTTTACGGAAACACTCTCGACCAAACATGAAAAGTATGGCATCTAGTAGAGGATATCATTGTATTGCACGGATTCACCACGACACAGAAGAATCACCAACTGGTCACATGTCAGCCCTTCCAACCCTGATACCTCCAAAAAGACCATTGAAGATCATCACCGTAAGATTCGCACCCGCATTAAGGTGTAAGCTCAACTCCTAGGCTCAAGGCCTTACAACTATGCAAATGAAATGCCAATGCTTACACAAAGCAGATGTGATCAAGCAATATCAATCCCCCGGATAAACCTCGAAGTCTACTAAGGTTCCCTTCCTTAGGAACTATACGCGTCTTTTGAAAAACAAAACCTTTATCCACCGGATAAATCTCGTGATCCCTCCAGGATCGAGTCATCACAAGACTGAAACAATTGAACGACTAATCGGGGTCCGAATCACCTGTCCGTCGTCGAACTACTGTTTCAAAACCCAAAACGTTTCATGTTTGTGTTTATGTCTTATGAAGTCATTGATGTACTAGGTCATCAATGGTATAGTATATGGTCTTGTTCCACCACATATCATACTTAATTATCCCTTGTCTTCAACTCTAAGTCAATTACTTAACTTAGGTTTCTAATGCGTAAAACTTTACGAGTTGAGTTAAAAACTCCTTTGTAAACCAAAACAACTTCTCAATTGAAAACTCATTTGATTTGAAACAACTTTTGAAGCACTTACTCTATTTCTAGCACTTTCTGAAAACAGGAAATTCGCTTAGCGTAAATGAGGCAGTAATACCTCTTTGAAAACTCCCCCGTAACGCTGGGCGAGAAATGGCTCGCCCAGCGAAATTCGCTTCATTCGGTTAGCGAAGATTATTTCGCTTAGCAAAAAGGAGGCAGTTGTGCCTAACTTGTATTTTCTCTGTTTTCGCCCAGTGAAATTGGATTCGTTTAGCAAAAATTGCCTTGAAACAAGACATTAACCTTGTTAAAGAAAAGCCTTATGGAACTATATTGATTCTCATGAAACTTTTCATTAATCCACTTTTAAGTTACTTGATTAACTAGATGAACTAAGGATAAGGTATAAAACATGTCTCACTTTGGTGAAAACACTTTGAGATAGAAACTTTGTTTGATCTTTGGATCAAAATCATTTATGGTTTTTGTTTAAGGCAGAAGCCACTAAAAACATTTTTCCTACATCAAAACTTGAATGATTCAAGAACTACACATTACCCTCCTTTTCTCAAGGTCATGGCTATAAGCCAACTAGGAATCAATGTGAAGTTTTACTTCACCAACTAATCAATATATGGCTCTTAAAACTTACACAATTATGATCAACAATAACACACCATTGCATCATAATTAAGCACCTAAGTACAAAAGTCCATACTTAAGCACATAAGCACAAAAGTCCATACTTGATCTAGTAATCAAAGTAGGTTTTTCATCATGCAAGAAATCATTTTCTCACCTAGACAACATCATCATAAAACACATGATAAGGCATACAAGCATAACTACCAATATTACACATTGTTCTCCAAGAGAACTTAACACAACTTAACCATTAAAATTGAACCCAAACTAAAGGGTTTCACCCACACATAACTTAAACAACCATCTTCACTACCACCATCTTGGTGTTAATGAGGTTCACCCCCCATACCTGTTGATAAGCAGATTCCCAGATCAAAGTCAGTCGATCGGTTTGTGAACCTCCTAGCAATCGTCAACAACTACAATAACATAACAATCAAACATTAAACAACAATCAAAGCCAATCTCAACAATTCTAGCAAAGAGGATTTCGGCCACCCTAGGTTAAAAGGTTAGGAATTGATCTTGGTTTCCCATTTCATGGATTCAAAGGCATTAGGAAAGCTAAGGATGAAATCAAGTGTTAGAAATCAAAAGTTGATAAAAACACTATTCATCATCATCAAATAGGGTTCGGCCAAAATGTGCTTTTTGAGCTATGATGAGAGTTGAAGCATAAGCTCTTGGGTTTAGGTAGCGAATGATGATGTGAGTTCAAAGAACTTGATCTTACCTCAAAAGGATTTTTCTACAATTTCCTATGGATTTTCAAAGTTTTGGATCTAAGAAATTCTTTTCATGAAAATGAAGATTGATCTTGAAATAAAGAAAGACTGGTATTATGGACCCGTGCATTTTCTTTAAAAAAAATGCAGCTTTTAATTGAAGTAAAAAAAAAAAGTATTTTTCATTTTAACCGAAACCAAAATCTATGATGCAGTCGGCCTCCAATTCTCCTTGCTACATCGCGGTGCCCCCTAACATTGGTGTAGTGTTATTTCCTCCACCACAATGGTGTACCGTCCTTTATTTTTATTTTAAAACAAAATAATTGCAATCTTTAATTTAACTAAAAAATAATTTCGATTTTCATTTTGAAGTGAAATTATATTTTATTAATTGAAACATAAATATATAAATTAATTATACTATAATTCTATTATGCTAATTAAGACAGAAATAGAGATTGAATAAAAATTCAACATATAAATTTCTAAAGCTGAACCTAAGTTTAGGATCAATACCTACTGAAAATTATCACAGTATTGGTATAAAAAAATTTAACATCAAATATTTTTTACACCTAAATTCTCTCCCCCTCCCCACTTAATTCCTATTACTACTTTTTATAAACAAAGAAATATATTTATTTAGAGCACAAGGAGTGCTCAAACCCATATACAAAGAACTGAAGAAACAGAAAATCAGAAAAAGATAACACGTAAACTGACGTATGTTATTGATACTCAATAAAACCAAGACCAAGAAGAAAGCGGTTTCAACTTTCAAGCATAGAACTGATGCATTGCTTCAATACATAAATCCTTCTAAAAAAGAATACCACCCCTGCAGCAATAGCATACCACAACAGAAGGAGAGTAAAACCAACAATCAAACCAAGAGGGACAAATAGCAAGCTAATGCAAAGCTCCTGAGACAGCCAAGGGTACTTAATGCTATTCACTTGTTCATCTTTAAACAATCCAATCAACTGAAGTTCTCTGTTGTACATTGATATATCATCATGTTATTCATAAAAACATGAGAAATCAAAATAACAATTAACAATTACATCATACATAGAGAAAGAAAAGAAGCTTTACTATTCAGAATACTCAATCAAAATAGGCGTCAGATCATAAAAAAGGAATCATATACTCACCTACAATCATATTTTGTAGATATTCATATCTATTTCCAATGTGGATCACATGGTTTAGATGTAACTGGAGTATCACGGGCAACTTCATCAAATCTCAATGATAGTTAGAATAACTCAATATACTAAAAGAAAGAAGAAACATACGAAGAATATTAACCTCAAGAGTACAGAAACTTATTCAGCTAAATCAATAACATAAATGTCATGGGGTTAGGTCAGCTAACCTGAATAAAAATATACTTAATGCTTTAAATTAAGTTATTTTGTATTTAATAAAATAGTAATACTCCTTTTATGTTCAATTATTGAATAATAGTCTATATCTCAGTTGAACTGTCATTATCCTACTTGTCTCAACAACTCTAGTAATTTCCTTCCCATGAAGTACAATCATGAATATGAATCAAATAGCTTCAGTACATAGGCATTAACAATAGAAGAAAAACACATAAAACTTGCCCAAAACCTCCAGAGGCAGTGAGACTTTGAGATGAGGAGGATCTAGAATCTAAGAGAAGAGCAATGGTGAGAAAAGCAAAGCAACAGACTTTTCCTTTATTTAATTTTTGTACCTTACTAATGGAAAGGCCATGATCATCTCTGTAGCGATTGAAACGCTCCACAAGTTATAGTTTGCTCCTCGAACTGAGGATCCTGATAACTTCTTCATGGTTACTTTTCTTTTCTTTGACAGCCTCATGAAGAATATCAGCTTCAGCTTTTGCCAGTCTTGCATTGATCTCATCTCCACTATATCTAAATGAGCTCACCAACCCCATCAACAGCTACTCAAAATAAAACACAGAGTTAGATCATGAAATAGTCATCTCAAGTATGTAATTAATTCTAGAGTAAACTATTAAATTGGTCCTCCAAACATAAGCATGTAATCACATCAGCCCTTGAACAATCTTTTCACTAATAAGTCCCTCAAAGACATAAAACCTCTACAAATTCATCCTTAAAGGACTTCTTTGGTAGACAAATTATAGGGAGAATTTAAGAGTTAACTCTTAGTGTGTGTTTGGATGGAGTATTATTAGAGGGTAAAGTAATTTTATAGGGTAATTAAATTACTTTACTTCAAAATATGTTGTTTGGATATTTTTTTTAAAAGTATTTGAAATTCTTGTAATTTTAATAGGGTATTTGTTGTAGTGTAATTGAGGGAATTTGAAATCCCCTCCTAAATAGATGGAATTTGTAAATTCCTCTCACTCCCACCACATTTGGCCACCACCTACGGTAGTCACCAACCACCACTGCTGCCGGCCGAGTTCCGGCCACCACCATAGCCGCCGCCATTGGTGATCTCCTGCCGCCGCCGCCGCCATCGGTGATCTCCGGCCGTCGCCGTCGGGCAAGCTCCGATCGCCGTCGTCGCCGGTGAGCTCCGACCGCCGTCGTCGCCGGTGAGCTCCGGCCGTCGCCGCCCGACGAACTCCGGCCACCGTCTCCACCGCCGTCAATGGTGAGCTCCGACCACCGTCACCGCCTCCGGCCGGCGAGCTCCGACCACCGCACCTGCCAACTCCGGCCACCGCTACCGCTAGACCTCCGATCACCGCCAATCACCACCACTTGCCACCATTTTTTTTATGAATAATAACATAATTAATAATTTAATTATTTCTAAAATTATATAATTATTAAAATATTTTAAATTTTAATTATTTTTGCTTTTGTCCAAAAGCTTCATATAAGAATTGAACCCTGCACCTCTAAGAAGAAAGAGTGGAGATCAACCACTAGATCATTGATGTCTGTTTGTAATAATTTGTTATTTAATATTAATAATATTTATTTTTTTTATCACATTTTATAGTAAAATTCAAAATTTAAAAATAAATATTGTGAAATGAAATTTTAAAATTAAATAAAATTAAATTGCTTTATCCAAACAAAAAATTTTAAATATAAGGAATTCGAATTACTCTATCCAAACAAAGTATTTTCAAAATGAAGGTAATTCAAATGAAGTAATTCAATTGCCTTATATTTTAAATACCTTGGAATTTTGAAATACCCTATCCAAACATAACCTTAGTTTACTTCTTTCTTGGTGAAGGTCTTGGTAAGCTTGTCTGATTTGCTGCCTTTGAGAAGCATTTCTATGGCCTAGAATTGCTATAACAACCTTCTCATGAGTTCCCCATCCTGCAATGATTTGAAACCATTTATTAAATGATATTTCTTTATAGACATAGTTAAATTACATGTTGGAAAGATACCACACATTCACAAACAAATATTATTACTTTTTCAAGGGGAAATTACATTAACAACGACTGCTGTTTGTAAGTGAAGCATTGATAATTTTGTAATGGAATTTCAAGATGAAAATTTAGAGGCTATTATGTGTCAATTAATAAACATAATCCAAACAAATTAAAATTAAACGTTGGATAATTTGACTTTCGGCAGCCTTCTAGACAGCTTTTGCATCTTCCTCGGGAGAATAGTTGCCAGGAGCAATGAGAGTAACCATGATGGGTTATCTTTACACTACGATGCTATGCTCCTAGCTAGTATAGAAATTATGAAATAATTTGGATAATTTAGATGTTCTTCAAACAAAGCTCCTAAATATATATAAGAAAATCAATAATCCATGCTTTTACAATGGCATGAAAATTGAGCACGTCACGATTCAGGTTTATGCCACTACTGTTCCTTCGTAACACAATTAAATTCCTATGCTCAACTTGATCATGGGGCTAAGACAACATACTTTGAACTCTAAGATCTTTCAACAGCTTCCCTATTAGCTTGTTCAACCTTTTCCATATTAGCTTCTATCTATCAAAAACTTAGAAAACAAAAATTTGAAATTGCAATACTTGTTACCATCCGGAATAGTTGCATATTGCTAAATAAAGAAAATTCAAGTTTTGAAATTGAAATCCAAAAATCCAGTAAAGTAACAATAAATTGTCAAAAATCATCAACAAATAATAATCATCTGAAAATTTAACAAATTTCTAAATGAAAAAGAAAACTTATGTCGTGATGACATGCTTATGTTTGGAGGTCCAATTTAATAGTTTACTCTATAAGTAATTGCATACTTGAGATGACTATTTCATGGTCAAAGAAGTTCATACCATTTACTACTGGATTTCAAACTCAGAGAAAGGATTCCACCACGGCACGGCCTTGTGCTTCTCGCAATCCACCAAGGCAGAGGCTCTTCCTCCCTAGCCAACCACACATCGGACAACCCAAAAGCATATTATCTGCAACAAAATGTATACCTGTCAGTAATTAACATAAATTTAACTTCTAAATTTTTATTTCTTGTCCACCTATTTATTCCTCTTTTGTTTATCAAGTTTCAAGGTTAGTTGGTGCACAAAGAATCCTTTCCAAGATCAAGATACAACTAACTGTTCAAGGTTTAAAAAAGTTCACAAAAAAATGAATGTCAAAGGCGACAACAAAGAATAAACAAAGAGTTGAACAGAGAATAATCATAAGCCTAAGTAGTGTTATAAAGATTATAAATAACCTACAACCAACAGGAACTACAAACTATAGAAGCAGAAGATATTGCAATTCAAGGCATCAATCTAGTTATAGAATATGCAATAATGGCATAAGATTAAAAGAAAATAATTCTTGTAATTTGAAAAAACATAGGTATATTTATGGTATTTTGAGATTCAATACCTTGAGCAGGCCTTGAATGGACTATGCAAAGGTGATCAAACCAGCTTTTCTCCTTCACCCACTTCCTTTCCCTGTTGAAAAATAAATTAAAAGTGAAAAAGGTCTAATGCAGGGAAAAAGCAGTTAGGAAAAGTGAGGGAGGGTTCCTAATGCAATGCAAAATACATAATTATGTATAATTAAATAACTCCACACAGAAGGAATAAATTAAAAGGTGAGGGTTCCTGCAAAACCGATACCCAGTTATGGATGAAGGAGAATACAAATTATAGAGACGACCAACATTTATGCAGGCTATTATTCAGTAAAAGCAAATCAAGAGAAGGGAGTAGAGAGGGAGTTATGAAATTACGAATGGCCTTCTCTTTTTTCATTGACTAAAAAAGAAAATGATTTTATTCGCCTCAAGTACACTCCCTGCTCAGTCATTCAAGCTTGAACACATCGCAGGAGCTACCTTTAGAACCCCAAATAAGGTTTAGGCAACAAACAAAGACAAGTATTTTGTTCACAATACACCTCCAATAAAGTACGGCTTCATAGTGAAGCAGGAGATTTTGCTGGAATAAATTTGATAGAAACACTATTGACACAATGGCGTTCATTAGTAGGCATCTTCAACCCCTCTCCTTTGAAAACATGACCAAGTGCCCACCACATGCTGCACAAGTTATCTCAGTCTTGTAAAGAGGAGTTCCACAGCCAGCGCAATTATAAACTCCTTCTTCAAAGAACTTGTTATATTCTCTAGTACCCTTCAATTCAGTTCCTTTCTGGCGAAGGATCTGAAACTGCTCAGGGGAGAGAACGACCCTCCAGTCCTCTGATTTCTAAACCAGCATTGATGCCATCACTGCTTTACGAATGGTCTTCGTCTTCTTTTCTCCCTCTAAAATTGAAATTACGAATTAAAAAAATACATAATCATGATAATTGCAGTTGGAGGTAGCGAGAGAGAGAGAAGTTACCTGGGAATTTGAAGGACCGAGAAGGCAAAGGCATGGGGGGATGGGAGGACGGAGAGGAGAGTTTGAGAGGATTAGAACATTGAGAGTAGTAGAAAGTAGGTTGCACAAAAAGCTTTTATGCTTTTGAATTTAAAAAAGAGTTTTATTGTTACGTGCGTTTATATTGACGATCAATCAGAAATCATCATTCGTATGATTTTTAAGATAATTAAGATAATAATCAAACACTTTAATTTATGTGACAATTTCTGATTAATTGTCTGTATAAAAATTTTTATACTAACAGTATATACCAATTAAATTCTTTAAAAAATATACTATTTACTTTGACAGCGTGAAATGTGCAACTGATGGATAGGGGTATGGATGGAGTCATTTTTATAATTGGTATCTTTGTCTCTTTCTCTCTCATTTGACACATACTCTCTTATATTATTTTATTTTTCTCTCTCATATTTCTCTCTCCAAAAATATCTAAAATTACCAAACTCACCGCAAATGAAAGTCACTCAATCCATTTCTCATGGAGATAGGTCACCTTCGCAGGTTGCAGTAGCTTTATGTCTTATATATGTATCTGCTTTTTTCTCCAAAACACGGCACCTCTACAACAATAAATTAAAAAATAAAAAATAGCCACAAAAAATATGATACCGACAGGTGGAAATGAACAGTAAAATGGGATTCCCCCATATTCAATGTATAGATTCAAGAAGCTAAGAGATCATAAAAGTGATCTTACCCTGAAATGAAGGAAGATTGTTCCAGGAATCAAGTGATTCCAACAAGAAATCAAGGAGCTTCAAGACCAACAATGGTGTTTTCTCTCAAGAACAACTATGGAGCTCTATGTTTGGAGGGGCTGTGCGAAAATGAGAGAGTGAGGGGCTGAGTTCAGCCTCTTAAGAGCTCACTTAAGGGTAAAAAGGTCATTTGCCCAAAAGGGTAAAAGGGTAAAAGTGTAAAAGACTAAGGTTAGGGGCTTTTTGGTCATTTTGCGTCCAGATATTTCCAAACGTCATGACGACTCTGGCATACTCTCCCAAGTGTCTTGGGATGATGTGATATCAAGATTATCCATTGGCGAGTCCCCGTAAATCCATATGTGGCTCCGTTCGTTACCCAATTGAGGATTCCGCCCGAACGAAGGTCAGGAAGTGATTTTTCTGAAATTTTTGTGAAATTTAACCAAAACGTAGATAATCGAATTCAAAGACTTACTGTCTCGTTCACAGGTCCATCTGAGGTCTCCTGAGCAGTAAAATCTTACTGTCAATGTAAAAACGCAGACCAGACTCCGTTTGAGTTTTTGACTCAAAACTCAACCGTAGCTTCCTATGATATCGTCGAGCATGACTATGGTCGCGGAATATTTTATTTCCATTCCTAAGACCTCGAATAAAATAAAGACATTAAAATACTGAAGAATTAGAAAACGTGAAAATCAGGGCGTTACAGCGTACCTCAAAATACGACGTTTCGGATGCTTGATTGTCTGCAGCAGGCGCTTGACTTCATTCTTCAGTGTTTTTGCTTTTGCAGCTTTTGTACTTTAGTCTTCGTCCACGCATTTCTTCTCTTTCTTCTGTTTGGATTGCTGATGCTTTTATCTTCTTCTTTTACAGTACTGGATACTTCAGAGCTTTATTGAAGAGGGTACCTCATTTTCTGGTCAAGCTTCGACTTTGAATATCTTAATACTTCATTCAAAATTAATTCTCCACCCATCATAATGTTCTGTATTCTGAGTAGACAATTGATTAGCTTCACTAGACGCTTCAGAAATGAGCTAAGGAGCTTGGTTATCGCCTGGGCACATTCACATGATTGTTTAACTCGTGGCATTCAGACCAGTTAGTGTATTATGCTTCTTTGACCCTGTTACTTGCCGAATTAGGATTCGATGTCCTCATGAAACTTGTACATATGGATATTAGGTTCAATTAGATACTAATTTCATCCAATTCGGACACCTACCCCTCAATTTATGGCCACCAGACGCTACAAAGGTATGACTGTCAGGAACAAAATCTTGTCACCAACTTACGGATGAAATTTAACAAAGATAGAGATCGAATTCGCTCTTGACCTCTTCATGAGTGTTGCACATACTTCTCTGAGCCTCCCAACGATACCCAGATCGATACATCTGAACATATAAAGCTCTAGAAATTTTCAGCAGACGCTTGCATATTCTTAATGTCACGAACTGTATCACATCTGAAACTTGAAGAACGAATTTCACTCAGATAGAGATTGATTCAGATCTCGACTTCTTCAGGAAACATGTACATGTTTCTCTTATCTTTCTAACCAAACCAAGATCACTACATTTGGATGAGCTTACCACACAATACAATGTTTTGGACGCTGGAGTGTCTGCAGCAGGCGCTTGACTTGAATCTTCAATGTTTTTGCTTTTGCAGCTTTTGTACTTTTGTCTTTGTCCACGCTTTTCTTCTCTTTATTCTGTTAGGAAAGCTGATGCTTTTGTCTTCTTCTTTTACAGTACTGGATGCTTCAAAGCTTTCTTGAAAAGGGTACCTCATTTTCTGGTCAAGCTTGGACTTTGAATATGTTAATAATTCATTCAAAATTACTTCTCCACCCATCATAATATTATGTATTCTGAGTAGACGCTTGATTAGGTTCAATGGACGCTTCTTAAAAGATAAGGAGCTTGGTTATCCCCTGGGCACATTCACACGGTTGTTTAACTCGTGGCATTTAGACCAGTTAGTGTATTATGCTTCTTTGACCCTGTTACTTGCCGAATTAGGATTCGATGTCTGCATGAAACTTGTATATATGGATATTAGGTTCAATTAGACACTAATTTCATCCAATTCGGACACCTACACCTCAATATATGGCCACCAGATGCTACAAAGGTATGACTGTCAGGAACAAAATCTTGTCACCAACTTACAGATGAAATTTAACAAAGATAGAGTTCGAATTCGCTCTTGACCTCTTCATGAGAGTTGCAGATATTTCTCCGAGCCTTACAACGATACCAAGATAGATGCATCTGAACGCCTAAAGCTCTAGTATGGTCAGCAGACGCTTGCATGTTCTTAATGTCATGAACAGTATCACAACTCATGCTTGAAGAAGGAATTTCACTCAGATAGAGATTGATTCAGATCTCGACTTCTTCAGGAAACATGTATGTATTTCTCTTATCTTTCTAGCCAAACCAAGATCACTACATTTGGACCAGCGTACCACACAATACAATGTTTTGGACGCTGGAGTGTCTGCAGCAGGCGCTTGACTTGAATCTTCAGTGTTTTTGCTTTTGCAGCTTTTGTACTTTTGTCTTTGTCCACGCTTTTCTTCTCTTTCTTCTATTAGGATTGCTGATGCTTTTGTCTTCTTCTGTTACAATACTTGATGCTTGAGAGCTTTCTTGAAAAGGGTACCTAATTTTCTAGTCAAGGTTGTACTTTGAATAGCTTAATACTTCATTCAAAATTACGTCTCCCGTCATCATAATATCTGTATTCTGAGTAGGCGATCGATTAGCTTCACTGGACGCTTCTTAAAAGATAAGGAGCTTGGTTATCCCTTGGGCACATTCACTGGTTGTTTAACTCGTGGCATTTAGACCAGTTAGTGTATTATGCTTCTTTGACCCTATTACTTGCCGAATTAGGATTCGATGTCCGCATGAAACTTGTATATATTGATATTAGGCTTAATTAGACACTAATTTCATCCAATTTGGACACCTACACCTCAATATATGGCCACCAGACGCTACAAAGGTATGACTGTCAGGAACAAAATCTTGTCACCAACTTACGGATGAAATTTAACAAAGATAGAGATCGAATTCGCTCTTGACCTCTTCATGAGAGTTGCACCTACTTCTTTGAGCCTCCCAACGATACCCATATCGATACATCTGAACATCTAAAGCTCTAGAAATTTTCAACAGACGCTTGCATATTCTTAATGTCACGAACTGTATCACATCTGAAACTTGAAGAACGAGTTTCACTCAGATAGAGATTGATTCAGATCTCGACTTCTTCAGGAAACATGTACGTATTTCTCTTATCTTTCTAACCAAACCAAGATCACTACATTTGGACGAGCGTACCACACAATACAATGTTTTGGGCGCTGGAGTGTCTGCAGCAGGCGCTTGACTTGAATCTTCAGTGATTTTGCTTTTGCAGCTTTTGTACTTTTGTCTTTGTCCACGCTTTTCTTCTCACCAGTGCAATAAACATGTTTAACATCGGTTAAAAATATCATTCTAAATCGGTTATGGAACCGATGTAGAAACAGATGATGTAGAATGTAAGACCTTTTAACATCGGTTTTTAACCGATGTTGAAAGTTAACTTTCAACATCGGTTATAAACAAAACCGATTTTGAAAGTTCTCATTCAACAGATTAATAATTATTGAAAAAGATCTTTTAACATCGGTTATAATATAGAACCGATGTTGAAAGTTAAAAGTCAACATCGGTTTGGTAGTGTAACCGATGTTGAAAGTATATTTTCACATCGGTTGTAACTCAGAACCGATTGAAATTGATATTTCAACATCGGTTCTCTATTGTAACCGATGTTGATAGTCCATTTTTTTTTTTAATACTTTGTTTTAAATCAGTGACAATCCTTAACCCTGTTTCATATATGTACAACCAGAACAATCCCAGCCAAAATAGAATCCCAACAATAACAGAATCCAAATCACTATATATACTAAGTAATAAGCCAAACTATACTTTATTGATTATGCAAAAGTCAGCTTTTGATTCAACAAACTCAACTAATTATATAATGTAATAAATTCAAACTAATTAATTAAATTAATACATAACAAAGAAACAACAAAGAAATATAACAAATTAAACAAATTAAAGAAATAAAATGTCATCCATATATAAATTAATGTTCAGAAGTCATCTCAAGAAAGAAGTTTGCCCAACGCTCCTTGATGTCCTTAATGTCCTCTTCAGAAAATGCTTCCGGATTGTCGAAAATCTGCACATTAATTATAACTAATCAACTATAACTATACATAATTAATCTATAACTATTTACAAATGTTATTAGTTAATTACCTCCTTCCATCGATCTGTAATACTCGCGGAGACAATGTTGAACATCCACTTCATGACATAATATCCGCACTCCCAGCCGCCACGTTGCCTATGACACTACAAATGAATACACAATTTGAATATATAATGAGTAAAAACATAATAGTAACTATTTTACACTGCAATTGAATCTCGGGTACTAATTAATAAACTACTTACATTAGGGTAAATCCACCTAATAGGCCTAGGCCTACCACCATCCAAAACACGACTTGCGTTCATAGCTCTATCATAATTAAGAAAATATGAATTTAAAGTATGTTATATATTTCAGAGTAATTAATAAAGCAAATGTAGTACAAATTAAATTAATTAAAAGCTTACGTTTCAACAATAAGCTTGATTTCTTTTGTCGGCTTCCTTCCCAACGAACAAAAGAAGACCACAACACTCATACCACGACAAATGATCAATAATTGCCAATGTTTACTGCATTTGGAAACAGTTAGAGACAAGTCACAGATAATTATAAATCACTAGTAAAACTTGTACTTACAGATGGAGGTAAGGTGCTAGGTAGAACTGTTTTTTGCCTTCATCAAGCACACGTCGCATGTACGCAGTAATCTCATCTGACCTAAGTGTGTCACCCTGAATTAGTTGAGGGTCAAGGAATCCATAAAGATGGAGGTTACCCCTATCAATACACAGGCGATGCAGATACCTAAGATATTGAAATAAATATTAGTTATAATAGTTAAAAACTTAATTAGTTAACTTACAAATTAATTAGTTGAAATAACATAACTTACGTGCACCATAATGAGACAACTGTCATGCAAAGCATTTCACTATCAATGCATATCTCCATAATGTCCCTCTGGGGGATATAGAAAGTGTCGGGCTTGCCATCGTGTTCCAAATTTATAAAAGCGGACTCCTTCCCAAGTTTCACGGCAGCTAATGCGAGACGTTCCAGAGCATCAAGTTCAACATCCTTGTCAATACCCTAAACAGCAAATATAGAACATTAGTAAACACGGTTAGGTTATTTCAATTGTAAATAAAAAAAAAACTTAACTTATTGAATGATTATATGAATACCTTCGATGAACCAGACGCCACAAGTTTTCTCGGATCCGACCTAGGCCTTTTGGGTCGATGATCTTTTCCATCATCCTAAACAATAGAGGTAAAGCATTAGTACACAAGTAAACACAATTAAGTTATTTCAATTGTAAATATAGAAAAACATATGTAAGTGAACAATTACATGAATACCTTGGCTGAAACAAAAAACCTCACAAGTCTTCTCGGCCAAGGGATGAAATTACCGGGGGCCTGGCCAACTGTAATAACCTCCTCAGTGGGCACAGGGACTAGAGCATCAACATCTAGAACATCTTCCACCACCACCCTCACATGATCATCCTCTAATGTCTGGTGGTGTAAGGTATTTCCCAAGTTGTGTACCCTCCCAAATGCCACTACCCGGCGATCATGATGATCATCAACATACAACTCACATTGATCGTCCTCCTTATCAGGCTGATGTGAATGATCACATGAACCCATAGTGCTCACAGGTACAGACGGTTGGGCACTTGTGTTTTGCTGGGAAAAACCCATAGATGCCAACTCTGAGAGAAGATCTCGTTTTATTTCTTCTCGAAGCTGCGCCTTGATGGACTCAATATCATCCCTCTTCCGATGATGTGAAGATGGCCCATGGTATTGGGTAATGCCAACACCCCATCCAACACCAAGGACACGGCCTGGGTGGTCCTCTTTACCAATCGCAACAGCCAAGACATCTTTGCGTCCAGTAGACACAAAGGTTCCTTGTGTGCTTTGTTCGTCCAAGGAATCCTACAACATACAATTGTCACATTAATTTGTGTAAGATGATGGATAAGCATGTTACAATTACAATTAGAATTGAATATATACTTACAATCTTTTCGGCAACAAGACGTGCCTCCTCAGATGTATATTGTCCCGATGGTCCTTGTCGGGCTCTCTTCCATGTATGGTGGCGTGGGGGTGGAGGTGGATCAACAACTTCTGGAGGTGGATCAGTCGTAGGATCAGCTTGGGATGCTTGTTCCAAAAGTTGTTTCTTCTTCTCTTCAATCATCTTCCTCCTCAGCTTTTTATATCCCCCACGAGACAAACGATGGGGGTAGAGATTCTTACTCTGGATCTCCTGCGCCTTTTTCCTTTTCTCCTAATATAAATAACATCAACTGAATTCAGTATATTAATAAAATCAATTTGGTTGGTAAAGTTAAACAATATAACTCAAGTTAACCTGAAAGGCGGGATCCAATCGGATCTGAACAAATCTATCCCATGTCTCTTGATCAAGGAACGGGTACATCTCAAGTGGAGATTTGTCTGCACGCCCATGTATGTATTTCCCGCTTAGTTGTGTTTTAAATGCTCTCCAACGCTCACCCGCATACGAAATCCATTTTTTCTTCATACGCTCGGTATCCGGCACTTCAAAGGTGAGCTATATTTACAAAACAGAATGGAGAAATTAGTGTATATGAAAATAATATGGTGAAATAAAATATATACAACCAAAGAGGGTAAAAGTAAAATACCATGATACTATCCCATATCTGATCCTTCACGTTCGTCGGTACATGGTCCCAATCCTCAATAAGTATACTAGCCTTGCTTTTGGCAAGGACGGCCACAAAACTCTTAAACTGATCTTCCATTGGCCCTATCGGTAAGCAATCTCCATCAAACTCAACCCTCAACCTTTGATTACCACTACGGTTGATGGCCAATTTTTTTAATCGTGTGGCGCGTCTACCTTTTTTTCCTGTCAATGGGGTATCCGACCCGCTGCGTGTAGGAGGGATGCCCGAGGGATCTGCCATGTATGCCTGTTTATACAAAAAATAATAAACTATGTCAGTAAAGATGGATAAATAACAAATATCACTTTAAACATAACTTACACAATAACTTAACATATAAATATCAAATTAAATAACAAAAAAAACTTAACTTATATTTATCAAGATAAACATAACTTAACGAATAAATATAACTTTAAACATAACTTACACCATGGTCAAGTAGTAATGTTCTCCCATATCCCTTCATGATGATCATCACGAATGGCATGTACATCGTCCGCTTCATTTTCCTCATTGAAAGTAGGCATCCGTGTTGAGAAAGAAGGAGTATCGGAAATATCGAGAGTTGAATCTTGATTTTCCTCACTACCATTATGCATGTTTTTTCCTTGGAGAACCACCGACCACCTTTTGTTAGAAGGATCATGGATATAAAACACTTGTCTTGCTTGGAAAGCCATGATAAAAGGCTCTTCTGTATGACCTACCTTGTCAAGGTCTACCAATGTAAATCCTAACTCATCGGTTTGTACACCACTGTTACTGTCAACCCACTTACATTTAAAAACAGGTACTCTAAATTTAGTGTAATCGACCTCCCAAATCTCTTCAATGACTCCAAAGTAAGATATGGATGCCATAACGGGGTTTGTATCTTTTGAACTAGAGAAGTGCATAGACTCGGCTACAATCATAACCCCACTGTTTTGCATGGTACTCTTGTCATCCTGGGACTTTGTATAGAAGGAAAACTTATTGATATCGTATCCACTCCAACATATGACATCAAAGTTAGGCCCGTGTGCTAACCATTTTAATGTATCAGAAGCAGTATTATCCTCCGCAATTTGATCTTTAAACCAGTTTAAGAAAGTCTTATTATGCTTGTTCAACAACCATTTTTCGTTCATTCGAGGGTAATTTTGCTTGACAATGGTTTTGTGATCACATAAGTAAGGATTAACCTCATCGGTGTTATTCAATATATACAAATGTGCTTGAAGCACTTCCTCTCGACCCATGCTCTTAACAGTAATACCTCGTGTACCCTTACCATCACATCTTCCCTCATGACGAGACTTAGGAAGCCCTACAGGTTCCGCTTCTGACATGTAGTCTGTACAAAACTCAATAGCTTCTTCTGCAACATACCTTTCAACAATAGATGCTTCAGGACGGTGTGGATTCTTCACATACCCTTTTAGTATCTTCATGTATCGCTCAACTGGGTACATCCACCTTAAATGAACGGGGCCACACAATCTAATCTCCCTCACTAGATGAACAATTAAATGAACCATGATGTCAAAAAATGAAGGAGGAAAATACATCTCCAACTGACACAAGATAATAGCAGCCTCAGTTTCCAACTCATCCAGTTTTTGAAGGTCAATGACTTTGCTACATATAGCATTGAAGAATAAGCACAACCTTGTTATGGCATGTCTCACTTTTTTAGGCAAGATGTCACGAATAGCCACTGGTAGTAGTTGTTGCATCAAGACATGGCAATCATGAGACTTTAAACCAACTAATTTGAGATCTTTCATTGAGACAAGCCTCTTAACATTTGAAGAGTAACCCTGTGGCACTTTGACGCCCCGCAGACACTCACAAAAACTTTTTTTCTCTTTTTTTGATAAAGTATGACATGCTGGGGGCAAATAAGTCCGCTTAACCCCTACTGATTGTGGAGCTAACTGCTCTCGTATGCCCATCGCAACTTGATCTAAACGAGCATTGACACCATCCTTTGTCTTGCCTTGAATGTTAAGAAGCGTCCCGACTACACTATCACACACATTTTTCTCCACATGCATCACATCAATACAATGTCTTACATCAAGTTTGCACCAGTATGGAAGATCAAAGAAGATCGACCGCTTCTTCCATATGTTTTTCTCAGTAGCCTTCTTATGGGTCTTTCCAAAGATAATATCCATGTCCTTAACCCGTTGATAAACTTGATCTCCGGTTAAGGCCGTCGGAGCAATTTCATTCTCCTGGCATCCATTAAAAGCTTTTCTCAATCTACGATACGGGTGATCAGGTGTGAGAAATCTTCGATGCCCAAGGTAAACTGTCTTCCTTCCATGTTGTAGTTGATGGTAGCATGTGCCTTCTTCACATACAGGGCATGCTTTATGGCCCTTAACACTATATCCGGACAAGTTCCCGTATGCTGGAAAGTCATTGATGGTGCAAAATAACATGGCACGCATCTTGAAAGTCTCATTGCAATACCCGTCAAACAGATCAACGCCTTCCACCCACAGCTTTCTCAAGTCTTCAATCAAGGGACTTAGATAAACATCTAAGTCATTTCCTGGTTGTTTTGGGCCCGAAATCATCATAGATAACATAATGTATTTGCGCTTCATGCACAACCAAGGAGGTAGGTTATAAATTACCAGGAGAACAGGCCATGAACTATGAATACTACTTAAGGTGCCATACGGATTCATGCCATCGGTAGCAAGTCCAAGCCTAAGGTTTCTTTTCTCATTGGCGAAATCCGGAAATAAACTATCAATTCTCTTCCATTGCAAAGAATCAGCCGGATGGCGAAGCTGTCCATCACATTTTCTCTCATCTGCATGCCACCTAATGTTTTTTGCGTCATTTACATTAGCGAACAATCGCTTGAACCTTGGAATGCATGGAAGATACCATAACACCTTCGCAGGAGGACCCTTTGTGATCACATCACAATTTGAATCACCATCGTTCACTTTGTAGCGTGATACCCCACACCTTGGACACTCGTGCATCTTTTCAAAGTCATTCCTATACAATATGCAATCATTAGGACATGCATGTATTTTCTTATACTCCATACCCATCGGACACAATATCTTCTTCGCCTCATAGTTACGGTTCGGCAATGTGTTACCTTCTGGAAGCATCTCTTTCAACAACTCAAGCAATTCGGTGAAGCTTTTATCACTCCACCCATTTCTCGCCTTCACAACTACCAATCTTAACACCGCTGACAACCGTGTGAAATTAGAGCACCCAGGATACAAAGGCTTATCTGCATCACTGCACAAAGTATCATACACATTTGCTCGTTGAAATGACTCTTGTCCAATATCGCGGATCATGTCCTCTAGTCGATCGTCCATATCTACGTCATCAACCTCCTCTCTTTGGGACACACTTGGTTTGTCTAACAATTCACCATGCCATATCCATCTTGTATAACTCTTACATATCCCTTCACAAATAAGATGCTCTCGTATTTTCTCAGCTTCCAGTCGTCTCTCATTCAAACAATTAACACAAGGACAATAAAACCTTCCATTACTATCGGGAACATTTCTTTTAGCAAATTCTAAAAACTCTTCCACTCCATTCTCATACTCATGACTTGTGCGTCTAGCATCGATCCAATTACGATCCATAACTACAACAACACCAACTTCACTTAGTCCAAGATCTTCAACTCCTTTTTATCACAGGGTATGGCCCTATCCCATTCGAGAAGAAACTTCTTCAACACTCAGTTAACAATTAGTCCTTAACTTTCATGCCCATACTTAACGAAATTTCGGCAGCATTTCCCATTGGTCTCCGACGTACACGACTTGACCGCGGTGACATCCACCGCGACAAAGTGTGCACCCGGAGAACAAAAGGAAATGCAGCAGACAGAAATTTCTTCAAGTATAAGATATGAGAATTAAGGAATAAGTATTAACCAAATGAAGAATAAGTTTTTCCCCAAACTGTCCAACTTGGACAATTCAAGATTCAATACAATGAGTAGTACCTTAATAAAGTACACATATGCTCATTAATATTGAATCTCAAACGGGAAACTAAGGTTTTGCTAATTTATTAACACTAAAAGATAATCCAACAGTCCAATTAATCCCTAAGTTAAAGCAGCAAATAGTAAAACTAATACATTAATACTTTTTCTCTTCCTTTCTCCTTTTAATTTCATAAGAAAATCTAATCAGAAGGAGAAGTGTTTTTCTTCATTAGAATGTCACGTATGGATTTCCTGCCAAGTTACATGCGATATTGTAAAACTAATCAAGTTACATGCCATATGCATACTGTAAAACTAATCAAGTTACATAGCAAAACCAAAGTAACAGGTAGCAGACAACAACAAAAATGTAGAGAGAAAGAAAGAGAACTGTATGGAAGTTTCACTCAGTTTACTAAGCAGACCACTGCATGGAAACACTCATATAAATGTCATGAGCAAGACTGGAAACGACTCCATATGACATGAGCACACTAACAGAGTGAAGCATTGGGTTCAACAGAATAGAATGGGGAAGCAATTAATAATCAAAATAAGGATATTAGATACGTACCTTCAAATTTTCCTCAGGTTAGGGAATATCAAGAATGGATTCAGATCTTCTTCAGGTGGCTTTTCTGGAGTAGCAACAGGTGCTGCCTTGTCCTAAGTAGAATTGAAAATAAACTATAAGCCAAAAACGAAATGAAAAAATAAAGCCATTACGAATAAACTATAATATCATAAAACCTAAAGCCAAAAACGAAAAAATAAATGTAAACAAACTCACCTCAGAGGTGAAGCCGTGGGCAAAGTTTGGTACAAAGGTTCAGAGGAGAGGGTGAAGGATGAAGGAGAAGGAGCAAACGAGAGAGAGGTGATGAAGGATGAAGGATGAAGGAGCCGTGGGCAGTGTATCAGCGATGAAGGAGCAGCAACGAAATGTGAGGAGAAGGAGAAGGATGAAGGATGGTGCTAGGTTACGGTGGTGAAGGATGAAGGAGAAGGAGCAAACGAGAGAGAGGGCAAACAGTGAGGAGGGAAAGATATGAAAGATTAACGTTGGAGAAATGGGTTTAATGAAGATTTGAAATCGGTTAGTTAATAGAACCGATGTTGAAAGTTTAATAATGAGATCGGTTGTAAAATAACCGAGTTTGAAAGTTTACTAATGAGATCGGTTGTGTAATAACCGATGTATATACTTGGCGGGAATAAATAAATAGTTTTTTATTTAAATTGTATTCATCGGTTGAAATATTTAACCGATGTTAAATGTTTTATACATCGGTTTCTTTATGAACCGATGTAAATAATTTTGAACTTATTTTCAAAATTGCCACCGCCTCTTTTTTTAAATCGGTTCCTTTTCAACCGATCTAGAAACCTGTTGTAGAATCCATATTTTGCACTAGTGTCTCTTTCTTCTGTTAGGATAGCTGATGCTTTTGTCTTCTTCTTTTACAGTACTGGATGCTTCAAAGCTTTCTTGAAAAGGGTACCTCATTTTCTGGTCAAGCTTGGACTTTGAATATGTTAATAATTCATTCAAAATTATTTCTCCACCCATCATAATATTTTGTATTCTGAGTAGACGCTTGATTAGGTTCAATGGACGCTTCTTAAAAGATAAGGAACTTGGTTATCCCCTGAGCACATTCACACGGTTGTTTAACTCGTGGCATTTAGCCCAGTTAATGTATTATGCTTCTTTGACCCTGTTACTTGCCCAATTAGGATTCGATGTCTGCATGAAACTTGTATATATGGATATTAGGTTTAATTAGGCACTAATTTCATCCAATTCGGACACCTACACCTCAATATATGGCCACCAGACGCTACAAAGGTATGACTGTCAGGAACAAAATCTTGTCACCACCTTACGAAAGAAATTTAGCAAAGATAGAGTTCGAATTCGCTCTTGACCTTTTCATGTGAGTAGCAGAAATTTCTTCGAGCCTTACAACGATACCAAGATCGATGCATCTGAATGCCTAAAGCTCTAGTATGGTCAGCAGACGCTTACATATTCTTAATGTCACGAATAGTATTACATCTCAAGCTTGAAGAAGGAATTTCACTCAGATAGATATTGATTCAGATCTCGACTTCTTCAGGAAACATGTACGTATTTCTCTTATCTTTCTAACCAAACCAAGATCACTACATTAGGAAGAGCGTACCACACAATACAATGTTTTGGACGCTGGAGTGTCTGCTGCAGGCGCTTGATTTGAATCTTCAGTGTTTTTGCTTTTGCAGCTTTTGTACTTTTGTCTTTGTCCACGCTTTTCTTCTCTTTCTTCTATTAGGATTGCTGATGCTTTTGTCTTCTTCTGTTACAGTACTTGATGCTTGGGAGCTTTCTTGAAAAGGGTACCTAACTTTCTGGTCAAGCTTGTACTTTGAATAGCTTAATACTTCATTCAAAATTACTTCTCCCGCCATCATAATATTCTGTATTCTGAGTGGACGATTGATTAGCTTCACTGGACGCTGCTTAAAAGATAAGGAGCTTGGTTATCCCCTGGGCCCATTCACATGGTTGTTTAACTCGTGGCATATAGACCAGTTAGTGTATTATGCTTCTTTGACCCTATTACTTGCCGAATTAGGATTCGATGTCCGCATGAAACTTGTATATATTGATATTAGGCTTAATTAGACACTAATTTCATCCAATTTGGACACCTACACCTCAATATATGGCCACCAGACACTACAAAGGTATGACTGTCTGGAACAAAATCTTGTCCCCAACTTACGGATGAAATTTAACAATGATAGAGATCGAATTCGCTCCTCACCTCTTCGTGAGAGTTGCAGATACTTCTCTGAGCCTCCCAACGATACCTAGATCGATACATTTGAATATCTAAAGCTCTAGAAATTTTTAGCAGACACTTGCATGTTCTTAATGTCACGAACAGTATCACATCTGAAACTTGAAGAACAAATTTCACTTAGATAGAGATTAATTCAGATCTCGACTTCTTCAGGAAACATGTACGTATTTCTCTTATCTTTCTAACCAAACCAAGATCACTACATTTGGACGAGCGTACCACACAATACAATGTTTTGGACGCTGGAGTGTCTGCAGTAGGCGCTTGACTTGAATCTTCAGTGTTTTTACTTTTGCAGCTTTTGTACTTTTGTCTTTGTCCATGCTTTTCTTCTCTTTCTTCTGTTAGGATAGCTGATACTTTTGTCTTCTTCTTTTACAGTACTGGATGCTTCAAAGCTTTCTTGAAAAGGGTACCTCATTTTCTGGTCAAGCTTGGACTTTGAATATGTTAATAATTCATTCAAAATTACTTCTTCACCCATCATAATATTATGTATTCTGAGTAGACGCTTGATTAGGTTCAATGGACGCTTCTTAAAAGATAAGGAGCTTGGTTATCCCCTGAGCACATTCACACGGTTGTTTACCTCGTGGCATTTAGACCAGTTAGTGTATTATGCTTCTTTGACCCTGTTACTTGCCGAATTAGGATTCGATGTCTGCATGAAACTTGTATATATGGATATTAGGTTTAATTAGACACTAATTTATCCAATTCGGACACCTACACCTCAATATATGGCCACCGGACGCTACAAAGGTATGACTGTCAGGAACAAAATCTTGTGACCACTTTACGGAAGAAATTTAGCAAAGATAGAGTTCGAATTCGCTCTTGACCTCTTCATGAGAGTTGCAGAAATTTCTCCGAGCCTTACAACGATACCAAGATCGATGCATCTGAACGCCTAAAGCTCTAGTATGGTCAGCAGACGCTTGCATATTCTTAATGTCACGAATAGTATTACATCTCAAGCTTGAAGAAGGAATTTCACTCAGATAGATATGGATTCAGATCTCGACTTCTTCAGGAAACATGTACGTATTTCTCTTATCTTTCTAAACAAACCAAGATCACTACATTAGGACGAGCGTACCACACAATACAATGTTTTGGACGCTGGAGTGTCTGCTGCAGGCGCTTGACTTGAATCTTCAGTGTTTTTGCTTTTGCAGCTTTTGTACTTTTGTCTTTTTCCACGCTTTTCTTCTCTTTCTTCTATTAGGATTGCTGATGCTTTTGTCTTCTTTTGTTACAGTACTTGATGCTTGAGAGCTTTCTTGAAAAGGGTACCTAATTTTATGGTCAAGCTTGTACTTTGAATAGCTTAATACTTCATTCAAAATTACTTCTCCCGCCATCATAATATTCTGTATTCTGAGTAGACGATTGATTAGCTTCACTGGACGCTTCTTGTGACACCCACTACCCCTCATTTAATAAAACATGAATAAAATCATACATGTCTTTAAAAATATAACAATTAAAATAAAAACATATCCTCAAGGGTAATGTGCATCACATCATCTATAACGTAAAACATAGGAATCTGAAATAATCAAAATCCTTTGAAAACAAACTGCGAAAAACATAAATAATATACATAACCCAAATCCCGATGTCACATATCAGAGCTGGTATACATATACCGATAATACATCGGAATAAAACCGAATGACATAAATCATAAATCCTAACTACTGAGAGAGATCTCCTCGGGATCACTCCTCGTCAGCATGCTCACCCTCCTCTGCATATACCACAACGTATGCACAAGAATAACAAGGAGAGGGGTAAGAAACACAATCATGAATATATGTAAACGGAATGGAATAGTAATTAAGATGGCATACAACATACATCAATCAACACAGATATAATCAATATACATCAAGGATGCATGTCAATGCGAATGCAACATCACTACTCCGTATGCATGTGGCCAACAACTCTAACTCTGGAAAGACGATTAGGAGTACATGTCCGGTTATCAACGTGGATGATATGCCAGACCATGGGCCATCCCCGAACACTCTCACTAATCCTGATAACATATAGTGGCTAGTCAGGGTACTCAGGCTTATTCTTTAGGTCACTCCGACAATAGGTAGCTAGCCCATGTCACCTGGAACTTCCATACCCAACGTACCCGCAAGGCCGGGATAACACCCGTCGTGGCCTCCACTATCGCGATTCATCGTTTGCTTTCCACCCAACACAACAACGTCAACGTATGATGCATGCTATGCTCAACAACATGCAAACGCAAGTCCAACCATCCACCATCATAATCAATCACATTGATTATCAACAATGACCATCAACGATGATCATCAATCAACTAGGCGCTAACCATCGTTATTGCCTTTATCAGCATTGCCAATATTATCATCATAACCAATCACATTGATTATCAACAATGACCATCAACGATGATCATCAAACAACTAGGCGCTAACCATCGTTATTGCCTTTATCAACATTGCCAATATTATCATATCGTCATTATTAGAATTAACGTTCTTTTCTATATTATCAACCTTGAATTGTGATCTCACAGTCTTTTTCTCATTAATCTATTCATTATTCCTTCACAACAGAATCTGGGTGAGAAACCCAGATTCGCTAGGCGAGTCGTGGCTCGCGAGGCGAGCCCGAGAGCTCCTAAACAGGTTCTCAGATTCGCTAGGCGAATCGTGGCTCGCGAGGCGAGCCCGAGAGCCCCAATATTTGGTTCTCTCATTCGCCTCGCGGATTATAATCCGCTAGGCGAATCATGTCAGACCACGAATGGTCTCTCTGTCTCGCCTCGCGAATGGCTATTCGCTAGGCGAATCATAACAGATGTGGGAATCTTAAGAATTTCTCTATGTTATCCCTATGCCTATCGTCCCATATCTCAAGAATCATCCCTATGGGTTTCCAAACTAATCCTGTAACACCCCGATTTTCACGTTTTCTAATTCTTCAGTATTTTAATGTCTTTATTTTATTAGAGGTCTTAGGAATGGAAATAAAATATTCCGAGACCATAGTCATGCTCGACGATATCGTAGGAAGCTGCGATTAAGTTTTGAATCAAAAACTCAAACGGAGTCCGGTCTGCGTTTTTACACTGACAGTATGATTTTACTGCTCAAAAGACCTCAGATAAACCCGTGAACGAGACAGTAAGTCTTAGAATTCGATTCTCTACGTTTTGGTTAAATTTCGTAAAAATTTCAGAAAAATCACTTCCTGACCTCCGTTCGAGCGGAATCCTCAATCGGGTGACGAACGGAGCCACATATGGACTTACTGAGACTCGCCAACAGATAATCTTGATATCACAACATCCCAGGACACTTGGGAGAGTATGCCAGAGTCGTCGTGATGATCGGGAAAATCTAGATGCGAAATGACCAAAATGCCCCTAACTTTAGTCTTTTGCACTTTTACCATTTTACCCTTTTGGCAAATGACCATTTTGCCCTTAAGTGACTTGTTTTAAGGCTGAACTCAGCCCCTCACTTCATCATTTTCGCACAGCCCCTCACCCCAAAGAGCTCCATAGTTGTTCTTGAGAGAAAACCCCATTGTTGGTCTTGAAGGTCCTTGAGTTTTTGTTGGAATCACTTGATTCCTTGAGCAATCTTCCTTCATTTCAAGGTAAGATCACTTCTATGATCTCTTAGCTTCTTGAATATCTCTTTATTTCAAGATCAAGATCCATTTTCATGAAAAGAATTTCTTAGATCCAAAACTTTGAAAATCCATAGGAAATTGTAGAAAAATCCTTTTGAGGTAAGACCAAGTTCTTTGAACTCACCTCATCAATCTCTACCTAAACCCAAGAGCTTATGATTCAACTCTCATCATAGCTCAAAAAGCACATTAGGGCCAAACCCTTTTGAAGATGATGAATAGTGTTTTTCATCAATTTTTGATTTCTAACACTTGATTTCATCCTTAGCTTTCCTATGCCTTTGAATCCATGAAATGGAAAACCAAGATCAATTCCTAGCTTTATTCTCTTTAGGGTGGCCGAAACCCTCTTTGTTAGAATTGTTGAGTTTGGTTTGATTGGTGTTTAATGATGGATTTTTTTGGTTGTTTGTAGTTGGTGACAACTATCAGGAGGTTCACAAACCGATCAACCGACTTTGATCTGGGAATCTGCTCTTCAACAGGTATGGGGAGAAGAACCTCATCACACCAAGATGGTGGTGGTGAAGATGGTTGTTTAAGTTTATGTGTGGGTGAAACCCTTTAGTTTGGGTTCACTTTTATGTGTTAAGTTTTGTTAAGTTCTCATGGAGAACAAGAATGTCATGATGAGTTTACGCTTTGGCATGTTGTAGTGTGCTTTAGCATATGTTGATGATGAGATGATTGAATGAAAAACCATTTTCATGTATGTTGGAAAACCTACTTTGATCACTAGATCCAGTATGGACTTTTATTGTTGATTATGAGACCATAATGTGTGATGGACTTGGATGTTTGATTATGATGTAGTAATGTGTATTATGGTTATCATGATTGTGTAAGTATTGTGAGCCATACTTTGATTGGTGGATGAAGTAAAACTTCACATTGATTCCTAGTTGGCTATTAGCCATGACCTTGAGGAAAGGAAGGATATGAATAGTTCTTGGACAAGTCAAGTTTTGATGTAAAGAAAGTGTTTTCAATAACTTGTGTTTTTCAAAGAAAAACCCTAAGTGACTTTAAATGGAATTAAATCTCAAAGTGCTTTCACCAAAGTGAAACATGTTTTATACCTTATCCTTAGTTCATCTAGCTAATCAAGTGACTCAAAATGAGAAAAGAAGTGTTTTCATGAAGAGAACCAAAATGGTTCCATAAGGTTGATGTCTTGTTTTAAGGCAACTTTTCGCTAAGCGAATTTACCTTCGCTAAGCGAAAAACAGGGAAAGTCTTAGTTGGGCATCACTGCCTCCATTTCGCTAAGCGAATTCATATTCGCTAAGCTAACCAAACAAGTTTCGCTACGCGAATTACGTCTCGCTGAGCGATCCAGAGAAGTCTCCAAAGGAGGTATAACCGCCTCCATTTCGCTAAGCGAAATTATACTCGCTAAGCGAATAAAGTGAAATTTCGCTACACGAATTCTGTTTCGCCGAGCGATCCAGAGGTGTTTCCAAAGAGGTGTAACTGTCTGTACTTGCGCTAAGCGAATACATATTCGCTAAGCGAATACAATAAATTTCGCTACGCGATGGATGTTTCGCCGAGCGATCCAGAGGAGTTCCAAAGGAGGTATTACTGCCTCATTTCCGCTAAGCGAATGTAATTCCGCTAAGCGAATTTCATGTTTTAGAAAATGTTAGAAGTGAAGTAAGTAGTTCAAATGTTGTTTCAAATCAAATGAGTTTTCAATCGTAAAAGTTGTTTGGTTTACAAAAGGAGTTTTCTAACTCAATCGTAAAGTTTTACGCGTGAAAAACCTAAGTTAAATAATTAACTTAGAGTTGAAGACAAGGGTTAATTAAGTATGGTATGTGGTGGAACAAGACCATGTACTATACCATTGATGACTTAGTACATCAATGACTTCATAAGACTTAAGTGAAATCAACACTTGTTTCCTTAATTTGAAAAACAAGGGATTAATATCTTAGAAAGGCTTAAAGACTTATCTAAGAGGATTCTCAATCCTTATTCATAATGCTTAGGACTTGAGACATAATTCATAAGACGTAAACACAAACACGAAACGTTTTGATTTTCGAAACAGTAGTTCGATGACGGACCGATGATTCGGATCCAGGTTAATCGTTCAATTGTTTCCGTCTTGTGATAACTGGAATGAGAGAGATACTGAGACTGTGCAGGTATGGGACTGTACAGAGGAAGGAATCCTGAGGCTATGCAGGTATGGGACTGTATAGTTAAGGGAAGGCATATAAGAATTGATTGGTACTACCCATACCAACAAGATTTATCTTCTTTTCGGGAAGCTTAGAACATAAGAACATTATAGTTAAGCGTGCTTGACTTAGAGTAATTATGGGATGGGTGACCTTCTGGGAAGTTCCCTAGAAAGCGTGTGAGTAAGGATAAAACACGCTGAAAAGACTTGTGTTGGTTTGTGGGGATAGTCGACGATTTTGAAAGCAGTCTGGATCATTCCAAAGGAATCACGAGATATTTATCCGTTGGATAAATGTTTTATCCGATGGATAAATGTTTTATAAAACAAAGATGTGTGTAGTTTCTAAGGAAGAGAACCTTAGTGAACCTTGAGGTTTATCCAATGGATAAACATTGCTTTATCGCATCTGCTTTGTGTAAGCATTGGCATTTCATGTGCATAGTTGTCAGGCCTTGAGCCTAGGAGTTGAGCTTACACCTTGATGCGGGTGCGAATCTTACGGTGACGATCTTCAATGGTCTTTTTGGAGGTATCAGGGTTGGAAGGGCTGACATGTGACCAGTTGGTGATTCTTCTGTGTCGCGGCGAATCCGTGCAATACACTGATATCCTCTACTAGATGCCATACTTTTCATGTTTGGTCGAGAGTGTTACCGTAAAGCCAGATACGTGCACGTTACGAATGTTGTAGCATCTTGCTCATGGCTGGCAGAAACCGGAACATGTCCACCCATTCACTCTCGCCGAATGTTTTGTTAGCTCCATGGAGTAGGGGTCAGAGTAGTACCCAGTGACATTGACATTGAGTCATATACATTGCATTGCATTGCATGGCTATTGATGTTTATGGCTATTGATGTTTACATTTACTGTTATACATCGCTGTATTGTTTAAGGATGCCTCATATTATGATGTTAAATGTTTAGCATGCTATTATGTTGTTAATTGCTTAACATGATTTATACTGAGAACCTTTGTAAGCATGTTGGGTACGTTGTTACCCGGTGAGTCGTTCCGTTTTTACTACTGCTGTTTTGTTGTGTTGATGAACGGGAATCTCACCCATATCTGTATGTTTTCTGCTGGTACTTGCTGTTGATGCTTGAACAGATGGACGCGACGATGGTTCGGTTCCGCAGTCCTTTTGAGTTCGGAGGTGGACTCTTTTGCTGTTTTAGTTTTGTTGTCGGCCAGACTATGTCAGTTTTTATAGTACCTTTTGGGAGCTATGACTCCTAGTACTTATTGTATTTTCTTATGTCAGTCATACATTAGACTTATGTCTGTATATATAGTAATGTTATTTCTGTTTCCTGTTTTCTGTATTATAATACTGTATATATGTTCTAGAAATGCATGGTGAACCTAAGTTCACTTATTAGTATTATTTATTACCTTTACTAATCCCATTACATCTTTATGAAAAGAAAAGAAAAAGAAAAATCGTATTTTTCGCATTAATAAATATTTTCGGCCTTATAAACGTTCGGGAATGTGACACTCGGGAAAGGGTGTTGCATTATTTGGTATCAGAGCTGGCCGAGTCTTTTTGGGGTTTGTAGGTTATGGTCTGTCTTGTTTGTGTTGTGTTTTCTCTGATTGTTTTCTGTGTTACTGTTTCTGAGAGAAAACAATGTTGGAGAGGATGATGACTTCGGTCTATCCTTTTGTGTTGTTTGTTCTCTGTGTTGTGTTTCTGTGAAGAAGGCAACGATTGTTTGTTACTCTCCGCATTATTGTTTCTGAAGAGGAATGATATTGGGCAGGATAGTAATGTTTTTGCTTTCTTTTAAGTTGTCGCTCGCAGAGTTCTTCAGAACGAGTGTTTTCCGACGGGTGCCAGACGAGTTGAAAGACATGGAGTTCCTATAGCTACGTCAAGGAGGAATGTCTGTCAAAGAATATGCTAATCGTTTTGAGTCCCTGCTGAAGTCTTCGAGGTATTTCCATCTTCATCCCGATGAGGAGTGGAAGTGCACAAAGTTCGAAGAAGGTTTAACGGACGAGATTCGAGGAGAGGTGCTACCTCTTGAGGTCAAAGAGTTCTCGGTGTTGGTAGATGAATGCTTCCTAATCGAAGATCTGATGAAGTCTCGTGGAGGAAGGCAACGTCACTCTGGACCGACTAGGTTCCATAAAGGCACCAATGGTCGTGATGATAGATCTCGATGGAAACCATATTCGAAATAGCAAGGTCAACAACAACGTTCTGTAGGGGGAAGCAGTGGGAGTATTAGTCAATCTGGAAGCGCCCCAAAGAAGTGCATGAAGTGTGGCAAGAACAATCATGTCACCAGAGGATGCTTAATCAAGGGGATCATGTGTTTCAAGTGTGGGAAGCCAGGACATACTTCACGCTGTAACGCCCCGATTTTCACGTTTTCTAATTCTTTAGTATTTTAACGTATGTATTTTATTCGAGGTCTTAGGAATGGAAATAAAATATTCCGAGACCATAGTCATGCTCGACGATATCGTAGGAAGCTACGATTAAGTTTTGAGTCAAAAACTCAAACGGAGTCCGGTCTGCGTTTTTACACTGACAGTATGATTTTACTGCTCAGAAGACCTCAGATGGACCCGTGAACGAGACAGTAAGTCTTAGAATTCGATTATCTACGTTTTGGTTAAATTTCGTAAAAATTTCAGAAAAATAACTTCCTGACCTTCGTTCGGGCGGAATTCTCAATCGGGTGACGAACGGAGCCACATATGGACTTACCGAGACTCGCCAACGGATAATCTTGATATCACAACATCCCAGGACACTTGGGAGAGTATGCCAGAGTCGTCATGACGTTCGGGAAAATCTAGACGCGAAATGACCAAAATGCCCCTAACCTTAGTCTTTTGCACTTTTACCATTTTACCCTTTTGGCAAATGACCTTTTTTCCCTTAAGTGACTTGTTTTAAGGCTGAACTCAGCCCTCACACCCTCTCATTCACGCAGCCCAGCCCCTCTTGAAGAGCCAAGAACACCCATCTCCTTCCATAGAGCAAAACCTCCATTGTTGTTCATGAGAAATTCATGAAACCTTGTTAGAATCACTTGATTCCTTGAGCAATCTTCCATCATTTTAAGGTAAGATCACTTCTATGATCTCTTAGCTTCTTGAATATCTCTTTATTTCAAGATCAATCTTCATTTTCATGAAAATTATTTCTTAGATCCAAAAGTTTGAAAATCCATAGGAAATTGTAGAAAAATCATTTTGAGGTAAGACCAATTTCTTTGAACTCACCTCATCATTCTCTACCTAAACCCAAGAGCTTATGATTCAACTCTCATCATAGCTCAAAAAGCACATTAGGGCCGAACCCTTCTTGATGATGATGAATAGTGTTTTCATCAATTTTTTATTTCTAACACTTGATTTCATTCTTAGCTTTCCTAATGCCTTTGAATCCATGAAATGGAAAACCAAGATCAATTCCTAGCTTTATTCTCTTTAGGGTGGCCGAAACCCTCTTTGTGAGAATTGTTGAGTTTGGTTTGATTGTTGTTTAATGTTTGATTGCTTGGTTGTTTGTAGTTGGTGTCAATTATCAGAAGGTTCACAAACCGATCAACCGACTTTGATCCGGGAATCTGCTCTTCAACAGGTATGGGGAGAAGAACCTCATCACACCAAGATGGTGGTAGTGAGAATGGTTGTTTACTTTATGTGTGGGTGAAACCCTTTAGTTTGGGTTCACTTTTATGTGTTAAGTTTTGTTAAGTTCTCTTGGAGAACAAGGTTGTTTTGATGAGTTTATGCTTGAGTATGTTGTAGTGTGCTTTAGCATAAGTTGATGATGATATGATTGAATGAAAATCATTTCCATGTATGTTGAAAAACCTACTTTGATCACTAGATCAAGTATGGACTTTTATGGTTTGATAATGAGACCATGATGTGTGATGGACTTGGATGTTTTGGTTATGATGTAATAAGATGTAATTGTGGTTTTTCATAATTGGTGTGAGCTTTTGAGCTATATTTGCTTTGTTGGTGAAGCAAAGTCTCATGTGTTGTAGTAGGCTTTTGAGCTATATTTTCATTGGTGGCCTTAGTAAGAGGAAATATAAGAACATGTGTTGTTCTTGATCTAGCAAGGTTTTGATGTAACAAAACATGATTTCATAACCTATGTTTTCAAAGAGAGACAAAAGTGATTTTGATCCAAAAATCAAATGAAGTTTTAACCTTTTAAGTCTGTCACCAAAGTGGAAAATGTCTTTTCTTTAGCCATAGGTTTGTTAATCAAACTAAGTGTTTCAAAAGAAGAAATAATGAAGGAGTTAGGGAAAATGAAAAACAGGGCACTCGCCCAGCGAACCCCGTCTCGCCTCGCGAGACAGAGGGAAAATAAGGCATTCGCCAGGCTAACCTTGCCTCGCCTCGCGAGACAGTGGACTAGCCCGAGCAGCAAAGATGCAGCTTCTCTGCCTCGCGTAGCGAAGTATTTCTCGCCCCGCGAACCGCCTAAGCAGTGAAGAATTGTAGCTCTGCCTCGCGACGCGAGACAATTATCGCCTCGCGAAGCAGAAGGTCGGTTTGAAATACAGTTCTCTGCCTCGCGACGCGAGACAATATTCGCCTCGCGATACAGAGGATTTGTATAAGGAGCAAATATAACTCTCAGCCTCGCGACGCGAAACTTCTGTTCGCCCCGCGAGAAAGGAATTTCAATTGAGGTATCACTACCTTAATTTAGCTAAGCGAATGTACTCTCGCTAAGCGAATTTCATGTTTCAGAAAATGCTAGAAATGAAGTAAGTAGTTCAAATGTTGTTTCAAATCAAATGAGTTTTCAATCATAAAAGTTGTTTGGTTTACAAAAGGAGTTTTCTAACTCAATCGTAAAGTTTTACGCGTGAAAAACCTAAGTTAAATAATTAACTTAGAGTTGAAGACAAGGGTTAATTAAGTATGGTATGTGGTGGAACAAGACCATGTACTATACCATTGATGACTTAGTACATCAATGACTTCATAAGACTTAAGTGAAATCAACACTTGTTTCCGTAATTGAAAAACAAGGGATTAATATCTTAGAAAGGCTTAAAGACTTACCTAAGAGGATTCTCAATCCTTATTCGTAATGCTTAGGACTTGAGACATAATTTATAAGACGTAAACACAAACACGAAACGTTTTGATTTTCGAAACAGTAGTTCGATGACGGACCGATGATTCGGATCCAGGTTAATCGTTCAATTGTTTCCGTCTTGTGAAAACTGGAATGAGAGAGATCCTGAGACTGTGCAGGTATGGGACTGTACAGTGGAAGGAATCCTGAGGCTATGCAGGTATAGGACTGTATAGTTAAGGGAAGGCATATAAGAATTGATTGGTACTACCCACACCAACAAGATTTATCTTCTTTTCGGGAAGCTTAGAACATAAGAACTTTATAGTTAAGCGTGCTTGACTTAGAGTAATTATGGGATGGGTGACCTTCTGGGAAGTTCCCTAGAAAGCGTGTGAGTGAGGACAAAACACGCTGAAAAGACTTGTGTTGGTTTGTGGGGATAGTCGACGATTCTGAAAGCAGTCTGGATCATTCCAAAGGAATCACGAGATATTTATCCGATGGATAAATGTTTTATAAAACAAAGATATGTGTAGTTTCTAAGGAAGAGAACCTTAGTGAACCTTGAGGTTTATCCAATGGATAAACATTGCTTTATCGCATCTGCTTTGTGTAAGCATTGGCATTTCATGTGCATAGTTGTAAGGCCTTGAGCCTAGGAGTTGAGCTTACACCTTGATGCGGGTGCGAATCTTACGGTGACGATCTTCAATGGTCTTTTTGGAGATATCAGGGTTGGAAGGGCTGACATGTGACCAGTTGGTGATTCTTCTGTGTCGTGGCGAATCCGTGCAATACACTGATATCCTCTACTAGATGCCGTACTTTTCATGTTTGGTCGAGAGTGTTACCGTAAAGCCAGATACGTGCACGTTACGAATGTTGTAGCATCTTGCTCATGGCTGGCAGAAACCGGAACATGTCCTCCCATTCACTCTCTCCGAATGTTTTGTTAGCTCCATGGAGTAGGGGTCAGAGTAGTACCCAGTGACATTGACATTGACATTGAGTCATATACATTGCATTGCATTGCATGGCTATTGATGTTTATGGCTATTGATGTTTACATTTACTGTTATACATCGCTGTATTGTTTAAGGATGCCTTATATTATGCTGTTAAATGTTTAGCATGCTATTATGTTGTTAACTGCTTAACATGATTTATATTGAGAACCTTGTAAGCATGTTGGGTACGCTGTTACCCGGTGAGTCGTCCCGTTTTTACTACTGTTGTTTTGTTGTGTTGATGAACGGGAATCTCACCCATATCTGTATGTTTTCTGCTGGTACTTGCTGTTGATGCTTGAACAGATGGACGCGACGATGGTTCGGTTCCGCAGTCCTTTTGAGTTCGGAGGTGGACTCTTTTGCTGTTTTAGTTTTGTTGTCGGCCAGACTATGTCAGTTTTTATAGTACCTTTTGGGAGCTATGACTCCTAGTACTTATTGTATTTTTTTTATGTCAGTCATACATTAGACTTATGTCTGTATATATAGTAATGTTGTTATTTCTGTTTCCTGTTTTCTGTATTATAATACTGTATATATGTTCTAGAAATGCATGGTGAACCTAAGTTCACGTATTAGTATTATTTATTACCTTTACTAATCCCATTACATCTTTATGAAAAGAAAAGAAAAAGAAAAATCGTATTTTCCGCATTAATAAATATTTTCGGCCTTATAAACGTTCGGGAATGTGACACTCGGGAAAGGGTGTTGCACACGCGATTGTGTGCAGTCAAAAGCTAGACATTCTGTCAACGATGTGCAAGCAGCGAAGCCTAAGGCAATGAGTGGAGTTTATACTGGGGATGATGCTGAGACTTCTCAAAAGGAAGATTTGATTCACGGTCAGATCGTCGTGAAAGGTAGAACCTTATCTGTATCTTTCCTTACCCTTAGATTTGGTAATTTTTGCACTTTCTGCAAAGCCTGTTATAACTGCGAAAGTCTATTTGAACTGTTCTATTTCTGTTAAAGATAGAACATTTTTGATTGATTTAATCTGTTTGCCTCTTTCGCAAATGGATTTGATCATAGGGATGGATTGGTTATCTTGTAACTATATCCTATTAGACGGTGCAAACAAAACCTTAGTTTTCCCTAATTCGGATAATTCTGGATTTGGATTGCCAACCAAGGAAACGTTTCTTTGAGAGGAGGAGGAGCAAAACAAATACATGTTACTAACGAGTTTCCGGAAGTCTTTCTTGAAGATGTACCAGGTGTACCGCCAGTTCGAGACATCGAGTTGTGATCGATCTTGTGCCAGGAACAGGACTAGCGTCTATGGCACCTTATCATATGGAACCTGCTAAGTTGGAAACCTTGAAGGAACAGTTGGTGGACTTATTGGGAAAATAGTTCGTTAGACCCAGTGTGTCGTTTTAGGGAACGCTTGTGCTGTTGGTGAGAAAGAAAGACGAAACATCTCGCTTATGTGTGGATTAGCGCCAGTTGAACAAAGTTACCATTAAGAACAAGTATCATCTTCCGGGAATAAATGACTTGATGGATTAGTTGAGGAGAGCGGCAGTTTTCTCCAAGATTGATTTGCGATCGGGTTATCACCAGATTCGTGTGAAGGCAAAAGATGTACCGAAGACAGCGTTTCAGACACGCTATGGGCACTACGAGTATCTTGTAATGCCGTTTGGTATGACGAATACTCCTCTATATTCATGAATTACATGAATACGATCTTTCATCCATATCTAGATAAGTTTGTCGTTGTTTCATAGACGACATACTCATCTATTCGCGAAACCAGGAAGTACACGCTGAATACCTTAGTGTGATTCTTCAGGTTCTGAAGGAGAAACAGCTGTATGCAAAGTTGTCCAAGTGTGAGATTTGGCTCGACGAAGTAAAGTTTTTGGGTCATGTGATTTCAAAGGAAGGATAAAGCGTTTGAATGGATTGAAGCCTGTGAGGAAAGAGAGAAGGTTGACTACTTCACCTGTGTTAGTGCTGCCGGATCTCAAGGGAACATTTGTGTTCACACTCCTACATATTCCTCAGTGTATTAGACAATTGAGTGAATTGGTAATATGGTGTCCATTGGTCTGGACATTTTCGTATTACTTCACTGAAAGTTTTGTTATTACTATTTCTTGAGTTATAACATAACATAAACAACTTCTTGATACTGGAAGTTTCTTGATGAAACTTAGTCTAATCACTTTTCCTTTTAGTGAAGGTGATCCAGCCTGATTTTTGCCAGACTGTTTATCTTTTGATTCCCAAATTTATTGGAAGGTTCTTATGAAAGAAGGAACTTTATTAGAGTCATGGATGTAAACATGTATTAGCTATGCATTTTTACACTCACGAACCTACTGAAGAGTCTTTTTGCATACTGGATATTCCTGTATTCATTCCAGATTGGTAAAATTCTTTTGTTACTTTCTTCTGAGACCAAGACCAGGAAAAATTTTCCTTTGTTGAAAATTTCTTTCCTTAATCTTCAGCAACTGAGTAGGTTTACTTTTAAGTCACGGAATTTCGAGGACGAAATTCTTTTAAGAGGGGTAGGAATGTAACACCCCGATTTTCACGTTTTCTAATTCTTCAGTATTTTAATGTCTTTATTTTATTCGAGGTCTTAGGAATGGAAATAAAATATTCCGAGACCATAGTCATGCTCGACGATATCGTAGGAAGCTGCGATTAAGTTTTGAGTCAAAAACTCAAACGGAGTCCGGTCTGCATTTTTACACTGACAGTATGATTTTAATGCTCAGAAGACCTCAGATAAACCCGTGAACGAGACAGTAAGTCTTAGAATTCGATTCTCTACGTTTTGGTTAAATTTCGTAAAAATTTCAGAAAAATCACTTCCTGACCTCCGTTCGAGCGGAATCCTCAATCGGGTGACGAACGGAGCCACATATGGACTTACCGAGACTCGCCAACAGATAATCTTGATATCACAACATCCCAGGACACTTGGGAGAGTATGCCAGAGTCGTCGTGATGATCGGGAAAATCTAGATGCGAAATGACCAAAATGCCCCTAACTTTAGTCTTTTGCACTTTTACCATTTTACCCTTTTGGCAAATGACCATTTTGCCCTTAAGTGACTTGTTTTAAGGCTGAACTCAGCCCCTCACTTCATCATTTTCGCACAGCCCCTCACCCCAAAGAGCTCCATAGTTGTTCTTGAGAGAAAACCCCATTGTTGGTCTTGAAGGTCCTTGAGTTTTTGTTGGAATCACTTGATTCCTTGAGCAATCTTCCTTCATTTCAAGGTAAGATCACTTCTATGATCTCTTAGCTTCTTGAATATCTCTTTATTTCAAGATCAAGATCCATTTTCATGAAAAGAATTTCTTAGATCCAAAACTTTGAAAATCCATAGGAAATTGTAGAAAAATCCTTTTAAGGTAAGACCAAGTTCTTTGAACTCACCTCATCAATCTCTACCTAAACCCAAGAGCTTATGATTCAACTCTCATCATAGCTCAAAAAGCACATTAGGGCCGAACCCTTTTGAAGATGATGAATAGTGTTTTTCATCAATTTTTGATTTCTAACACTTGATTTCATCCTTAGCTTTCCTATGCCTTTGAATCCATGAAATGGAAAACCAAGATCAATTCCTAGCTTTATTCTCTTTAGGGTGGCCGAAACCCTCTTTGTTAGAATTGTTGAGTTTGGTTTGATTGGTGTTTAATGATGGATTTTTTTGGTTGTTTGTAGTTGGTGACAACTATCAGGAGGTTCACAAACCGATCAACCGACTTTGATCTGGGAATCTGCTCTTCAACAGGTATGGGGAGAAGAACCTCATCACACCAAGATGGTGGTGGTGAAGATGGTTGTTTAAGTTTATGTGTGGGTGAAACCCTTTAGTTTGGGTTCACTTTTATGTGTTAAGTTTTGTTAAGTTCTCATGGAGAACAAGAATGTCATGATGAGTTTACGCTTTGGCATGTTGTAGTCTGCTTTAGCATATGTTGATGATGAGATGATTGAATGAAAATCCATTTTCATGTATGACCTACTTTGATCACTAGATCCAGTATGGACTTTTATTGTTGATTATGAGACCATAATGTGTGATGGACTTGGATGTTTGATTATGATGTAGTAATGTGTATTATGGTTATCATGATTGTGTAAGTATTGTGAGCCATACTTTGATTGGTGGATGAAGTAAAACTTCACATTGATTCCTAGTTGGCTATTAGCCATGACCTTGAGGAAAGGAAGGATATGAATAGTTCTTGGACAAGTCAAGTTTTGATGTAAAGAAAGTGTTTTCAATAACTTGTGTTTTTCAAAGAAAAACCCTAAGTGACTTTAAATGGAATTAAATCTCAAAGTGCTTTCACCAAAGTGAAACATGTTTTATACCTTATCCTTAGTTCATCTAGCTAATCAAGTGACTCAAAATGAGAAAAGAAGTGTTTTCATGAAGAGAACCAAAATGGTTCCATAAGGTTGATGTCTTGTTTTAAGGCAACTTTTCGCTAAGCGAATTTACCTTCGCTAAGCGAAAAATAGGGAAAGTCTTAGTTGGGCATCACTGCCTCCATTTCGCTAAGCGAATTCATATTCGCTAAGCTAACCAAACAAGTTTCGCTACGCGAATTACGTCTCGCTGAGCGATCCAGAGAAGTCTCCAAAGGAGGTATAACCGCCTCCATTTCGCTAAGCGAAATTATACTCGCTAAGCGAATAAAGTGAAATTTCGCTACACGAATTCTGTTTCGCCGAGCGATCCAGAGGTGTTTCCAAAGAGGTGTAACCGTCTGTACTTGCGCTAAGCGAATACATATTCGCTAAGCGAATACAATAAATTTCGCTACGCGATGGATGTTTCGCCGAGCGATCTAGAGGAGTTCCAAAGGAGGTATTACTGCCTCATTTCCGCTAAGCGAATGTAATTCCGCTAAGCGAATTTCATGTTTTAGAAAATGTTAAAAGTGAAGTAAGTAGTTCAAATGTTGTTTCAAATCAAATGAGTTTTCAATCGTAAAAGTTGTTTGGTTTACAAAAGGAGTTTTCTAACTCAATCGTAAAGTTTTACGCGTAAAAAACCTAAGTTAAATAATTAACTTAGAGTTGAAGACAAGGGTTAATTAAGTATGGTATGTGGTGGAACAAGACCATGTACTATACCATTGATGACTTAGTACATCAATGACTTCATAAGACTTAAGTGAAATCAACACTTGTTTCCTTAATTTGAAAAACAAGGGATTAATATCTTAGAAAGGCTTAAAGACTTATCTAAGAGGATTCTCAATCCTTATTCATAATGCTTAGGACTTGAGACATAATTCATAAGACGTAAACACAAACACGAAACGTTTTGATTTTCGAAACAGTAGTTCGATGACGGACCGATGATTCGGATCCAGGTTAATCGTTCAATTGTTTCCGTCTTGTGATAACTGGAATGAGAGAGATACTGAGACTGTGCAGGTATGGGACTGTACAGTGGAAGGAATCCTGAGGCTATGCAGGTATGGGACTGTATAGTTAAGGGAAGGCATATAAGAATTGATTGGTACTACCCATACCAACAAGATTTATCTTCTTTTCGGGAAGCTTAGAACATAAGAACTTTATAGTTAAGCGTGCTTGACTGAGAGTAATTATGGGATGGGTGACCTTCTGGGAAGTTCCCTAGAAAGCGTGTGAGTGAGGACAAAACATGCTGAAAAGACTTGTGTTGGTTTGTGGGGATAGTCGACGATTCTGAAAGCAGTCTGGATCATTCCAAAGGAATCACGAGATATTTATCCGATGGATAAATGTTTTATCCGATGGATAAATGTTTTATAAAACAAAGATGTGTGTAGTTTCTAAGGAAGAGAACCTTAGTAAACCTTGAGGTTTATCCAATGGATAAACATTGCTTTATCGCATCTGCTTTGTGTAAGCATTGGCATTTCATGTGCATAGTTGTAAGGCCTTGAGCCTAGGAGTTGAGCTTACATCTTGATGCGGGTGCGAATCTTACGGTGACGATCTTCAATGGTGTTTTTGGAGGTATCAGGGTTGGAAGGGCTGACATGTGACCAGTTGGTGATTCTTCTGTGTCGTGGCGAATCCGTGCAATACACTGATATCCTCTACTAGATGCCATACTTTTCATGTTTGGTCGAGAGTGTTACCGTAAATCCAGATACGTGCATGTTACGAATGTTGTAGCATCTTGCTCATGACTGGCAGAAACCGGAACATGTCCTCCCATTCACTCTCTCCGAATGTTTTGTTAGCTCCATGGAGTAGGGGTCAGAGTAGTACCCAGTGACATTGACATTGAGTCATATACATTGCATTGCATTGCATGGCTATTGATGTTTATGGCTATTGATGTTTACATTTACTGTTATACATCGCTGTATTGTTTAAGGATGCCTCATATTATGCTGTTAAATGTTTAGCATGCTATTATGTTGTTAACTGCTTAACATGATTTATACTGAGAACCTTTGTCAGCATGTTGGGTACGTTGTTACCCGGTGAGTCGTCCCGTTTTTACTACTGCTGTTTTGTTGTGTTGATGAACGGGAATCTCACCCATATCTGTATGTTTTCTGCTGGTACTTGCTGTTGATGCTTGAACAGATGGACGCGACGATGGTTCGGTTCCGCAGTGCTTTTGAGTTCGGAGGTGGACTCTTTTGCTGTTTTAGTTTTGTTGTCGGCCAGACTATGTCAGTTTTTATAGTACCTTTTGGGAGCTATGACTCCTAGTACTTATTGTATTTTCTTATGTCAGTCATACATTAGACTTATGTCTGTATATATAGTAATGTTGTTATTTCTGTTTCCTGTTTTCTGTATTATAATACTGTATATATGTTCTAGAAATGCATGGTGAACCTAAGTTCACTTATTAGTATTATTTATTACCTTTACTAATCCCATTACATCTTTATGAAAAGAAAAGAAAAAGAAAAATCGTATTTTCCGCATTAATAAATATTTTCGGCCTTATAAACGTTCGGGAATGTGACACTCGGGAAAGGGTGTTGCAAATCCAATATTATCAATCTCACCTCTCTTAACAACTCATTCATTATGGGGTGCCAAACGTCCCTAAGCTATGTTCTTTCACTAATCCTATTTTCTTTATCGTAACGCACATCATCATCAAGTCATCATTATCATTGCACATCATAAAATCTCATCAATGCATATCATATCTATATTCGTACTATTCATCGCACATCATAATATTTGAATCATATCATCAAGACCAACACCCATAATCATAATCATAGAACCATAAACATGTATATTTATACAATATTCACATAGGCATATACATGGCATATACATAACATACACATAATTACACTCATAGCATATACATAGGCATTTACAATGTATATAGACAAACATATAGGGGTCATGGATTAACCCCTTCATCTTAACCTATCCCAAAACCCACATACTCATGATCTATTTCTTCCCCCATACCTGGTATGACGATCACAATGAAAAAAGGAAGGAAAAAGGTCCGGAAAAGGTTGCGTCTCATGAATGCTCGATCTTACGACGCTTGACTTCACGATCACAGCCCCAAAAGGTTCAAGAGCAGCAACTAGGAAGAGGGCTTGTGATGGCAGTGATGCTCTTCAAGCGAAGGAGATGAAGAACGATGAACAATGGTGCAATCTCCTTCAAGAATCCTTGGAAAGGGTTTAGAAATCCTTGTTTGGAGAGGAAGAGGCAGTTTTAAGAGTAATTCGACTTAGAAAATAGGTTTAGGTCGAGTCTTATGGTATAAATATGAGTTAGGGTCATTATGGGCTGATTAGAAGCCCAAAAACACGATTCTGGTGCGCGCAGATTTGCGAGGCGAGTAGCCTTTCGCGAGGCGAACCAGAGAGCTGCAAAAATCTGGCTGTCAGGTTCGCGAGGCGAATGTATCCTCGCGACGCGAAACTTTAGAAGCCGAATTTGCCTTAACACCTGAAATACGACTTGTAGATAATTCTCTAAGCTTTCCAACGCATCCAAGATCGCCTCAATCGGACATCTAGAACTCAAGATATGGCCAAAACCATGAAACAGGTTTCTTAGACTTGAATGCATTGACCATTCCTTAAGGCTAAACTACCCCAACTATGAACTTCGACATCAAGAACAATCGTAAATAACATATATTGGTCAAGAATAATAAATAGTAATATGTATTTATATAAGGTGAAATTCGGGGTGTTACACTTCTTAAAAGATAAGGGGCTTGGTTATCCCCCGGGCCCATTCACATGATTGTTTAACTCGTGGCATTTAGACCAGTTAGTGTATTATGCTTCGTTGACCCTGTTACTTGCCGAATTAGGATTCGATGTCCGCATGAAACTTGTATATATGGATATTAGGCTTAATTAGACATTAATTTCATCCAATTCGGACACCTACACCTCAATATATGGCCACCCGACGCTACAAAGGTATGACAGTCAGGAACAAAATCTTGTCACCAACTTACGGATAAAATTTAACAAAGATAGAGATCGAATTCGCTCTTGACCCCTTCGTGAGAGTTGCAGATACTTCTCTGAGCCTCCCAACGATACCTAGATCGATACATCTGAACATCTAAAGCTCTAGAAATTTTCAGCAGACGCTTGCATGTTCTTAATGTCACGAACAATATCACATCTGAAACTTGAAGAACGAATTTCACTTAGATAGAGATTGATTCAGATCTCGACTTCTTCAGGAAACATATATGTATTTCTCTTATCTTTCTAACCAAACCAAGATCACTACATTTGGACGAGCGTACCAGACAATACAATGCTTTGGACGCTGGAGTGTCTGCAGCAGGCGCTTGACTTGAATCTTCAGTGTTTTTGCTTTTGTAGCTTTTATACTTTTGTCGTTGTTCACGCTTTTCTTCTCTTTCTTCTGTTAGGATAGCTGATGTTTTTGTCTTCTTCTTTTACAGTACTGGATGCTTCAAAGCTTACTTGAAAAGGGTACCTCATTTTCTGGTCAAGCTTGGACTTTAAATATGTTAATAATTCATTCAAAATTACTTCTCCACCCATCATAATATTCTGTATTCTGAGTAGACGCTTGATTAGATTCAATGGACGCTTCTTAAAAGATAAGGAGCTTGGTTATCCCCTGGACACATTCACACAGTTGTTTAACTCATGGCATTTAGACCAGTTAGTGTATTATGCTTCTTTGACCCTGTTACTTGCCGAATTAGGATTCGATGTCCGCATGAATCTTGTATATATGGATATTAGGTTTAATTAGACACTAATTTCATCCAATTTGGACACCTACACCTCAATATATGCCCACCAGACGCTTCAAAGGTATGACAGTCAGGAACAAAATCTTGTCACCAACTTACGGATGAAATTTAACCAAGATAGAGATCGAATTCGCTCTTGACCTCTTCGTGAGAGTTGCAGATACTTCTCTGAGCCTCCCAACGATACCTAGATCGATAAATCTGAACATCTAAAGCTCTAGAAATTTTCAGCAGACGCTTGCATGTTCTTAATGTCACGAACAGTATCACATCTGAAACTTGAAGAACGAATTTCACTTAGATAGAGATTGATACAGGTCTCGACTTCTTCAGGAAACATGTACGTATTTCTCTTATCTTTCTAACCAAACCAAGATCACTACATTAGGACAAGCGTACCACACAATAAAATGTTTTGGACGCTGGAGTGTCTGCAGCAGGCGCTTGACTTGAATCTTCAGTGTTTTTGCTTTTGCAGCTTTTATACTTTTGTCTTTGTCCACGCTTTTCTTCTCTTTCTTCTGTTAGGATAGCTGATGCTTTTGTCTTCTTCTTTTACAGTACTGGATGCTTCAAAGCTTACTTGAAAAGGGTACCTCATTTTCTGGTCAAGCTTGGACTTTGAATATGTTAATAATTCATTCAAAATTACTTCTCCACCCATCATAATATTCTGTATTCTGAGTAGACGCTTGATTAGGTTCAATGGACGCTTCTAAAAAGATAAGGAGCTTTGTTATCCCCTGGGCACATTCACACGGTTGTTTAGCTCATGGCATTTAGACCAATTAGTGTATTATGCTTCTTTGACCCTGTTACTTACCGAATTAGGATTCGATGTCCGCATGAAACTTGTATATATGGATATTACGTTTAATTAGACACTAATTTCATCCAATTCGGACACCTACACTTCAATATATGGCCACTAGACGCTACAAAGGTATGACTGTCAGTAACAAAATCTTGTCACCAACTTACGGATGAAATTTAACAAAGATAGAGATCGAATTCGCTCTTGACCTTTTCGTGAGAGTTGCAGATACTTCTCGGAGCCTCCCAATCATACCCAGATCGATACATCTGAACATCTAAAGCTCTTGCATGTTCTTAATGTCAGGAACAGTATCACATCTGAAACTTGAAGAAGGAATTTCACTCAGATAGAGATTGATTCAGATCTCGACTTCTTCAAAAAACATGTAGATATTTCTCTTATCTTTCTAAGCAAACCAAGATCGCTAAATTTAGTTAAGCGTACCTCAAAATACGAAGTTTCGGACGCTTGATTGTCTGCAGCAGGTGCTTGACTTCATTCTTCAGTGTTTTTGCTTTTGCAGCTTTTGTACTTTTGTCTTTGTCCACGCTTTTTTTTTCTTTCTTCTGTTAGGATCGCTGATGCTTTTGTCTTCTTCTTTTAGTCTGGTCAAGCTTGGACATTGAATATCTTAATACTTCATTCAAAATTACTTCTCCAGCCATCATAATGTTCTGTATTCTGAGTAGACAATTGATTAGGTTCACTGGACGCTTCTGAAATGAGCTAAGGAGCTTGGTTATCCCCAGGGCACATTCACATGGTTGTTTAACTCGTGGCATTCAGACCAGTTAGTGTATTATGCTTCTTTGACCCTGTTACTTGCCGAATTAGGATTTGATGTCCTCATAAAACTTGTATATATGGATATTAGGTTTAATTAGACACTAATTTCATCCAATTCGGACAGCTACACCTCAATATATGGCCACCAAACGCTACAAAGGTATGATTGTCAGGAACAAAATCTTGACACCAACTTACGGATGAAATTTAACGAAGATGGAGATCGAATTCACTCTTGACCTCTTCTTGAGAGTTGCTGAAATTTCTCTGAGCCTTACAATGATACCAAGATCGATGCATCTGAACACCTAAAGCTCTAGTATTTGTCAGCAGACGCTTGCATGTTCTTAATGTCACGAACAGTATCACTTCTCAAGCTTGAAGAAGGAATTTCACTCAGATAGAGATTGATTCAGATCTCGACTTATTCAGGAAACATGTAGGTATTTCTCCTATATTTATAACCAAAACAAGATCACTACGTTGGGACGAGCATACCTTAAAATACGACGTTTCGGACGCTTTATTATCGGCAGCAGGCGCTTGACTTCAATCTTCAGTGTTTTTGATTTGCTGCTTTTGTACTTTTGTCTTTGTCCACGCTTTTCTTCTCTTTCTTCTATTAGTATTGCTGGTGATTTTTCTTTATTTGTGACAGTACTTGAAGCTTCAGAGCTTTGTCGGAAAGGGTACCTCATTTTCTGGTCATGCTTGGACTTCGAATATCTTAATACTTCATTCAAAATTACTTCTCCACCCATCATAATGTTCTGTATTCTGAGTAGACACTTGATTAGCTTCACTGGACGCTTCTGAAATGACTTAAGGAGCTTGGTTATCCCCTGGGCACATTCACAAGGTTGTTTAATTTGTGGCATTCAGACCAGTTAGTGTATTATGCTTCTTTGACCCTGTTACTGGCCGAATTAGGATTCGATGTCCGCATGAAACTTGTATATATGGATATTAGGTTTAATTAGAGACTAATTTCATCCATTTCGGACACCTATAGCTCAATATATGGCCATCAGTCTCTACATAGGTATGACTGTCAAGAACAAAATCTTGCCACCAAGTTACAGATGCAATTTAACAAAGATAGAGATCGATTTCGCTCTTGATCTCTTCATGAGAGTTGTAGATATTTCTCTCAGCCTTCCAATGATACCAAGATCGATGCATTTGAACACCTAAAGCTCTGGAAATTCTTAGCAGACGCTTGCATGTTCTTAATGTCACGAGCAGTGTCACATCTCAAGATTGAAGAAGGAATTTCACTCAGATAGAGATTGATTCAGATCTTGACTTCTTTAGGAAACATGTATGTATTTCTCTTATCATTCTAACCAAACCAAGATCACTACATTTGGACGAGCGTACCATACAATACAACGTTTTGGACGCTCGATTGTCTACAGCATGCGCTTGACTAGAATCTTCAGTGTTTTTGCTTTTCCAGCTTTCGGACTTTTGTCTTTGTCAACGCTTTTCTTCTCTTTCTTCTATTAGGATTGCTGATGCTTTTGTCTTCTTCTGTTACAGTACTTGATCCTTGAGAGTTTTATTGAAAAGGGTACCTCATTTTCTGGTCAAGCTTAAACTTGGAATAGCTTAATACTTCATTCAAAATTACTTCTCCAGCCATCATAATATTCTGTATTCTGAGTAGACGCTTGATTAGCTTCACTGGACGCTTCTTAAAAGATAAGGAGCTTGGTTATCCTCTGGGCACATTCACAGGGCAGTTTCACTCGTAATATTCTAACCAGTTAGCGTATTACGCTTCTTTGACTCTGTTACTGGCCGAATTAGGATTCGATGTCTGCATGAAACTTGTATATTTGGATATTAGGTTTAATTAGGCACTAATTTCATCCAATTTGGACACCTACAGCTCCATATATGGCCATTAGACGCTACAAAGGTATGACTATATGGAACAACATCTTGTCACCTACTTACGGATGCAATTTAAGAAAGATAGAGATCGATTTCGCTCTTGACCTCTTCATGTGAGTTGCAGATATTTCTCTCAGCCTTCCAATGATACCAAGATTGATGCATCTGAACACCTAAAGCTCTGGATATTGTCAGCAGACGCTTGCATGTTCTTAATGTCACGAACAGTGTCACATCTCAAGATTGAAGAATGAATTTCACTCAGATAGAGATTGATTCAGATCTCGACTTATTCAGGAAACATGTAGGTATTTCTCCTATATTTCTAAGCAAACCAAGATCACTACATTTGGACGGGCATATGCAACACCCTTTCCCGAGTGTCACATTCCCGAATGTTTATAAGGCCGAAAATATTATTTAATGCGGAAAATACGATTTTTTTTTCTTTTCACAAGATGTAATGGGATTTAGTAAAGGTAAATAATACTAATAAATGAACTTAGGTTCACCATGCATTTCTAGAACATACTGTATAATAAACACAGAACAGAAACAGAAATAATACTATATACAGACATAGGTCTAACGTATAACTGACATAAGAAAATACAATAAATACTAGGAGTCGTAGCTCCCAAAAGGTACTACAAAAACTGACATATTCTGGCCGACAACAAAACTAAAACAGCAAAAAGAGTCCGCCTCCGGGCTCAAGGAGACTACTGAACTGAACCATCGTCACGTCCATCTATTCAAGCAGCAACAGCAAGTACCAGCAGAAAATATATAGATATGGGTGAGATTCCCGTTCATCAACACAACAAAACAGCAGTAGTAAAAACGGGACGACTCACCGGGTAACAGCGTACCCAACATGCTTACAAAGATTCTCAATATAAATCATGTTAAGCAGTCAACAACATAATATCATGCTAAACATTTAACAGCATAATATAACGCATTCTTAAACAATACAGCGATGTATAACTATGAATGTAAACATCAATAGCCATGCAATGCAATGCAATGTATATGACTCAATGTCAATGTCACTGGGTACTACTCTGACCCCTACTCCATGGAACTAACAAAACATTCAGAGAGAGTGAATGGGAGGACATGTTCCGGTTTCTGCCAGCCATGAGCAAGATGCTACAACATTCGTAACGTGCACGTATCTGGCTTTACAGAAACACTCTCGACCAAACATGAAAAGTACGACATCTATTAGAGGATATCAGTGTATTTCACGGATTCGCCACGACACAGAAGAATCACCAACTGGTCACAAGTCAGGCCTTCTAACCCTGATACCTCCAAAAAGACCATTGAAGATCGTCACCGTAAGATTCGCACCCGCATCAAGGTGTAAGCTCAACTCCTAGGCCCCATGCCTTACAACTATGCAAATGAAATGCCAATGCTTACACAAAGCAGATGCGATCAAGCAATGTCTATCCCCCGGATAAACCTCGAAGTCTACTAAGGTTCTCTTCCTTAGGAACTATATGCATCTTTTGAAAAACAAAACCTTTATCCACCGGATAAATCTCGTGATCCCTCCGGGATCGAGTCATCACAAGACTGAAACAATTGAACGACTAATCGGGGTCCGAATCATCGGTCCGTCGTCGAACTAATGTTTCAAAACCCAAAACGTTTCATGTTTGTGTTTATGTCTTATGAAGTCATTGATGTACTAGGTCATCAATGGTATAGTATATGGTCTTGTTCCACCACATACCATACTTAATTATCCCTTGTCTTCAACTCTAAGTCAATTACTTAACTTAGGTTTTTAATGTGTAAAACTTTACGAGTTGAGTTAAAAACTCATTTGTAAACAAAAACAACTTCTCAATTGTGAACTCATTTGATTTGAAACAACTTTTGAACCATTTACTCTATTTCTAGCACTTTCTGAAAACAGGAAATTCGCTTAGCGAAAATGAGGCAGTAATACCTCTTTGAAAACTCCCCCGTATCGCTAGGCGAGAAATGTCTCACTCAGCGAAATTCACTTCATTTGCTTAGCGAAGATTATTTCGCTTAGCGAAAAGGAGGCAGTGATGCCTAACTTGAATTTTCTCTGTTTTCGCCCAGCGAAATTGGATTCGCTTAGCGAAAATTGCCTTGAAACAAGACATTAACCTTGTTAAAGAAAAGCCTTATGGAACTATATTGATTCTCATGAAACTTTTCATTAATCCACTTTTAAGTTACTTGATTAACTAGATGGACTAAGGATAAGGTATAAAACATGTCTCACTTTGGTGAAAACACTTTGAGATGGAAACTTTGTTTGATCTTTGGATCCAAATCATTTATGGTTTTTGTTTAAGGCATAAGCCACTAAAAACATTTTTCTTACATCAAAACTTGAATGATTCAAGAACTACACATTACCCTCCTTTTCTCAAGGTCATGGCTAAAAGCCAACTAGGAACCAATGTGAAGTTTTACTTCACCAACTAATCAAATTATGGCTCACAAAACTTACACAATTATGATCAACAATAACACAACATCGCATCATAATTAAGCACCTAAGCACAAAAGTCCATACTTAAGCACATAAGCACAAAAGTCCATACTTGATCTAGTAATCAGTGTAGGTTTTTCATCATGCAAGAAATCATTTTCTCACCTAGACAACATCATCATAAAACACATGATAAGGCATACAAGCATAACTACAAATATCACACATTGTTCTCCAAGAGAACTTAACACAACTTAACCATTAGAAGTGAACCCAAACTAAAGGGTTTCACCCACACATAACTTAAACAACCATCTTCACTACCACCATCTTGGTGTGAATGAGGTTCACCCCCCATACCTGTTGATGAGCAGATTCCCGGATCAAAGTCAGTCGATCGGTTTGTGAACCTCCTGGCAATCGTCAACAACTACAACAACATAACAATCAAACATTAAACAATAATCAAAGACAATCTCAACAATTCTAACAAAGAGGATTTCGGCCACCCTAGGTTAAAAGGTTAGGAATTGATCTTGGTTTCCCATTTCATGGATTCAAAGGCATTAGGAAAGCTAAGGATGAAATCAAGTGTTAGAAATCAAAAATTGATGAAAACACTATTCATCATCATCAAATAGGGTTCGGCCAAAATGTGCTTTTTGAGCTATGATGAGAGTTGAATCATAAGCTCTTGGGTTTAGGTAGAGAATGATGATGTGAGTTCAAAGAACTTGGTCTTACCTCAAAAGGATTTTTCTACAATTTCCTATGGATTTTCAATGTTTTGGATCTAAAATTCTTTTCATGAAAATGAAGATTGATCTTGAAATAAAGAAAGATTCAAAAAGCTAAGAGATCGTAGAAGTGATCTTACCTTGAAATGAAGGAATATTGCTCAAGGAATCAAGTGATTCCAACAAGAAATCAAGGAGCTTCAAGACCAACAATGGTGTTTTCTCTCAAGAACAACTATGGAGCTCTATGTTTGGAGGGGCTGTGCGAAAATGAGAGACTGAGGGGCTGCGTTCAGCCTCTTAAGATCTCAGTTAAGGGTAAAAAGGTCATTTGCCCAAAAGGGTAAAATGGTAAAAGTGTAAAAGACTAAGTTTAGGGGCATTTTGGTCATTTTGCGTCCAGATATTTACGAACGTCATGACGACTCTGGCATACTCTCCCTAGTGTCCTGGGATGATGTGATATCAAGATTATCCATTGGCAAGTCCCGGTAAATCCATATGTGGCTCCGTTCGTCATCCGATTGAGGATTCCGCCCGAATGAAGGTCTGAAATTTTTGTGAAATTTAACCAAAACGTAGATAATCGAATTCTAAGACTTACTGTCTCGTTCACGGGTCCATCTGAGGTCTTCTGAGCAGTAAAATCATACTGTCAGTGTAAAAATGTAGACCGGACTCCGTTTGAGTTTTTGACTGAAAACATAATCGTAGCTTCCTGCGATATCGTCGAGCATGACTACGGTCGCGGAATATTTTATTTCCATTCCAATGACCTCGAATAAAATAAAGACATTAAAATACTGAAGAATTAGAAAACGTGAAAATCGGGGCTTTACATTCCTACCCCTCTTAAAAGAATTTCGTCCTCGAAATTATACGTACCTCTTAAAACAAACTCGGATACTGTTGTTGCATGTCCTCTTCTCTTTCCCAGGTAGCATCACCTGTAGTCTCGTTCCAGATAACTTTGACCAAAGTTATCTCCTTCCCTCGCAGTTTCTTTATCCTTTTGTCCTCGATCTTAACCGGCAATGTCTCATAGGTTAGGTTATCCTTTAGCTGTACTAAATCAGACTCTATGACGTGACTGGGATCAGGAATATACTTTCGCAATTGCGAAACATGAAAAACATTATGAAGGTTGGATAGAAAAGGCGGTAAAGCTATTTGGTAAGCTACTGGACCTATCCGACGAATAATTTGATAAGGTCCAATGAATTTTGGAGTGAGTTTTCTGGACTTCAGGACCCTGCCCACCCCAGTCATCGGAGTGACTCTCAAAAACACATGATCCCCTTCCTCGAACTCAAGTGGCCTACATCTTTTATCGGCATAACTCTTTTGTCGGCTCTGAGTTATCCTCATCTTTTCTTGAATCAGTTTCACCTTCTCGGTTGTTTGTTGCACTAGTTCAGGTCCTAATGAAGCACTTTCTCCATCTTGGTACCAACACAAAGGTGTTCTGCAACATCGTTCGTATAAAGCTTCGTAGGGTGCCATCCCAATACTCGAATGATAACTGTTGTTGTAGGTGAACTCTATCAACGGTAGGAAATTCTCCCAACTTCCGGCATGTTCCAACACACACGCCCTCAACAAGTCCTCTAAAGACTAAATCGTCCTTTCCGATTGTCCATCAGTTTGAGGATGGTAAGCCGAACTTAATCGTAACTTTGTCCCTAAAGCTTCATGTAAACTTTGCCAAAATCACGAAGTAAATCGCGGGTCTCTATCCGATATGATACTTGAAGGTACTCCATGCAATCTCACAATTTCACTGATACAAATCTGAGTAAGCTTTTCCATAGAATACTTGAGATTATCGGTAGAAAATGAGCTGATTTCGTAAGCCTATCAATTATAACCCAAATGGAATCGTTTCCTTTAGGTGTTCTTGGCAAACACCTTACGAAATCCATCGCTATGCCGACCCATTTCCGCTCTGGGATATCCAACGCAAGTAACATTCCAGCTGGCCTCTGATGTTCAACCTTTGCTTTTTGACATACTAAGCAAGACGCCACATAATCAGCTACATCTCTTTTCATGCCTTGCCACCAAAACAACCGCTTCAGGTCTTGGTACATCTTGGTTGACCCTGGATGCATACTCAACTTGCTTCTATGAGCTTCGTCCAGAATTAACCTTCTTATCTCTGGGTTGTTTGGCACACAAACCCGTTCTCCTTGTCTTAGGATTCCATCCGCTCCTTCCTTGTATTCCGACGTCATCCCTTTCTTTAGATTCCTTTGCTCATTCTCCAGATATTGGTCGTATGCTTGTTTCTCCCGAATCTGATCCATCAGATCTCAAGATACTGTAACCATACCCACACATAGTCTTCCTGGCATACTAACCACGGACAGATGCATATCCCTGAACTGTTCCAACAGCTCGTGTTCCTCAACCATTATGGCAGACACATGTAACACTTTTCTACTCAGCGCATCCGCTACCACATTAGCTTTTCCCGGATGATACAACAACTGGAAGTAATAGTCCTTCAAAAATTCTAGCCACCGTCTTTGTCTCATATTGAGCTCTTTCTAATTGAACAGATACTTCAACCTCTTATGATCACTAAAAACATTAAACGTCGAACCATATAAGTAGTGCCTCCAAATCTTCAATGCAAAGACTACCGCTGCTAACTCCAGATCATGAGTTGGGTAGTTCTTCTCCTGCACTTTCAACTATCTCGATGCATACACTACCACCTTCCGATTTTGCATCAGAACACAGCCTAATCCTTGTTATGAAGCGTCACAGTACACTTCAAAAGGTTCGCTTGGATCTGGCAATATCAACACTGGCGATGTAGTCAGCCTCTTTTTCAGCTCCTGAAAACTTTGCTCACAGGCTTCAGTCCATTCAAACGCTTTATCCTTCCTCGTCAATTGGGTAAGAGGTCCTACAATCTTAGAGAATCCCTCAATGAACCTTCGATAATACCCAGCCAAACCCACAAAACTGCGTATCTCAGTCACTGTGGTTGGTCTTTCCCACTCAAGAACTGCTTCAACTTTCGACGGATCTACAGCAATTCCTTCCCTTGAAATTACATGACCCAAAAACTGCACTTCCTCGAGCCAAAACTCACACTTAGACAGTTTTGCATACAATTGTTTCTCTTTCAGAACTTGAAGAACTACACTAAGATGTTCAACGTGTTCTTCCTGGTCTCGCGAATAGATAAGTATGTCATCTATGAAGACGACAAACTGATCCAGCTATGGACGAAAGATCCTATTCATATAATCCATGAATATAGCTGGAGCATTCGTCACACCAAACGGCATTACAAGATACTCGTAGTGCCCATAGCGTGTTCGAAACGCTGTCTTCGATACATCTTTTGCCTTCACACGAATCTGGTGATAACCCGATCGCAAATCAATCTTGGAGAAAAATGCCGCTCCCCTCAATTGATCCATCAAGTCATCTATCCTCGGAAGTGGATACTTGTTATTAATAGTAACTTTATTCAACTGGCGATAATCCATGCATAAGCGAGATGTTCCATCTTTCTTTTTCACCAACAGCACAGGTGCTCCCCACGGCGACACACTGGGTCTAACAAACTGCTTCCCCAATAAGTCTACCAACTGTTCCTTCAAAGTTTCCAACTCAGCAGGTGCCATACGATACGGTGCCATAGACACTGGTCATGATCCTGGCACAAGATTAATCGCAAACTCGATGTCCCGAACTGGCGGCAAACCTGGTACGTCTTCAGGAAAGACTTCCGGAAACTCGTTCAGGACAGGTACACGCTCTAAGACTAGGTCGCTCTTGACCTCCAAAGAAGATAGCAACATGTATCCTTGAGATCCTTCTCTCAAAGAAGCGTTTACTTGGTTGGCAGTCAAAAATCTAGAATTCTCACAACTAGGGAAAACTAAGGTTTTGTTTGCACAGTCTAACAGGATATGATTAGAAGATAACCAATCCATTCCTAAGATTACATCCAGTTGCGAAAGAGGCAAACAGATCAAATCAATCAAAAATATTCTATCTTTAACAGAAATAGAACAATTCAAACAAACTTTTGCAGTTACAACAGGTTTTGCAGTAGGCGTAGAAATTACCAAATCAAAAGGTAAAGAAGACACAGGTAATCCCAATGGATTCACATAGTCATAAGCAATAAAGGAATGCGTTGCGCCTGAATCAAACAGTACAGTTAAGGTTTTACCTCCTATGACACACTGACCTTGGATTAAGTCTTCATTTTGAGAAGCTTCAGCGCCTCCCATAGTGTAGACTCTGCCTTTCGCCTTAGGCCTCGCAGCTTGGACATTGTTGACAGAATGTTCCAATTTCGGTTGCATGCATTCCCGTGAGATATGTCCAGGCTTCCCACACTTGAAGCAGATAATCCCTTTGATCAAACAGTCTCTGGTGATGTGATTACTCTTCCCACACTTCATGCACTTGGTTGGGTCATTTCCAGATTGACTGAAACTTGCACTGCTTCCTCCAACAGAACGTTGTTGTCGATCTTGTTGCTTTGCATACGGCTTCCATCGAGATTTGTTGTCTCGACCACTGCTTCCTCTCTGAAACTTGCTCGGTCCAAAACTCTGTACCCGCTTGTCCTTGGGCTCCAAACTCTCGATCAGACGGCACTTTTCCATTAGGCTTGGAAAAACAGAAATTTTCAAAGGAACAACAGCTCTCTGCAAGTCGATCCTCAGACCTCCTTCAAATTTTCTACACTTCCACTCCTCTCTTGGATTGTCCAGAAAATAATTTGAAAACTTTGCCAGACTTTCAAATTTGGCCCCGTATTCAGCTACGGTCATTCCCCCTTGTAGCAGCTAGAGGAACTCCATCTCTTTCTCGTGTCTTGCACTCGCAGGAAAATACTTCTCCAGGAACTTTCCCTTAAAAGCATTCCAGTCCACAGCTGGTTGATCATGCACCAGCATCTGACGGGCTCCTTCCTACCAGTATTTAGCATCCTCCACCAACATATAGGTTGCATAGACAACCTTGTCATTCTCAGTACATCTCTTCGCTCCAAAGATTTTCTCCAGCGTCTGGATCCAGCGTTCAGCTAACTCAGGATTGAATTCGCCCTTGAATTGAGGTGGATTCCGACGAAGAAATTCGTCCAGTCGTCTACCTCCGGCAGCTCGTTCGTCACGTTGAACCATAGCAGCAGCCATTTCCCGTATGGTGTTCACAGCAGCAGTCAGGTTCTGAGCAGCCATTGCTACCTTCAAAACCAGAACTGTCAAACTTAAGAAACCAAAACAAAACTAAAGCAGATAATAGAGAAACACATAGAGAACACAACACAAACAAGACAGACCATAACCTACAAACCCCAAAAAGACTCGGCCAGCTCTGATACCAAATAATGCAACACCCTTTCCCGAGTGTCACATTCCCGAACGTTTATAAGGCTGAAAATATTATTTAATGCGGAAAATACAGTTTTTTTTTTCACAAGATGTAATGGGATTTAGTAAAGGTAAATAATACTAATAAATGAACTTAGGTTCACCATGCATTTCTAGAACATCCTGTATAATAAACACAGAACAGAAACAGAAATAATACTATATACAGACATAGGTCTAATTTAAAACTGACATAAGAAAATACAATAAGTACAAGGAGTCGTAGGTCCCAAAAGGTACTACAAAAACTGACATAGTCTGGCCGACAACAAAACTAAAACAGCAAAAGAGTCCGCCTCCGGGCTCAAGGAGACTACTGAACTGAACCATCATCACGTCCATCTATTCAAGCAGCAACAGCAAGTGCCAGCAGAAAACATACAGATATGGGTGAGATTCTTGTTCATCAGCACAACAAAACAGAAGTAGTAAAAACGAGACGACTAACCGGGTAACAGCGTACCCAACATGCTTACAAAGGTTCTCAATATAAATCATGTTAAGCAGTCAACAACATAATATCATGCTAAACATTTAACAGCATAATATAAGGCATTCTTAAACAATACAGCGATGTATAACAGTAAATGTAAACATCAATAGCCGTGCAATGCAATGCAATGTATATGACTCAATGTCAATGTCACTGGGTACTATTCTGACCCCTACTCCATGGGACTAGCAAAACATTCGAAGAGAGTGAATGGGAGGACATGTTCTGGTTTCTGCCAGCCATGAGCAAGATGCTAAAACATTCGTAACGTGCACGTATCTGGCTTTACGGAAACACTCTCGACCAAACATGAAAAGTATGGCATCTAGTAGAGGATATCAGTGTACTACACGGATTCGCCACGACACAGAAGAATCACCAACTAGTCACATGTCAGCCCTTCCAACCCTGATACCTCCAAAAAGACCATTGAAGATCATCACCGTAGGATTCGCACCCGCATCAAGGTGTAAGCTCACCTCCTAGGCTCAAGGCCTTACAACTATGCAAATGAAATGCCAATGCTTACACAAAGCAGATGTGATCGAGCAATGTCTATCCCCCGGATAAACCTCGAAGTCTACTAAGGTTCCCTTCCTTAGGAACTATACGCGTCTTTTGAAAAACAAAACCTTTATCCACCGGATAAATCTCATGATCCCTCCGGGATCGAGTCATCACAAGACTGAAACAATTGAACGACTGATCGGGGTCCGAATCACCTGTCCGTCGTCGAACTACTGTTTCAAAACCCAAAACGTTTCATGTTTGTGTTTATGTCTTATGAAGTCATTGATGTACTAGGTCATCAATGGTATAGTATATGGTCTTGTTCCACCACATATCATACTTAATTATCCCTTGTCTTCAACTCTAAGTCAATTACTTAACTTAGGTTTCTAATGCGTAAAACTTTACGAGTTGAGTTAAAAACTCCTTTGTAAACCAAAACAACTTCTCAATTGAAAACTCATTTGATTTGAAACAACTTTTGAACCACTTACACTATTTCTAGCGCTTTCTGAAAACAGGAAATTCACTTAGCGGAGTTAAATTCGCTTAGCGAAAATGAGGCAGTAATACCTCTTTGAAAACTCCCCCGTATCGCTGGGCTAGAAATGGCTCGCTCAGCGAAATTCGCTTCATTCGCTTAGCGAAGATTATTTCGCCCAGCGAAAAGGAGGCAGTGATGCCTAACTTGTATTTTCTCTGTTTTCGTCCAGCGAAATTGGATTCGTTTAGCGAAAATTGCCTTGAAACAAGACATTAACCTTGTTAAAGAAAAGCCTTATGGAACTATATTGATTCTTGTGAAACTTTTCATTAATCCACTTTTAAGTTACTTGACTAACTAGATGAACTAAGGATCAGGTATAAAACATGTCTCACTTTGGTGAAAACACTTTGAGATTGAAACTTTGTTTGATCTTTGGATCAAAATCATTTATGGTTTTTGTTTAAGGCAGAAGCCACTAAAATCATTTTTCCTATATCAAAACTTGAATGATTCAAGAACTATACATTACCCTCCTTTTCTCAAGGTCATGGCTAAAAGCCAACTAGGAATCAATGTGAAGTTTTACTTCACCAACTAATCAAATTATGGCTCTTAAAACTTACACAATTATGATCAATAATAACACACCATTGCATCATAATTAAGCATCTAAGCACAAAAGTCCATACTTAAGCACATAAGCACAAAAGTCCACACTTGATCTAGTAATCAAAGTAGGTTTTTCATCATGCAAGAAATCATTTTCTCACCTAGACAACATCATCATAAAACACATGATAAGGCATACAAGCATAACTACAAATATCACACATTGTTCTCCAAGAGAACTTAACACAACTTAACCATTAAAAGTGAACCGAAACTAAAGGGTTTCACCCACACATAACTTAAACAACCATCTTCACTACCACCAGCTTGGTGTTAATGAGGTTCACCCCCCATACCTGTTGATGAGCAGATTCTCGGATCAAAGTCAGTCGATCGGTTTGTGAACCTCCTAGCAATCGTCAACAACTACAACAACATAACAATCAAACATTAAGCAACAATCAAAGCCAATCTCAACAATTCTAACAAAGAGGATTTCGGCCACCCTAGGTTAAAAGGTTAGGAATTGATCTTGGTTTCCCATTTCATGGATTCAAAGGCATTAGGAAAGCTAAGGATGAAATCAAGTGTTAGAAATCAAAAATTGATGAAAATACTATTCATCATCATCAAATAGGGTTCGGCCAAAATGTGCTTTTTGAGCTATGATGAGAGTTGAATCATAAGCTCTTGGGTTTAGGTAGCGAATGATGATGTGAGTTCAAAGAACTTGGTCTTACCTCAAAAGGATTTTTCTACAATTTCCTATGGATTTTCAAAGTTTTGGATCTAAGAAATTCTTTTCATGAAAATGAAGATTGATCTTGAAATAAAGAAAGATTCAAGAAGCTAAGAGATCATAAAAGTGATCTTACCTTGAAATGAAGGAAGATTGCTCCAGGAATCAAGTGATTCCAACAAGAAATCAAGGGGCTCCAAGACCAACAATGGTGTTTTCTTTCAAGATCAACTATGGAGCTCTATGTTTGGAGGGGCTGTGCGAAAATAAGAGAGTGAGGGGCTGAGTTCAGCCTCTTAAGAGCTCACTTAAGGGTGAAAAGGTCATTTGCCCAAAAGGATAAAATGATAAAAGTGTAAAAGACTAAGGTTAGGGGCATTTTGGTCATTTTGCGTCCAGATATTTCCGAATGTCATGACGACTCTGGCATACTCTCCCAAGTGTCCTGGGATGATGTGATATCAAGATTATCCGTTGGCGAGTCCCCGTAAATCCATATGTGGCTCCGTCCGTTACCCGATTGAGGATTCCGCCCGAACGAAGGTCAAGAAGTGATTTTTCTGAAATTTTTGTGAAATTTAACCAAAACGTAGATAATCGAATTCTAAGACTTACTGTCTCGTTCACGGGTCCATCTGAGTCTTCTGAGCAGTAAAATCTTACTGTCAATGTAAAAACGCAGTCCGGACTCCGTTTGAGTTTTTGACTCAAAACTCAATCGTAGCTTCCTATGATATCGTCGAGCATGACTATGGTCGCGGAATATTTTATTTCCATTCCTAAGACCTCGAATAAAATAAAGACAATAAAATACTGAAGAATTAGAAAACGTGAAAATCAGGGCATTACAGCGTACCTCAAAATACGACGTTTCGGACGCTTGATTGTCTGCAGCAGGCGCTTGACTTCATTCTTCAGTGTTTTTTCTTTTGCAGCTTTTGTACTTTTGTCTTTGTCCACGCATTTCTTCTCTTTCTTCTGTTTGGATTGCTGATGCTATTGTCTTCTTCTTTTACAGTACTGGATGCTTCAGAGCTTTATTGTAGAGGGTATCTCATTTTCTGGTCAAGCTTGGACTTTGAATATCTTAATACTTCATTCAAAATTACTTCTCCACCCATCATAATGTTCTGTATTCTAAGTAGACAATTGATTAGCTTCACTGGACGCTTCAGAAATGAGCTAAGGAGCTTGGTTATCCCCTGGGTACATTCACATGATTGTTTAACTCGTGGCATTCAGACCAGTTAGTGTATTATGCTTCTTTGACCCTGTTACTTGCCGAATAAGGATTCGATGTCCGCATGAAGCTTGTATATATGGATATTAGGTTTAATTAGACACTAATTTCATCCAATTCGGACACCTACACCTCAATATATGGCCACCAGACGCTACAAAGGTATGACTGTCAGGAACAAAATCTTGTCACCAACTTACGGATGGAATTTAACAAAGATAGAGTTCGAATTCGCTCTTGACCTCTTCATGAGAGTTGCAGAAATTTCTTCGAGCCTTACAACGATACCATGATCGATGCATCTGAACGCCTACAGCTCTAGTATGGTCAGTAGATGCTTGCATGTTCGTAATGTTATGAACAGTATCACATCTCAAGCTTGAAGAAGGAATTTCACTCAGATAGAGATTGATTCAGATATCGACTTCTTCAGGAAACATGTATGTATTTCTCTTATCTTTCTAGCCAAACCAAGATCACTACATTTTGACGAGCGTACCACAAAATACAATGTTTTGGACGCTGGAGTGTCTGCAGCAGGCGCTTGACTTTATTCTTCAGTGTTTTTTCTTTTGCAGCTTTTGTACTTTTGTCTTTATCCACGCTTTTCTTCTCTTTCTTCTGTTAGGATAGCTGATGCTTTTGTCTTCTTCTTTTACAGTACTGGATGCTTCAAAGCTTTCTTGAAAAGGGTACCTCATTTTCTGGTCAAGCTTGTACTTTGAATAGCTTAATACTTCATTCAAAATTACTTCTCCCGCCGTCATAATATTCTGTATTCTGAGTAGACGATTGATTAGCTTCACTGGACGCTTCATAAAAGATAAGGAGCTTGGTTATCCCCTGGGCACATTCACACGGTTGTTTAACTCGTGGCATTTAGACCAGGTAGTGTATTATGCTTCTTTGACCCTGTTACTTGCCGAATTAGGATTCGATGTTCCCATGAAACTTGTATATATGGATATTAGGTTTAATTAGCCACTAATTTCATCCAATTCGGACACCTACACCTCAATATATGGCCACCAGACGCTACAAAGGTATAACTGTCAGGAACAAAATCTTGTCACCAACTTACGGATGAAATTTAACAAATATAGAGATCGAATTCGCTCTTGACCTCTTCTAGAGAGTTGCAGATACTTCTTTGAGCCTCCCAACGATACCCAGATCGATACATCTGAACATCTAAAGCTCTAGATATTTTCTGCAGACGCTTGCATGTTCTTAATCTCACGAACAATATCACATCTGAAACTTGAAGAAGGAATTTCACTCAGATACAGATTGATTCAGATCTCGACTTCTTCAGGAAACATGTACGTATTTCTCTTATCTTTCTAACCAAACCAAGATCACTACAGTTGGACGAGCGTACCACACAATACAATGTTTTGGACGCTGGAGTGTCTGCAGCAGGCGCTTGACTTGAATCTTCAGTGTTTTTGCTTTTGCAGCTTTTGTACTTTTGTCTTTATCCACGCTTTTCTTCTTTTTCTTCTGTTAGGATAGCTGATGCTTTTGTCTTCTTCTTTTACAGTACTGGATGCTTCAAAGCTTTCTTGAAAAGGGTACCTCATTTTCTGGTGAAGCTTGGACTTTGAATATGTTAATAATTCATTCAAAATTACTTCTCCACCCATCATAATATTCTGTATTCTGAGTAGACGCTTGATTATGTTCAATGGATGCTTCTTAAAAGATAAGGAGCTTGGTTATCCCCTGGGCACATTCACACGGTAGTTTAACTCGTGGCATTTAGACCAGTTAGTGTACTATTCTTCTTTGACCCTGTTACTTGCCGAATTAGGATTCGATGTCCGCATGAAACTTAAATATATGGATATTAGGTTTAATTAGACACTAATTTAATCCAATTCGGACACCTACACCTCAATATATGGCCACCAGACGCTACAAAGGTATGATTGTCAGGAACAAAATCTTGTCACCACCTTGCGGATGAAATTTAACAAAGATAGAGTTCGAATTCGCTCTTGACCTCTTCATGAGAGTTGCAGAAATTTCTCCGAGCCTTACAACGATACCAAGATCGATGCATCTGAACACCTAAAGCTCTTGTATGGTCAGCAGACGCTTGCATGTTCTTAATGTCATGAATAGTATTACATCTCAAGCTTGAAGAAGGAGTTTCACTCAGATAGAGATTGATTCAGATCTCGACTTCTTCAGGAGACATGTATGTACTTCTCTTATCTTTCTAACCAAACCAAGATCGCTAAATTTGGACGAGCGTACCTCAAAATACGATGTTTTGGACGCTGGAGTGTCTGCAGCAGGCGCTTGACTTGAATCTTCAGTGTTTTTGCTTTTATAGCTTTTGTGCTTTTGTCTTTTGTCCACGCTTTTCTTTTCTTTCTTCTATCAGGATTGTTGATGCTTTTGTCTTCTTCTGTTATAGTACATGATGCTTTAGAGCTTTATTGAAAAGGGTACCCCATTTTCTGGTCAACCTTAAACTTTGAATAGCTTAATACTTCATTCAAAATTACTTCCTTAGCCATCATTGTAACACCCCGATTTTCGAGTTTTCCTAATTAATCAGAATTTATGAACTTATATTTTATTCGAGGTCTTAGAAAGGGATATAAAATGTTCCGAGACCACAATCATGCTCAGCGATATCGTAGGAAGCTACGATTAAGTTTTGAGTCGAAAACTCAAACAGAGTCCGGTCTGCGTTTTTACACTGACAATATGATTTTACTATTCAGAAGACCTCAGATGGACCCGTGAACGAGACAGTTAGTCTTAGGATTCGATTCTCTACGTTTTGGTTAAATTTCGTAAAAATTTCAAAAAAAATCACTTCCTGACCTCGAGCGAAATCTTCAATTGGGCGGAGAATGGAACCACGTATGGACTTACCTGGACCCGACAACGACTAATTTTGATATCACATCATGCCGACTCACTTGGGAGAGCATGCCACAGTCGTCATGACGATCGGGAATTTCGGGACGCAAAATTACCAAAATACCCCTAACTTAAGCCTTTTCACCTTTTACCATTTTACCCTTTGAACCAAATGACTTTTTTACCCTTAATGAGCTTTTAAGAAGGCTGAAACATCCCTCTCAGCCCCTCATTCCACGCAGCCCAGCCCCTCAAGAACACCAAGAACACTTCATCTTCCTTAGAGAAAAAAACCTCCATTGAATCCTTGAGAAAACCTTGAAAGCTTGTTGAAATCACTTGATTTCTTGACCAATCTTCCTCCATTTTAAGGTAAGATCACTTCTATGGTCTCATATCTTCTTGAATCTCTTTCAATATCAAGATCAAAACTCCATTTTCATGAAACTCATTCTTAGATCCAAAACTTTGAAAATCCATAGGAAATTGTAGGAAAATCCTTTGGATGTGAAACCAAGTTCTTTGAACTCACCTCATCACCCTCTATCTAAACCCAAGAGCTCGTGATCCAAGTCTCATCCTATCTCTAAAATCCCAAAATGGCCGAACCCTAGTAGTGGTGATGAATAGTGTTTTTGCTCAAATTTTTGATTTCTAACTCTTGATTCCATCCTTAGCTTTCCTAGTGTCCTTGAATCCAAGTGATTGAAAACCATATCAATTCCGAGCCTAAATTGCCCAATATGGCCGAGAGCTTCATGGGGAAAATCCATGAGTGTTGTTTCACATTTTTGAGTCATAGGACTTGAAATGGTGTTAACTAAGTTTATGAACCAACCAACCAAAAGTTTGGAACCAAATAAGATCCCTAACCCTTTTTACCTTTAATGGCCGAACCCTATACCTTTTAGGGGAAGGAAAACTTGTCTTCTTATGTTATAGATTGATGTTGATTTGTTGTTTGAATTGAAATGTGTTTGATTGTTTTAGGAGACGCGAACGGAACCGGAGCTGGAGCCGAGAACCGATCGAGTTTGCATTGAACTTCTTTTGTGAGGTAAAGGGAGGTTGTTCATTTTGAGTTAGGTAGCCTCATGGTATATGATTGATTAGTGTGTTATAATAGAATTAAGACTTGATGTATATGTATACTTATATCCTGGATTGATTGGATGTTAAGTGTTGTGCATAGTTGGTTATTTGATATAACTGTGGCATGGATGCCTTGGATGATATCTTATTGTGATATTGAACTGTTGATCTATATCTATACATATATTTATATCTTGGATTAGCATAGGACTGGCTATATCTCAAAAATTTATTAAAAGACTCGAAATCCAAAATCTATGTTTTAAAAATCGTGTTTTTAAATCAAAAAGTGGTTTTTTGGAAAACGTGTTGCTTTTCAAGAAAAGTTAAGTTCCGTTTTTGAAAAAATTGTGTTCTTTTGAAAAGAAAAAATGGTTTTGTGGAAAGTCGTGCGAAAAGTGTTTCGTTTCAGTAAAATGTTTCAAAAAGACGTAGAACCTTTAGAAAAATGATTTTGTTTCCGAAAAAGTGTCTTTCCCGGAAAATATTCCCTTGATTAAAAAGATGTTTTATTTCAAGAAAACAAAAGTGTATTTTGTTTTCCCAAGGTTGTTTTGAGAATATTTGATCGAAAAGGGGAAAAAAAAAAGATGAACCTTTGATACGAACCCGAACCTAGTGGCCGAGACGTCGGGGCTAGTGTTTTGTGGATTGAGCACTCGAACTTCGTGTCCTGTGTTTTTATTTGAGTGGGCTTAATGCCTTTTTGAAACGAGTCATGGACTTTATGTGTCTACATTTGAAAGAATGAACGCAAAGAAAACAGAAAACTTTCTGCGTACATCAATGAACCGGCAGACGTGCCATTTGAAACCGAGCTACAACTCTAGTAGTTGAGAATAAAATCAGTCAAGACCACTAGGTCTATAGGGGCATTCTGAGTTCGAGATCCCACAAGTGGTCGGTGGCGTAGCAACCACGTGCCATGGTAAATCGGATGCCAAACACGAATGAACCCGATCAGAGACTGGCGTATTCAGGATACGGTTATGACGTGGTACCCCGGAACAATTGGAGTTCGGACCTAAATAGAGAGGCCGACTCATGAGAACGATTGTGTTACGGGTGTTACTACGGCCTATCGCTCCATGTTGGGAAGTTAGAATCTCCAGAGTACATGAATTAGAAAGATGATACTGAAGTCTTATGCATTATTATAACTGATGAATGTTTTTGAGATGTTGTGCTGTATTATAGAAATAACTGGTCATATAACTGCATTTATCTGTGGATGTTTATACTACTGTTTGTCGCTTGTGCGGCTATCGTGACAACTTTATATGAGTATCTCACCTTTGCCTGTACATGTTGGACACCTTGTTGTGTTTTTAAAACACATGTACAGATGTTGATCATAGGTCCCCGCAGAGACGTGAGGACTCGGACGATGGAAACTTTTGAAGTTGACGTTGGGTTGTACCCCAATGGCTACTTTTAGCCGACCAGCTTAGGAGTCTTTTGTTTTGAATAGTCTTATTTTATTACTGCATGTATGTCGAACTTATTTCTTAAGTCTGTAATCTGATATATATTAGACCATTTTTTACGTTATGTTTATGTTTTTATGAACAGTGAATATCAATGTGTGATATGAAATTTATTCCTCCGTCTTGAGTTGTTTGCCTATGCATGCAGAAAATTTTTAGAACCGCGTTTTCGAACATAGCTACTTAATTAAAGTATTTTCCGAAAGCTACCAGCATTTTATTTCCTTGATTTATTCCGGATTAGAGTCCAAGTACGTAACACCCGCGAGGGGGGTGTTACATTAGTGGTATCAGAGCTGGTCGAGTCTTTCGGGAATCCTTGGGAAGTGAGTCTGTTATGTTTATGTTGTGTGATCACTGTGAACCTTGTTTGAATTGTTTCTCTGTTGAAGCAATGTGTGTTGACACACGAGTTTTGATTTATGTTTCCTTATTAAGATATGATTGGACTGCCTTTTAGGGAAACATCAATCTTAGAGGTGGTCGTGGTGGAGGTCGCGGCACTGCTGACAACAATGTTGATGACAACAACATCAATCGGGCTATCCAAGCCATGGCTGATATGGCGGCTGCTGTTGTTCAACAGGCAGCTATGATGGCTCAACCGAATCAACAAAGAGCTGATGTTGTTGCTAGTGCTAGAGGGTTAGTCGATGTTCGGCATCATGATCCGCCACAGTTTCACGGGGACTGTGACCTGGAAAAGGCTGACCTGTGGCTGCAAGAAATATAGAAGATTTTTGATGTTCTGCACTGCCCCGAGGAAGTGAAGGTGGACTATGCCGCATTGCTATTCCTGAGTGATGCAGAGTATTGGTGGGGAGGAACCAGACAACTGCTGGAAGCCAACAACCAAGAGATCACTTGGGGAGTATTTCGCACCAAGTTTCTGGACAAGTACTTTCCCCAAAGTGCCAGAAGGGAGAAAGAGCAGGAATTTCTGAAGCTGCAGCAGAGGGGATATGTCTGTCGGGGAATATGCGGTGAAGTTTGAATCACTCGCCAAATATTTTCGCTTCTTCGAAGCTCAGCCTGACGAGGACTGGAAATGCAAGAGGTTCGAAGGAGGTCTGCGCTTCGAGATCAAGGAGTCGGTGTTGCCACTAGAGATCCGTACCTTCCAAGCTCTGGTGGGGAAGTACAGAAAAGTGGAAAAGATGAGAAGTGGAAGGGAGAACAAGGGTATTGCAGGAGGACCGTCTAGGTCAAGGAACCCGAACTAGTACCAACACCAGAAAGGGAAGCAGTCTTAGAAGAAGCCGTATTCCCGACCTCAAGGGAATAGTCAAAAACAACAACCTTATCGCCCTGTTGCTTCTACTTATGGTGGTGGGAGCAGAAACGAACAGAACCAGGGCCGAGGCCAGAGATGTTTCAAGTGTGGGCAAGCCCGACACCCAGCTGATAGCTGCAAGCTGAAAGGAGTTCTATGTTTCCAATGCGGAGAGATAGGACATTTTGCGAGGGAATGCCCTACACCAAAGCCCGAGCCAACTGTCAACAACATGCGGACTGCTAGACCCACAGCGAGGGGAAGGGTTTATACCATGAGTGGCGTTGATGCTTCCAAATATGATGATCTCATACAAGGTAGTTGCATCAAAGCTGGTAATCTCCTAACTGTACTATTTGATTCGGGTGCGACACATTCGTTTATCTCTTTGAATTGTGTGAGACAATTAGAGTTGCTTGTGTCTTCGCTGTCTTTTGATTTGATTGTCACAACCCCAACTTCTAAGCCTGTTACTGTTAATACAGTATGTTTGAATTGTCCTGTTATTGTTCATGATAGGAACTTTCATGTTAACTTAATATGTTTGCCTTTGACTCAATTGGATGTGATCCTAGGCATGGATTGGTTATCTTCCAACCATATCCTTTTAGACTGTGCACATAGAACCCTAGTCTTTCCGGACCCTGAGATTTCTGGATTTATAACTGCCAACCAAGTAAGAGCTTCTTTGAAAGAAGGAGATTAGGGATACATGCTTCAATCCTGTTTAGAAATCGAGAGGGACGTTGTTTTGAGCGATGTGCCAGCTGTGAAAGATTTTCTGGAAGTTTTTCCAGAGGACGTACCAGGTTTGCCACCTGTGAGGGATATCTAGTTTGCGATCGACTTAGTTCCAGGATACGGTCTGATCTCTATAGCTCCTTATAGGATGTCACCTACGGAGTTAGCTGAGTTGATGACTCAACTAGAGGATATGATGTCCAAGCGGTTTATGAGGCCAAGTGTGTCCCTGTGGGTTGCACCAGTGTTGTTTGTGAAGAAGAAGGACGGGAGTTCATGACTCTGTGTGGATTATCGTCAACTCAACAAGATAACGATCAAGAACAAGTATCCTCTACCCCGCATAGATGACTTGATGGATCAACTTCAAGGAGCCGCTGTCTTCTCAAAGATAGATCTGAGATCCGGTTATCACCAGATCAAAGTGAAGAACGAGGACGTACCCAAGACTACTTTCAAGACTTGTTATGGTCACTATGAGTACCTCGTGATGCCTTTCGGAGTGACGAACGCGCCTGCTATCTTCATGGACTATATGAACAGGATTTTCCATCCATTTTTGGATCAGTTTGTCATCGTGTTTATAGACGCTATTCTCATCTACTCAAAAAGTTCTGAGGAGCACGAGAAACACCTACGACAAGTTTTGCAGATCCTTCACAAGGAGAAGTTGTACGCAAAGCAACCCAAGTGTGAATTATGGCTGGATGAAGTCAAATTCTTAGGACATGTGATTTCGAAGGAAGGAATTGCCGTCGATCCTACGAAAGTAGAAGCAGTACTTCTGCGGGAGAGACCCAGGACTGTGACAGAAATCCGCAGTTTCGTTGGACTAGCTGGTTATTACAGAAGGTTCATCGAAGGATTTTCGAAGATTGTTGCACCGTTGACTCAACTTACGAGGAAGGACCAACCGTTTATGTGGACTGACAAATGTGAGGAGAGTTTTCAGACAATGAAGGAACGTTTGAAAACCTCACCAGTGTTAGTACTACCTAAGCCAGACGAACCGTATGAAGTGTACTGTGATGCTTCGCATCAGGGATTAGGATGTGTGCTTATGCAATATCGGAAGGTTGTAACGTATGCTTCGCGCCAGTTGAAGACTCATGAGAGGAATTACCCGACGCACGACCTTGAGTTAGCTGTTGTAGTTTTTGCACTAAAGATCTGGAGACATTACTTGTATGGATCAAAGTTTGATGTCTTCAGTGACCACAAAAGTTTGAAGTACCTGTTCGATCAGAAGGAACATAACATGAGGCAGAGATTTTGGATGGAGTTTCTTAAAGACTACGACTTCACTTTGCTGTACCACCCTGGGAAAGCAAATGTCGTTCCAGATGCTCTGAGTCGGAAGACCCTACACATCTCTGCAATGATGGTTAAAGAGCTAGAATTGATAGAACAGTCTCGTGATCTCAATCTAGCTGTGGAAGTGAACCACGAGAGGATTAGCTTGGGAATGATCAAGGTATCTAGTGGACTGATGGAGACGACCCGTGAATAACAAGCAACTGATGTATATTTGCAAGAGAAAAAGGAGTTACTTTGACAAGAGAAAGCTGCAGAGTTCAGTATGGGAACTGATGGTATCTTGAGATACAATGGACGAGTTTGTGTGCCAAGCAACCCAGAGATGAGGAAGATGATTCTAGAAGAAGGACACAAGGGCAAGCTGAGTATTCACCCTAGATCGACCAAAATGTACCAAGATCTGAAACAAAAGTTTTGGTGGCCAGGAATGAAGAAACAAGTGGCTGAGTATGTAGCGTCATGTTTGACCTGTTAGAAAGCAAAGGTAGAACATCAACAACCTGGAGGGATGCTTCAATCCTTGGATGTACCCGAATGGAAGTGGGAGAGCATCTCAATGGATTTCGTGGTAGGATTACCGAGAACTTCCAAAAGTTTTGATTCGATTTGGGTGATCGTTGATAGGTTAAGAAAGTCAGCACACTTCTTACCTGTTAAGATCAACTACTCAGTGGAGAAGTTAACTGAGCTGTATATCAGGGAAGTAATTAGACTACATGGAGTGCCTTCAAGCATAGTCTCCGATAGAGACCCAAAGTTCACATCATGTTTTTGGCAGAGTCTGCATCAAGCTTTAGGAACAAAGTTAAGGCTAAGTTCAGCCTATCACCCTCAGTCTGATGGACAGACCGAGAGAACGATACAGTCTTTAGAAGATTTGCTGAGAGCTTGTGTTCTAGATCATGGTGGGAGTTGGGATGATCCGTTGCCTCTTACAGAATTCACCTACAACAACAGCTACCATTCTAGTATAGGGATGGCACCCTACGAAGCCTTATATGGACGAAAGTGCCATACACCGTTGTGTTGGTACCAGGATGGAGAGAACATGATCGTAGGCCCAGAACTTGTGCGTCAAACAACGGAAAGGACTAAACAGATCCGGGAAAAGATGAAAATGGGACAGTGCAGGCAAAAGAGCTACTCATATAAAAGAAGACGACCCCTCGAGTTTCAAGAAGGTGAACACGTGTTCCTGAGAGTCACATCTATGACTGGCGTCGGTAGAGAGATTAAGTCCAGAAAATTCACTCCCAAATTCATTGGACCTTACCAAATTCTTCGGCGTATTGGTCCAGTAGCTTACCAGATTGCCATACTGCCTTTTTTGTCCAACATTCATAATGTTTTTCATGTCTCACAACTTCGGAAGTATATTCCTGATCCGTCTCATGTAATCGAACCTGACATAGTACATTTACGAGAAAACTTGTCTTATGAGACATCGCCCGTGCGAATCGTTGATAAGAGGATCAAGCAACTCAGGGGGAAAAGTTCCCTTAGTCAAAGTCGTTTGGAACGAAGCAACTGGAGATGCAATGTGGGAGCTCGAGGATAATATGAGATTATAGTATCCCGATCTTTTTCAAGGTACGTAATTTCGAGGACGAAATTTTTTTTTTTTAGTGGGTTAGTAATGTAACACCCCGATTTTCGAGTATTCCTAATTAATCAGTATTTATGAACTTATATTTTATTCGAGGTCTTAGAAAGGGATATAAAATATTCCGAGACCATAATCATGCTCAGCGATATCGTAGGAAGCTACGATTAAGTTTTGAGTCGAAAACTCAAACGGAGTTCGGTTTGCGTTTTTACACTGACAGTATGATTTTACTGCTCAAAAGACCTCAAATGGACCCGTGAATGAGACAGTAAATCTTAGGATTCGATTCTCTACGTTTGGTTAAATTTCGCAAAAATTTCAAAAAAAATCACTTTCTGACCTCGGTTCGAGCGAAATCTTCAATCGGGTGGAGAACGGAGCCACGTATGGACTTACCAGGACCCAACTGTAACGCCCCGATTTTCACGTTTTCTAATTCTTTAGTATTTTAATGTCTTTATTTTATTCGAGGTCTTAGGAATAGAAATAAAATATTCCGAGACCATAGTCATGCTCGACGATATCGTAGGAAGCTACGATTAAGTTTTGAGTCGAAAACTCAAACGGAGTCCACTCTGCATTTTTACACTGACAGTATGATTTTACTGCTCAGAAGACCTCAGATGGACCCGTGAACGAGACAGTAAGTCTTAGAATTCGATTATCTACGTTTTGGTTAAATTTCATAAAAATTTCAGAAAAATCACTTCCTGACCTTCGTTCGGGCGGAATCCTCAATCGGGTGATGAACGGAGCCACATATGGATTTACCGGGACTCGCCAATATATAATCTTGATATCACATCATCCCAGGACACTTGGGAGAGTATGCCAGAGTCGTCGTGACGTTCGGAAATATCTGGACGCAAAATGACCAAAATGCCCCTAACCTTAGTCTTTTACACTTTTACCATTATACCCTTTTGGCAAATGACCTTTTTACCCTTAAGTGAACTTTTAAGAGGCTGAACTCAGCCCCTCACTTCATCATTTTCGCACAGCCCCTCATCCTTAGAAGCTCCATAGTTGTTCTTGAGAGAAAACTCCATTTGCACCTAGAAAAGCTTGAGTTTTTGTTGGATTCACTTGATTCCTTGAGCAATCTTTCTTCATTTCAAGGTAAGATCACTTCTATGATCTCTTAGCTTCTTGAATCTTTCTTTATTTCAAGATCAATCTTCATTTTCATGAAAATAATTTCTTAGATCCAAAACTTTGAAAATCCATAGGAAATTGTAGAAAAATCCTTTTGAGGTAAGACCAAGTTCTTTGAACTCACATCATCAATCTCTACCTAAACCTAAGAGCTTATGATTCAACTCTCATCATAGCTCAAAAAGAATTTTTGGCCGAACCCTTTTGGATGATGATGAATAGTGTTTTCATCAATTTTTTATTTTTAACACTTGATTTCATCCTTAGCTTTCCTAATGCCTTTGAATCCATGAAATGGAAAACCAAAACCAATTCCTAACCTTTTTAACCTAGGGTGGCCGAAATCCTCTTTGTTAGGATAGTTGAGATTGGTTTTGATGGTTGTTTAATGTTGGTTGTTGTGTTGTTGTAGTTGTTGACGATTATCAGGAGGTTCACAAACCGATCAACCGACTTTGATCCGGGAATCTGCTCATCAACAGGTATGGGGAGAAGAACCTCATCACACCAAGATGGTGGTAGTGAGAATGGTAGTTTAAGTTTATGTGTGGGTGAAACCCTTTAGTTTGGGTTCACTTTTATATGTTAAGTCTTGTTATGTTCTCTTGGAGAACAAGAATGTCATGATGAGTTTATGCTTGAGTATGTTGTAGTGTGCTTTAGCATATGTTGATGAAGATATGATTGAATGAAAATCATTTTCATATATGTTGGAAAACCTACTTTGATCACTAGATCAAGTATGGCCTTTTGTTGTTTGATTATGAGACCATGATATGTGATGGACTTGGATGTTTGATTATGATGTAGTAATGTGTATTATGGTTATCATGATTGTGTAAGTATTGTGAGCCATATTTTGATTGGTTGATGAAGTAAAACTTCACCTTGATTCCTAGTTGGCTATTAGCCATGACCTTGAGGAAAGGAAGGATATGAATAGTTCTTGGACAAGTTAAGTTTTGATGTAAAGAAAGTGTTTCAATAACTTGTGTTTTTCAAGGAAAAGCCCTAAGTGACTTTAAATGGAATTAAATCTCAAAGTGTTTTCACCAAAGTGAAACATGTTTTATACCTCATCCTTAGTTCATCTAGCTAACCAAGTGACTCAAAATGAGAAAAGAAGTGGTTTCATGAAGAGAATCAAAATGGTTCCCTAAGATTGATGTCTTGCTTTAAGGCAACTTTTCGCTAAGCGAATTTACTTTCGCTACGCGAAAACAGGGGAAAGTCTAAGTTGGGCATCACTGCCTCACTTTCGCTAAGCGAATTCATATTCGCTAAGCCAACCAAACGAGTTTTGCTACGCGAATTACGTCTCGCTGAGCGATCCAGAGAAGTCTCCAAAGGAGGTATAACCGCCTCCATTTCGCTAAGCGAAATTATTCTCGCTAAGCGAATAAAGTGAAATTTCGCTACACGAATTCTGTTTCGCCGAGCGATCCAGAGGTGTTTCCAAAGAGGTGTAACCGTCTGAACTTGCGCTAAGCGAATTCATATTCGCTAAGCGAATCCAGTACATTTCGCTACGTGATTTGTGTCTCGCCGAGCGAACCAGAGGAGTTCCAAAAGAGGCATTCTTGTTTCAATTTCGCTAAGCGAATGTAATTTCGCTAAGCGAATTCCATGTTCAGAAAATGCTAAAAATAGAGTAAGTAAGTGTTTTAAAAATTGTTTCAAATCAAATGAGTTTTCAATTGAGAAGTTGTTCTGTTTTACAAACGTTTTGGGTTTTGAAACAGTAGTTCGATGACGGACCGGTGATTCGGATCCCGATCAGTCGTTCAATTGTTTCAGTCTTGTGATGACTCGATCCCGGAGGAATCACGAGATTTATCCGGTGGATAAAGGTTTTGTTTTCAAAAGACACGTATAGTTCCTAAGGAAGAGAACCTTAGTAGACTTCGAGGTTTATCCGGGGGATAGACATTGCTTGATCGCATCTGCTTTGTGTAAGCATTGGCATTTCATTTGCATAGTCGTAAGGCCTTGAGCCTAGGAGTTGAGCTTACACCTTGATGCGGGTGCGAATCTTACGGTGACGATCTTCAATGGTCTTTTTGGAGGTATCAGGGTTGGAAGGGCTTACATGTGACCAGTTGGTAGCTCTTCTGTGTCGTGGCGAATCCTTGCAATACACTGATATCCTCTACTAGATGCCGTACTTTTCATTTTTGGTCGAGAGTGTTTCCGTAAAAGCCAGAAACGTGCACATTACGAATGTTGTGGCATCTTGCCCAAGGCTGGCGCGCACGGAACATGTCCTCCCATTCACTCTCTCCGAATGTTTTGTTAGCTCCATGGAGTAGGGGTCAGAGTAGTACCCAGTGACATTGACATTGAGTCATATACATTGCATTGCATTGCATGGCTATTGAGGTTTACATTTACTGCTATACATCGTTGTACTGTTTAAGAATACCTTATTTTATGTTGTTAACTGCTTAACATGATATTATGTTGTCAACTGCTTAATATGTTTGACATTGAGAATTCTTGTAAGCATGTTGGGTACGCTGTTACCCGGTGAGTCGTCCCGTTTTTACTATTGCCGTTTTGCTGTGTTGATGAACGGGAATCTCACCCATATCTGTATGTTTTTTGTTGGTACTTGCTGTTGCTGTTTGAACAGATGGACGTGACGATGGTTCAGTCCAGTAGTTCCTTTGAGCCGGAGGAGGACTCTTTTTGTGGTTTAGTTTTGTTGTCGGCCAGACTATGTTAGTTTGTATAGTACCTTTTGGGAGCTACGACTCCTAGTACTTATTGTATCAGTTATACATTAGACTTATGTCTGTATATAGTATTATTCCTTTTTCTGTTTATGTCCCTGTATTTATTATGCATATTGTTCTAGAAATGTATGGCGAACCTAAGTTCGTTATTAGTATTATTTACCTTTGCTAAATCCCATTGCATCTTGTGAAAAGAAAAAAAAAAAGAAAACCGTATTTTTCGCATTAAGAAATATTTTCGGCCTTATAAACGTTCGGGAATGTGACACTCGGGAAAGGGTGTTGCATTGTTTGGTATCAGAGCTGGCCGAGTCTTTTTGGGGTTGTAGGTTATGGTCTGTCTTGTTTGTGTTGTGTTCTCTGTGTGTTTCTCTGTTGTTTGCTTTAGTTGTGGTTCTTGAGTTTGACAGTTCTGGTTTTGAAGGTAGCAATGGCTGCTCAAAACCTGACTGCTGCTGTGAACGCCATACGGGAAATGGCTGCTGCTATGGTTCAACGTGACGAAAGAGCTGCCGGAGGTAGAGGACTGGACGAATTTCTTCGTCGGAATCCACCTCAATTCAAAGGTGAATTCAATCCTGAGTTAGCTGAACGCTGGATCCAAACGCTGGAAAAGATCTTTGGAGCGATGAGATGTACTGAGAATGACAAGGTTGTCTATGCAACCTATATGCTGGTGGAGGATGCTGAATACTGGTGGGAAGGAGCCCGTCAGATGCTGATTCATGATCAACAAGCTATTGACTGGAATGCTTTTAAGGGAAAATTCCTGGAGAAGTATTTTCCTGCGAGTGCAAGACACGAGAAAGAGATGGAGTTCCTCCAGCTGAGACAAGGGGGAATGACCATAGCTGAGTACGGAGCTAAGTTTGAAAGTCTAGCAAAGTTCTCAAATTACTTTCTGGACAACCCAAGAGAGGAGTGGAAGTGCAGAAAATTCGAAGGAGGTCTAAGGATCGACTTGAAGAGAGCTGTAGTTCCATTGGAAATTTCTGTTTTTCCGAGGCTAATGGAAAAGTGTCGTCTGATCGAGAGTTTGGAGCCCAAGGACAAACGGGTACTGAATTCTGGACCGAGTAAGTTCCAGAGAGGAAGCGGTGCTCGAGACAACAAATCTCGATGGAAGCCGTATGCAAAGCAACAAGATCGACAACAACGTTCTATTGGAGGAAGCAGTGGGAGTTTCAGTCAGTCTGGAAATGCCCCAACCAAGTGCATGAAGTGTGGGAAGAGCAATCACATCACCAGAGATTGTTCGATCAAAGGAATTATCTGCTTCAAGTGTGGGAAGCCGAGACATATCTCACGTGAATGCATGCAACCAAAATTGGAACATTCTGTCAACAATGTCCAAGCTGCAAGGCCTAAGATGAAGGGTAGAGTCTACACTATGGGAGGTGCTGAAGCTTCTCAAAATAAGGACTTGATCCAAGGTCAGTGTGTCATGGGAGGTAAAACCTTAACTGTACTGTTTGATCAAGCGCAACGCATTCCTTTATTTCCTCTGACTGTGTGAATCTGTTGGAATTACCTGTGTCTTCTTTACCTCTTGATTTGGTAATTTCTACGCCTACTGCAAAGCCTGTTATAACTGCTAAAGTTTGTTTGAACTGTTCTATTTCTGTTAAAGGTAGAACATTTTTGATTGATTTGATCTGTTTGCCTCTTTCGCAAATGGATGTAATCTTAGGAATGGATTGGTTATCTTCTAATCATATCATGTTAGACTGTGCAAATAAAACCTTAGTTTTTCCTAGTCGTGAGAATTCTGGATTTTTGACTGCCAACCAAGTAAATGCTTCTTTGAGAGAAGGAGCTCAAGGATACATGTTACTATCTTCTTTGGAGGTCAAGAGCGAGCTAGTCTTAGAGCGCATACCTGTCGTGAATGAGTTTCCGGAAGTCTTTCCTGAAGACGTACCAGGTTTGCCGCCAGTTCGGGATATCGAGTTTGTGATCGATCTTGTGCCAGGAACAGGACCAGTGTCTATGGCACCGTATCGTATGGCACCTGCTGAGTTGGAAACTTTGAAGGAACAATTGGTAGACTTATTGGGGAAGCAGTTTGTTAGACCCAGTGTGTCGCCGTGGGGAGCACCTGTGCTATTGGTGAAAAAGAAAGATGGAACATCTCGTTTATGTGTGGATTATCGCCAGTTGAATAAAGTTACTATTAAGAACAAGTATCCACTTCCGAGGATAGATGACTTGATGGATCAGTTGAGGGGAGCGGCAGTTTTCTCCAAGATTGATTTGCGATCGGGTTATCACCAGATTCGTGTGAAGGCAGAAGATATACCGAAGACAGCGTTTCGAACACACTATGGGCACTACGAGTATCTTGTGATGCCGTTTGGTGTGACGAATGCTCCAGCTATATTCATGGACTATATGAATAGGATCTTTCGTCCATACCTAGATCAGTTTGTCGTTGTCTTCATAGATGACATACTTATCTATTCGCAAGACCAGGAAGAACATGCTGAACATCTTAGTGTGGTTCTTCAAGTTCTGAAAGAGAAACAGTTGTATGCAAAACTGTCCAAGTGTGAGTTTTGGCTCGATGAAGTGCAGTTTTTGGGTCATGTAATTTCAAAGGAAGGAATTGTTGTAGATCCGTCGAAAGTCGAAGCGGTTCTTGAGTGGGAAAGACCAACCACAGTGATTGAGATACGCAGTTTTGTGGGTTTGGCTGGGTATTATCGGAGGTTCATTGAGGGATTTTCTAAGATTGTAGGACCTCTTACCCAATTGACGAGGAAGGACAAAGCATTTGAATGGACTGAAGCCTGTGAGCAAAGTTTTCAGGAGTTGAAGAAGAGACTGACTACATCACCAGTGTTGATATTGCCAGATCCAAGCGAATCTTTTGATGTGTACTGTGATGCTTCATACCAAGGATTAGGTTGTGTTCTGATGCAGAATCGGAAGGTAGTAGCGTATGCCTCGAGACAGTTGAAAGTGCACGAGAAGAATTACCCAACTCATGATCTGGAGTTAGCAGCGGTAGTTTTTGCGTTGAAGATTTGGAGGCATTACTTGTATGGTTCGACGTTCAATGTCTTCAGCGATCATAAGAGCTTGAAGTATCTGTTCGATCAGAAGGAGCTCAATATGAGACAAAGACGGTGGCTGGAATTTTTGAAGGACTATGATTTCCAGTTACAGTATCATCCGGGAAAAGCTAATGTGGTAGCGGATGCCCTGAGTAGAAAAGTGTTACATGTGTCTGCCATGATGGTTAAGGAACACGAGCTGTTGGAACGGTTCAGAGATATGCATCTGTCCGTGGTTAGTATGCCAGGAAGACTATGTGTAGGTATGGTTACGGTATCTTGTGATCTGATGGATCAGATTCGGGAGAAACAAGTATACGACCAGTATCTGGAGAAAGAGCGGAGGAATCTAAAGAAAGGGATGACGTCGGAATACAAAGAAGGAGCGGATGGAATCCTAAGACGAGGAGAACGGGTTTGTGTGCCAAACAACCCAGAGATAAGAAGGTTAATTCTGGACGAAGCTCATAGAAGCAAGTTGAGTATGCATCCAGGGTCAACCAAGATGTACCAAGACCTGAAGCGGTTGTTTTGGTGGCAAGGCATGAAAAGAGACGTAGCCGATTATGTGGCATCTTGCTTAGTGTGTCAGAAAGCAAAGGTTGAACATCAGAGGCCAGCTGGAATGTTACTTCCATTGGATATCCCAGAGTCGAAATGGGACGGCATAGCAATGGATTTCGTGACGTGTTTGCCAAGGACACCAAAGGGATACGATTCCATTTGGGTTATAATTGATAGGCTTACGAAATCAGCTCATTTTCTACCGATTAATCTCAAGTATTCTATGGAAAAGCTTACTCAGATTTATATCAGTGAGATTGTGAGACTGCATGGAGTACCTTCAAGTATCATATCGGATAGAGACCCGCGATTTACTTCGCGTTTTTGGCAAAGTTTACATGAAGCTTTAGGAATGAAGTTACGATTAAGTTCGGCTTACCATCCTCAAACTGATGGACAATCGGAAAGGACGATTCAGTCTTTAGAGGATCTGTTAAGGGCGTGTGTGTTGGAACATGCCGGAAGTTGGGAGAATTTCCTACCGTTGATAGAGTTTACCTACAACAACAGTTATCATTCGAGTATAGGGATGGCACCCTACGAACTTTATATGGACGACGTTACAGAACACCTTTGTGTTGGTACCAAGATGGAGAAAGTGCTTCATTAGGACCTGAACTAGTGCAACAAACAACCGAGAAGGTGAAACTGATTCAAGAAAAGATGAGGATAACTCAGAGCCGACAGAAGAGTTATGCGGATAAAAGACGTCGGCCACTTGAGTTCGAGGAAGGGGATCATGTGTTTTTGAGAGTCACTCCGATGACTGGGGTGGGCAGGGTCCTGAAGTCCAGAAAACTCAATCCAAAATTCATTGGACCTTACCAAATTCTTCGTCGGATAGGTCCAGTAGCTTACCAAATAGCTTTACCGCCTTTTCTATCCAACCTTCATAATGTTTTTCATGTTTCGCAATTGCGAAAATATATTCCTGATCCCAGTCACATCATAGAGTCTGATTCAATACAACTAAAGGATAACCTAACCTATGAGACATTGTCGGTTAAGATCGAGGACAGGAGGATAAAGAAACTGCGAGGGAACGAGATAGCGTTGGTCAAAGTTATCTGGAACGAGACTACAGGTGATGCTACCTGGGAAAGAGAAGAGGACATGCAACAACAGTATCCGAGTTTGTTTTAAGAGGTACGTATAATTTCGAGGACGAAATTCTTTTAAGAGGGGTAGGAATGTAACGCCCCGATTTTCACGTTTTCTAATTCTTTAGTATTTTAATGTCTTTATTTTATTCGAGGTCTTAGGAATAGAAATAAAATATTCCGAGACCATAGTCATGCTCGACGATATCGTAGGAAGCTACGATTAAGTTTTGAGTCGAAAACTCAAACGGAGTCCGGTCTGCGTTTTTACACTAACAGTATGATTTTACTGCTCAGAAGACCTCAGATGGACCCGTGAACGAGACAGTAAGTCTTAGAATTCGATTATCTACGTTTTGGTTAAATTTCATAAAAATTTCAGAAAAATCACTTCCTGACCTTCGTTCGGGCGGAATCCTCAATCGGGTGACGAACGGAGCCACATATGGATTTACCGGGACTCACCAACAGACAATCTTGATATCACATCATCCCAGGACACTTGGGAGAGTATGCCAGAGTCGTCGTGACGTTCGGAAATATCTGGACGCAAAATGACCAAAATGCCCCTAACCTTAGTCTTTTACACTTTTACCATTATACCCTTTTGGCAAATGACCTTTTTACCCTTAAGTGAACTTTTAAGAGGCTGAACTCAGCCCCTCACTTCATCATTTTCGCACAGCCCCTCATCCTTAGAAGCTCCATAGTTGTTCTTGAAAGAAAACTCCATTTGCACCTAGAAAAGCTTGAGTTTTTGTTGGATTCACTTGATTCCTTGAGCAATCTTTCTTCATTTCAAGGTAAGATCACTTCTATGATCTCTTAGCTTCTTGAATCTTTCTTTATTTCAAGATCAATCTTCATTTTCATGAAAATAATTTCTTAGATCCAAAACTTTGAAAATCCATAGGAAATTGTAGAAAAATCCTTTTGAGGTAAGACCAAGTTCTTTGAACTCACATCATCAATCTCTACCTAAACCTAAGAGCTTATGATTCAACTCTCATCATAGCTCAAAAAGCATTTTTGGCCGAACCCTTTTGGATGATGATGAATAGTGTTTTCATCAATTTTTGATTTTTAACACTTGATTTCATCCTTAGCTTTCCTAATGCCTTTGAATCCATGAAATGGAAAACCAAAACCAATTCCTAACCTTTTTAACCTAGGGTGGCCGAAATCCTCTTTGTTAGGATAGTTGAGATTGGTTTTGATGGTTGTTTAATGTTGGTTGTTGTGTTGTTGTAGTTGTTGACGATTATCAGGAGGTTCACAAACCGATCAACCGACTTTGATCCGGGAATCTGCTCATCAACAGGTATGGGGAGAAGAACCTCATCACACCAAGATGGTGGTAGTGAGAATGGTTGTTTAAGTTTATGTGTGGGTGAAACCCTTTAGTTTGGGTTCACTTTTATATGTTAAGTTTTGTTAAGTTCTCTTGGAGAACAAGAATGTCATGATGAGTTTATGCTTGAGTATGTTGTAGTGTGCTTTAGCATATGTTGATGAAGATATGATTGAATGAAAATCATTTTCATGTATGTTGGAAAACCTACTTTGATCACTAGATCAAGTATGGACTTTTGTTGTTTGATTATGAGACCATGATATGTGATGGACTTGGATGTTTGATTATGATGTAGTAATGTGTATTATGGTTATCATGATTGTGTAAGTATTGTGAGCCATATTTTGATTGGTTGATGAAGTAAAACTTCACCTTGATTCCTAGTTGGCTATTAGCCATGACCTTGAGGAAAGGAAGGATATGAATAGTTCATGGACAAGTTAAGTTTTGATGTAAAGAAAGTGTTTCAATAACTTGTGCTTTTCAAGGAAAAGCCCTAAGTGACTTTAAATGGAATTAAATCTCAAAGTGTTTTCACCAAAGTGAAACATGTTTTATACCTCATCCTTAGTTCATCTAGCTAACCAAGTGACTCAAAATGAGAAAAGAAGTGGTCTCATGAAGAGAATCAAAATGGTTCCCTAAGGTTGATGTCTTGCTTTAAGGCAACTTTTCGCTAAGCGAATTTACTTTCGCTACGCGAAAACAGGGGAAAGTCTAAGTTGGGCATCACTGCCTCACTTTCGCTAAGCGAATTCATATTCACTAAGCCAACCAAACGAGTTTCGCTACGCGAATTACGTCTCGCTGAGCGATCCAGAGAAGTCTCCAAAGGAGGTATAACCGCCTCCATTTCGCTAAGCGAAATTATTCTCGCTAAGCGAATAAAGTGAAATTTCGCTACACGAATTCTATTTCGCCGAGCGATCCAGAGGTGTTTCCAAAGAGGTGTAACCGTCTGATCTTGCGCTAAGCGAATTCATATTCGCTAAGCGAATCCAATACATTTCGCTACGCGATTTGTGTCTCGCCGAGCGAACGAGAGGAGTTCCAAAAGAGGCATTCTTGTTTCAATTTCGCTAAGCGAATGTAATTTCGCTAAGCGAATTCCATGTTCAGAAAATGCTAAAAATAGAGTAAGTAAGTGTTTTAAAAATTGTTTCAAATCAAATGTGTTTTCAATTGAGAAGTTGTTCTGTTTTACAAACGTTTTGGGTTTTGAAACAGTAGTTCGATGACGGACCGGTGATTCGGATCCCGATCAGTCGTTCAATTGTTTCAGTCTTGTGATGACTCGATCCCGGAGGAATCACGAGATTTATCCGGTGGATAAAGGTTTTGTTTTCAAAAGACACGTATAGTTCCTAAGGAAGAGAACCTTAGTAGACTTCGAGGTTTATCCGGGGGATAGACATTGCTTGATCGCATCTGCTTTGTGTAAGCATTGGCATTTCATTTGCATAGTCGTAAGGCCTTGAGCCTAGGAGTTGAGCTTACACCTTGATGCGGGTGCGAATCTTACGGTGACGATCTTCAATGGTCTTTTTGGAGGTATCAGGGTTGGAAGGGCTTACATGTGAACAGTTGGTAGCTCTTCTGTGTCGTGGCGAATCCGTGCAATACACTGATATCCTCTACTAGATGCCGTACTTTTCATGTTTGGTCGAGAGTGCTTCCATAAAAGCCAGAAACGTGCACGTTACGAATGTTGTAGCATCTTGCCCAAGGCTGGCGCGCACGGAACATGTCCTCCCATTCACTCTCTCCGAATGTTTTGTTAGCTCCATGGAGTAGGGGTCAGAGTTGTACCCAGTGACATTGACATTGAGTCATATACATTGCATTGCATTGCATGGCTATTGAGGTTTACATTTACTGTTATACATCGTTGTACTGTTTAAGAATACCTTATTTTATGTTGTTAACTGCTTAACATGATATTATGTTGTCAACTGCTTAATATGTTTGACATTGAGAATTCTTGTAAGCATGTTGGGTACGCTGTTACCCGGTGAGTCGTCCCGTTTTTACTATTGCCGTTTTGCTGTGTTGATGAACGGGAATCTCACCCATATCTGTATGTTTTCTGTTGGTACTTGCTGTTGCTGTTTGAACAGATGGACGTGACGATGGTTCAGTCCAGTAGTTCCTTTGAGCCGGAGGAGGACTCTTTTTGTGGTTTAGTTTTGTTGTCGGCCAGACTATGTTAGTTTGTATAGTACCTTTTGGGAGCTACGACTCCTAGTACTTATTGTATCAGTTATACATTAGACTTATGTCTGTATATAGTATTATTCCTTTTTCTGTTTATGTCCCTGTATTTATTATGCATATTGTTCTAGAAATGTATGGCGAACCTAAGTTCGTTATTAGTATTATTTACCTTTGCTAAATCCCATTGCATCTTGTGAAAAGAAAAAAAAAGAAAACCGTATTTTCCGCATTAAGAAATATTTTTGGCCTTATAAACGTTCGGGAATGTGACACTCGGGAAAGGGTGTTGCACCGACAATGGATAATCTTGATATCACACCATGTCAACTCACTTGGGGGAGCATGCCATAGTCGTCATGATGATCGGGAATTTCGGGACGCGAAATTACCAAAACACCCCTAACTTAAGCCTTTTCAGCTTTTACCATTTTACCCTTTGAACCAAAAGACCTTTTTACCCTTAATGTGCTTTTAAGAAGGCTGGAACAGCCCTTTCAGCCCTACATTCCACGCAGCCCAGCCCCTCAAGAACACCAAGAACACTACATCTTCCTTAGAGAAAAAAAACCTCCATTGTATCCTTGAGAAAACCTTGAAAGCTTGTTGAAATCACTTCATTTCTTGGCCAATCTTCCTCCATTTTAAGGTAAGATCACTTCTATGGTCTCATATCCTCTTGAATCTCTTTCAATATCATGGTCAAAACTCCATTTTCATGAAACTTATTCTTAGATCCAAAATTTTGAAAATCCATAGGAAATTGCAGGACAATCCTTTGGATGTGAAACCAAGTTCTTTGAACTCACCTCATCACCTTCTATCTACACCCAAGAGCTCATGATCCAAGTCTCATCCAAGATCTAAAATCCCAAAATGGCCGAACCCTAGTAGTGGTGATGAATAGTGTTTTTGCTCAAATTTTTGATTTCTAACTCTTGATTCCATCCTTAGCTTTCCTAGTGTCCTTGAATCCAAGTGATGGAAAACCAAATCAATTCCTCGCCTAAATTGCCCAATATGGCCGAGAGCTTCAGGGGGAAAATCCATGAGTGTTGTTTCACATTTTTGAGTCATAGGACTTGAAATGGTGTTAACTAAGTTCATGAACCAACCAACCAAAAGTTTGGAACCAAATGAGATCCCTAACCCTTTTTACCTTTCATGGCCGAACCCTATACCTTTTAGGGGAAGGAAAACTTGTCTTCTTATGTTATAGATTGATGTTGATTTGTTGTTTGAATTGAATTGTGTTTGATTGTTTTAGGCGACGCGAACGGAACCGGAACTGGAGCCGAGAACCGATCGAGTTTGCATTGAACTTCTTTTGTGAGGTAAAGGGAGGTAGTTCATTTTGAGTTTGGTTTCTCATTGAATTAAGACTTGATGTATATGTATACTTATATCCCGGATTGATTGGACGTAAAGTGTTGTGCATAGTTGGTTATTTGATATAACTGTGGCATGGATGCCTTGGATGATATCTTATTGTGATATTGAACCGTTGATATATATATATATCTATGCATATATTTATATCCTGGATGAGCATAGGACTGGCTATGTCTCGATAATTTATTAAAAGACTCGAAATCCTAAATCTATGTTTTGAAAACCGTGTTTTTAAATCAAAAAGTGATTTTTTGGAAAACGTGTTGCTTTTCAAGAAAAGTTAAGTTCCATTTTTGAAAAAATGTTCTTTTGAAAAGAAAAAATGGTTTTGTGGAAAGTCGTGCGAAAAGTGTTTCGTTTCAGTAAAACGTTTTAAAAAGACGTGAGACCTTTAGAAAAATGATTTTGTTTCCGGAAAAGTGTCTTTGCCGGAAAATGTTCCCTTGATTAAAAAGATGTTTTATTTCAAGAAAACAAAAGTGTATTTTGTTTTCCCGAGGTTGTTTTGAGAAATTTTGATCGAAAAGGAAAAAAATGATGAACCTTTGAGACGAACCCGAACCTAGTGGTCGAGATGTCGGGGCTAGTGTTTTGTGGATTGAGCACTCGGACTTCGTGTCCTGTGTTTTTATTTGAGTGGGCTTAATGCCTTTTTGAAACGAGTCGTGGACTTTATGTCTCGACAGTTGAAAGAATGAACGCAAAGAAAACAAAAAACTTTCTGTGTACATGCATGAACCGGCAGACATGCCATTTGAAACCGAGCTACAACTGTAGTAGTTGAGAATAAAATCAGTCAAGACCACTAGGTCTATAGGGGCATTCTGTGTTCGAGATCCCATAAGTGGCCGGTGGCGTAGCAACCCCGTGCCGTGGTAAATCGGCTACCAAACACGAATGAACTCGATCAGAGACTGGCGTATTCAGGATACGGTTATGACGTGGTACCCTGGAACAATTGGAGTTCGGACCTAAATAGAGAGGCCGACTCATGAGAACGATTGTGTTACGGGTGTTACTACGGCCTATCGCTCGAAGTTGGGAAGTTAGAATCTCCGGAGTACATGAATTAGAAAGATGATATTGAAGTCTCATACATTATTATAATTGATGAATGTTTTTGAGATGTTATGCTGTATTATAGAAATAACTGTTCATATAACTGAATTTATCTGTGGATGTTTATACTGCTGTTTGTCGCTTGTGCGGCTATCGTGATAACTTTATATGAGTATCTCACATTTGCCTGTACATGTTGGACACCTTGTTGTGTTTTTGGAACACATGTACAGATGTTGATCATAGGTTCCCGCAGAGACGTGAGGACTCGGACGATGGAAACTTTTGAAGTTGACGTTGGGTTGTATCCCAATGGCTTCTTTTAGCCGACCAGCTTAGGAGTCTTTTGTTTTGAATAGTCTTATTTTATTACTACAAGCATGTCAAACTTATTTCTTAAGTCTTTAATCTGATATATATTAGACCAGGTTTTACGTTATGTTATGTTTTTATGAACAGTGAATATCAATGTGTGATATGAAATTTATTCCTCCGTCTTGAGTCGTTTGCCTATGCATGCATAAAATTTTTAGAACCGCGTTTTCGAACGTAGCTACTTAATTAAAGTATTTTCCGAAAGCAACCAGCGTTTTATTTCCTAGATTTATTCCGCATTAGAGTCCGAGTACGTAACACCCGCGAGGGGGGTGTTACAATAATAATATTCTGTATTCTGAGTAGACGCTTGATTAGCTTCACTGGATGCTTCTTAAAAGATAAGGAGTTTGTTTACCCCTCGGCACATTCACATGGCGGTTTAACTCGTAGTATTCTAACCAGTTTGCATATTACGCTTCTTTGACTCTGTTACCGGCCGAATTAGGATTCGATGTCCGCATGAAACTTGTATATATGGATATTATGTTTAATTAGGCACTAATTTCATCAATTTGGACACCTACAACTCAATATATGGACATCAGACGCAACAAAAGGATTACTATCTTGAACAACATCTTGTCACCAATTTACGGAGGCAATTTAACAAAGATAGAGAACAATTTCGCTTTTGACCTCTTCATGAGAGTCAGATATTTCTCTCAGCCTTCCAACGATACCAAGATCGATGGATCTGAACACCTAAAGCTCTGCAAATTGTCAGCAGACGCTTGCATGTTCTTATCACGAATAGTATCGCATCTCAAGATTAAAGAAGGAATTTCACTCAGATATAGATTGATTTAGATCTCGACTTCTTCAGTAAACATGTAGATAATTCTCTTATCTTTCTAAGCAAACCAAGATCGCTACATTCGGACGGGTGTACCTCAAAATACAACGTTCCGAACGCTTGATTGTCTGCAGCAGGTGCTTGACTTCATTCTTCAGTGTTTTTTCTTTTGCAGCTTTTGTACTTTTGTCTTTGTCCACGCTTTTCTTATCTTTCTTCTGTTTGGATTGCTGATGCTTTTGTCTTCTTCTTTTACAGTACTGGATGCTTCAGAGCTTTATTGAAAAGGGTACCTCATTTTCTGGTCAAGCTTAGACTTTGAATATCTTAATACTTCATTCAAAATTACTTCTCCACCCATCATAATGTTCTGTATTCTGAGTAGACAATTGATTAGCTTCACTGGACGCTTTCGAAATGAGCTAAGGAGCTTGGTTAATGGTTGTTTAACTCGTGGCATTCAGACCAGTTAGTGTATGATGCTTCTTTGACCCTGTTACTTGCCGAATTAGGATTCGATGTCCGCATGAAACTTGTGTATGTGGATATTAGGTTTAATTAGACACTAATTTCATCCAATTCGGATACCTACACCTCAATATATGGCCACCAGACGCTACAAAGGTATGACTGTCAGGAACAAAATCTTGTCACCAACTTACGGATGAAATTTAACAAAGATAGAGATCGAATTCGCTCTTGACCTCTTCATGAGAGTTGTAGAAATTTATCCGAGCCTTACAACGATACCAAGATCGATGCATCTGAATGCCTAAAGCTCTAGTATGGTCAGCAGACGCTTGCATGTTCTTAATGTCACGAACAGTATCACATCTCAAGCTTGAAGAAGGAATTTCACTCAGATAGAGATTGATTCAAATCTCGACTTCCTCAGGAAACATGTATGTATTTCTCTTATCTTTCTAACCAAACAAAGATCACTACATTTTGACGAGCGTGCCACACAATACAATGTTTTGGATGCTGGACTGTCTGCAGCAGGCGCTTGACTCGAATCTTCAGTGTTTTTGCTTTTGCAGCTTTTGTAATTTTGTCTTTGTCCACGCTTTTGTTCTCTTTCTTCTATTAGTATTGCTGATGCTTTTGTCTTCTTCTGTTATAGTACTTGATGCTTGAGAGCTTTCTTGAAAAGGGTACCTAATTTTCTGGTCAAGCTTGTACTTTGAATAGCTTAATACTTCATTCAAAGTTACTTCTCCCGCCATCATAATATTCCGTATTCTGGGTAGACGACTGATTAGCTTCACTGGACGCTTCTTAAAAGATGAGGAGCTTGGTTATCCACTGGGCACATTCGCAAGGCATGAAACTTGTATATTTGGATATTAGGTTTAATTAGGCTCTAATTTCATCCAATTTGGACACCTACAGCTCCATATATGGCCTTCAGACGCTACAAAGTTATGACTATAAGGTTGGCCTTCAGACGCTACAAAGTTATGACTATAAGGAACAACATCTTGTCGCCTACTTACGGATGCAATTTAAGAAAGATAGAGATCGATTTCGCTATTAACCTCTTCATGTGCATGTTCTTAATATCACGAACAGTATCGCATCTCAAGATTGAAGAAGGAATTTCAGTCAGATATAAATTGATTTATATCTCGACTTCTTCAGGAAACATATAGATATTTCTCTTATCTTTCTAACCAAACCAAGATCGCTACATTTGGACGGGCGTACCTCAAAATACGACGTTTCGGACGCTTGATTGTCTGCAGCAGGCGCTTGACTTCATTCTTCAGTGTTTTTGCTTTTGCAGCTTTTGTCCTTTTGTCTTTGTCCATGCTTTTCTTCTCTTTCTTATGTTAGGATTGCTGATGCTTTTGTCTTTTTATTTTACAGTACTGGATGCTTCAGAGCTTTCTTGAAAAGGGTACCTCATTTTTTGGTCAAGCTTGGACTTTGAATATCTTAATACTTCATTCAAAATTACTTCTCCAGCCATCATAATATTCTGTATTCTGAGTAGACGCTTGATTAGGTTCACTAGACTATTCTTAAAAGATAAGGAGCTTGGTTATCCCCTGGGCACATTTACATGGTTGTTTAACTTGTGGCAGTCAGACCAGTTAGTGTATTATGCTTCTTTGACCCTGTTACTTGCCGAATTAGGATTTGATGTCCGCATGAAACTTCTATATATGGATATTAGGTTTAATTAGACACTAATTTTCATCCAATTCGGACATCTACACCTCAATATATGGCCACCAGACGCTACAAAGGTATGACTGTAAGGAACAAAATCTTGTCACCAACTTACGGATGAACTTGAACAAAGATAGAGAACGAATTCGCTCTTGACCTCTTCATGAGAGTTGCAGAAATTTCTCCGAGCCTTACAACGAAACCAAGATCGATGCATCTGAACACCTAAAGCTCTAGTATTTGTCAGCAGACGCTTGCATGTTCTTAATGTCATGAACAGTATCACATCTCAAGCTTGAAGAAGGAATTTCACTCAGATAGAGAATGATTCGGATCTCAACTTCTTCAGGAAACATGTATGTATTTCTCTTATCTTTCTAAACAAACCAAGATCACTACATTTAGACGAGCGTACCACACAATACAACGTTTTGGACGCTTGATTATCTATAGCAGGCGCTTGACTTGAATCTTCAGTGCTTTTGCCTTTCCAGCTTTTGTACTTTTGTCTTTGTCAATGCTTTTCTTCTCTTTCTTCTATTAGAATTCCTGAAGCTTTTGTCTTCTTTTGTTATAGTACTTGATGCTTGAGAGCTTTATTGAAAAAGATACCTCATTTTCGGGTCAAGCTTAAACTTGGAATAGCTTAATACTTCATTCAAAATTACTTCTCCAGCCATCATAATATTCTGTATTCTGAGTAGACGTTTGATTAGCTTCACTGGACGCTTCTTAAAAGATAAGGAGCTTGGCTACCCCTTAGCACATTCACATGGCAGTTTAACTTGTAGTATTCTAACTAGTTAGCGTATTACGCTTCTTTGACTCTGTTACTGGCCAAATTAGGATTCGATGTCCGCATGAAACTTGTATATATGGATATTAGGTTTAATTAGGCAAAAATTTCATCAATTCGGACACCTACAACTCAATATATGGACATCAGACGCTACAAATGGATTACTATTTTGAAAAACATCTTGTCACCAATTTACGAATGCAATTTAACAAAGATAGAGAACGACTTCGCTTTTGACCTCTTCATGAGAGTTGCAGATATTTCTCTTAGCCTTCCAACAATACCAAGATCGATGCATCTAAACACCTAAAGCTCTGGAAATTTTCAGCAGACGCTTGCATGTTCTTAATGTCACGAACAGTATCGCATCTCAAGAATGAAGAAGGAATTTCACTCAGATAGAGATTGATTTAGATCTCGATTTCTTCAGGAAACATGTAGATATTTCTCTTATCTTTCTAACCAAACCAAGATTGCTACATTTGGATGGGCATACCTCAAAATACAACGTTTCGAACGCTTGATTGTCTGCAGTAGGCGCTTGACTTCATTCTTCAGTGTTTTTGTTTTTGCAGCTTTTGTACTTTTGTCTTTGTCAACGTTTTTCTTCTCTTTCTTCTGTTAGGATTGCTGATGCTTTTGTCTTCTTCTTTTACAGTACTGGATGCTTCAGAGCTTTCTTGAAAAGGGTACCTCATTTTTTGGTCAAGCTTGGACTTTGAATATCTTAATACTTCACTCAAAATTACTTCTCCAGCCACCATAATATTCTGTATTATGAGTAGACGCTTGATTAGCTTCACTGGACGCTTCTTAAAAGATAAGGAGCTTGGTTATCCCCTGGGCACATTCACACGGTTGTTTAACTGGTGGCATTTAGACCAGTTAGTGTATTATGCTACTTTGACCCTGTTAGTTGCCGAATTAGGATTCGATGTCCGCTTGAAACTTGTATATATGGATATTAGGTTTTATTAGACACTAATTTCATCCAATTCGGACACCTACACCTCAATATATGGCCACCAAACGCTACAAAGGTATGACTATCAGGAACAAAATCTTGTCACTAACTTACGGATGAAATTTAACAAAGATAGAGATCGAATTCGCTCTTGATCTCATCATGAGAGTTGCAGAAATTTCTCCAAGCCTTATAACGATACCAAGATCGATGCATCTGAACACCAAAATCTCTAGGAATTGTCAGCAGACGCTAGCATGTTCTTAATGTCACGAACAGTATCGCATCTCAAGCTTGAAGACGGAATTTCACTCAGATAGAGATTGATTCAGATCTCGACTTCATCAGGAAACATGTAGGTATTCCTCTTATCTTTCTATCCAAACCTAGATAACTACATTTGGACGAGCATACCACAAAATTCGATGTTCCAGACGCTTGATTGTCTGCAGCAGGCGCTGGACTTCAATCTTCAGGGTTTTTGCTTTTGTAGCTGTTGTACTTTTGTCTTTGTCCATGCTTTTCTTCTCTTTCTTCTGTTAGGATTGCTTAATTTGGACGAGTGTACCTCAAAACTCAAGCTTGAAGACGGAATTTCACTCAGATAGAGATTGATTTAGATCTCGACTTCATCAGGAAACATGTAGGTATTCCTCTTATCTTTCTATCCAAACCCAGATAACTACATTTGGACGAGCATACCACAAAATTCGATGTTCCGGACGCTTGATTGTCTGCAGTAGGCGCTGGGCTTCAATCTTCAGGGTTTTTGCTTTTGTAGCTGTTGTACTTTTGTCATTGTCCACGCTTTTCTTCTCTTTCTTCTGTTAGGATTGCTTAATTTGGACGAGCGTACCTCAAAATACGATGTTTTGGACGCTGGAGTGTCTGCTGCAGGCGCTTTACTAGAATCTTCAGTGTTTTTGCTTTTACAGCTTTTGTACTTTTATCTTTGTCCATGCTTTTCTTATCTTTCTTCTATTAGGATTGTTGATGCTTTTGCCTTCTTCTGCTATAGTACTTGATGCTTCAGAGCTTTATTGAAAAGGGTCCCCCATTTTATGGTCAACCTTAAACTTTGAATAGCTTAATACTTCATTCAAAATTACTTCTTTAGCCATCATTGTAACACCCCGATTTTCGAGTTTTCCTAATTAATCAGTATTTATGAACTTATATTTTATTCGAGGTCTCAGAAAGGGATATAAAATATTCCGAGACCATAATCATACTAAGCGATATCGTAGGAAGCTACGATTAAGTTTTGAGTCGAAAACTCAAACAAAGTCCGGTCTGCGTTTTTACACTTACAGTATTATTTTACTGCTTAGAAGACCTCAGATGGACCCGTGAGCGAGACAGTAAGTCTTAGGATTCGATTCTCTACGTTTTGGTTAAATTTCACAAAAATTTCAAAAAAATCACTTTCCTGACCTCTGTTCGAGCGAAATCTTCAATCGGGTGGAGAACGGAGCCACGTATGGACTTACCAGGACCCGACAACGGATAATATTGATATCACATCATGTCAACTCACTTGGGAGAGCATGCCAAAGTCGTCATGACAATCAGGAATTTCGGGACGTGAAATTATCAAAATACTCCTAACTTAAGCCTTTTCACCTTTTACCATTTTACCCTTTGAACCAGATGACCTTTTTACCCTTAATGAGCTTTTAAGAAGGCTGGAACAGCCCTCTCAGCCCCTCAATAACACTTCATCTTCCTTAGAGAAAAAATCCTCCATTGAATCCTTGAGAAAACCTTGAAAGCTTATTGAAATCACTTGATTTCTTGACCAATCTTTCTCCATTTTAAGGTAAGATCACTTCTGCGGTCTCATATCTTCTTGAATCTCTTTCAATATCAAGATCAAAACTCCATTTTCATGAAACTCATTCTTAGATCCAAAACTTTGAAAATCCATAGGAAAGTGTAGGAAAATCCTTTGGATGTGAAACCAAGTTCTTTGAACTCACCTCATCACCCTCTATCTAAACCCAAGAGCTCATGATCCAAGTCTCATCCTATCTCTAAAATCCCAAAATGATCGAACCCTAGTAGTGGTGATGAATAGTGTTTTTGCTCAAATTTTTGATTTCTAACTCTTGATTCCATCCTTAGCTTTCCTAGTGTTCTTGAATCCAAGTGATGGAAAACCAAATCAATTCCTAGCCTAAATTGCCCAATATGGCCGAGAGCTTCATGGGGAAGATCCGTGAGTGTTGTTTCACATTTTTGAGTCATAGGACTTGAAATGGTGTTAACTAAGTTCATGAACCAACCAACCAAAAGTTTGGAACCGAATGAGATCCCTAACCCTTTTTACCTATCATGGCCGAACCCTATACCTTTTAGGGGAAGGAAAACTTGTCTTCTTATGTTATAGATTGATGTTGATTCGTTGTATGAATTGAATTGTGTTTGATTGTTTTAGGCGACGCGAACAGAACCGGAGCCGGAGCCGAGGACCGATCGAGTTTGCATTGAACTTCTTTTGTGAGGTAAAGGGAGGTAGTTCATTTTGAGTTTGAAAGCCTCATTGTATATGATTGATTAGTGTGTTATAATTGAATTAAGACTTGATGTATATGTATACTTATATCCTGGATTGATTGGACGTTAAGTGTTGTGCATAGTTGGTTTTTTGATATAACTGTGGCATGGATGCCTTGGATGATATCTTATTGTGATATTGAACTGTTGATATATATATCTATAAATATATTTATATCTTGGATGAGCATAGGACTGGCTATATCTCGATAATTTATTAAAAGACTCGAAATCCTAAATCTATGTTTTGAAAATCGTGTTTTTAAATCAAAAAGTGATTTTTTGGAAAACGTGTTGCTTTTCAAGAAAAGTTAAATTCCCTTTTTGAAAAAATTGTGTTCTTTTGAAAAGAAAAAATGGTTTTGTGGAAAGTCATGCGAAAAGTGTTTCGTTTCAGTAAAACGTTTTAAAAAGACATGGAACCTTTAGAAAAATGATTTTGTTTCCGAAAAAGTGTCTTTCCAGGAAAATGTTCCCTTGATTAAAAAGATGTTTTATTTCAAGAAAACAAAAGTGTGTTTTGTTTTCCCAAGGTTGTTTTGAGAAATTTTGATCGAAAAGGAAAAAAAATGATGAATCTTTGAGACGAACACGAACCTAGTGGCCGAGACGTCGGGGCTTGTGTTTTATGGATTGAGCACTCGGACTTCGTGTCCTGTGTTTTTATTTCAGTGGGCTTAATGCCTTTTTGAAACGAGTCGTGGACTTTTATATGTCAACATTTGAAAGCATGAACGCAAAGAAAACAGAAAACTTTCTGTGTACATGCATGAACCGACAGACGTGCCATTTGAAATCGAGCTACAACTATAGTAGTTGAGAATAAAATCAGTCAAGACCACTAGGTCTATAGGAGCATTCTGTGTTCGAGATCCCACAAGTGGCCGGTGGCGTAGCAACCCCGTGCCAAGGTAAATCGGCTGCCAAACACGAATGAACTCGATCAGAGACTGGTGTATTACGGATACGGTTATGATGTGATACCGTGGAACAATTGGAGTTCAGACCTAAATAGAGAGGCCGACTCATGAGAACGATTGTGTTACGGGTGTTACTACGGCCTATCGCTCCATGTTGGGAAGTTAGAATCTCCGGAGTACATGAATTAGAAAGATGATGTTGAAGTCTTATGCATTATTATAACTGATGAATGTTTTTGAGATGTTGTGCTGTATTATAGAAATAACTGTTCATATAACTGTATTTATCTGTGGATGTTTATACTGCTATTTGTCGCTTGTGCGGCTATCGTGATAACTTTATATGAGTATCTCACATTTGCCTGTACATGTTGGACACCTTGTTGTGTTTTTGGAACACATGTACAGATATTGATCATAGGTCCCCGCAGAGACGTGAGGACTCGGACGATGGAAATTTTTGAAGTTGACGTTGGTTTGTACCCCAATGGCTACTTTTAGCCGACCAGCTTGGGAGTCTTTTGTTTTGAATAGTCTTATTTTATTACTGCATGTATGTCGAACTTATTTCTTAAGTCTGTAATCTGATATATATTAGACCAGGTTTTACGTTATGTTTATGTTTTTATGAACAGTGAATATCAATGTGTGATATGAAATTTATTCCTCCGTCTTGAGTTGTTTGCCTATGCATGCAGAAAATTTTTAGAACCGCGTTTTCGAACGTAGCTACTTAATTAAAGTATTTTCTGAAAGCAACCAGCGTTTTATTTCCTTGACTTATTCCGCATTAGAGTCCGAGTACGTAGCACCCGCGAGGGGGTGTTGCATTAGTGGTATCAGAGCTGGTCGAGTCTTTCGGGAATCCTTGGGAATTGTGTCTGTTATGTTTATGTTGTGTGATCTCTGTGAACCTTGTTTGAATTGTTTCTCTGTTGAAGCAATGTGTGTTGACACACTAGTTTTGATTTATGTTTCCTTATTAAGGTATGATTGGTCTGCCTTGTAGGGAAACATGAATCTTAGAGGTGGTCGTGGAGGAGGTCGCGGCACTGCTGACAACAATGCTGATGACAACAACATCAATCGGGCTATCCAAGCCATGGCTGATATGGCGGCTGCTGTTGTTCAAAAGGCAGCTACGATGGCTCAACCAAATCAACAAAGAGCTGATGTTGTTGCTAGTGCTAGAGGGTTAGTCGATGTTCGGCGTCATGATCCGCCACAGTTTCACGGGGACTGTGACTCGGAAAAGGCTGACCTGTGGCTGCAAGAAATAGAGAAGATTTTTGCTGTTTTGCGCTGCCCCGAGGAAGTGAAGGTGGACTATGCCACATTCCTATTCCTGGGTGACGCAGAGTATTGGTGGGGAGGAACCAGACAACTGCTGGAAGCCAACAACCAATAGATCACTTGGGGAGTATTTCGCACGAAGTTTCTGGACAAGTACTTTCCCCATAGTGCCAGAACGGAGAAAGAGCAGGAATTTCTAAAGCTGCAGCAATCACTCGCCAAATATTTCCGGTTTTTCCAAGCTCAGCCTAACGAGGACTGGAAATGCGAGAGGTTCGAAGGCGGTCTGCGCTTCGAGATCAAGGAGTCGGTGTTGCCACTTGAGATCCGTACCTTCCAAGCTCTGGTGGGGAAGTGCAGAAAAGTGGAAAAGATGAGAAGTGGAAGGGAGAACAAGGGTATTGTAGGACGACCGTCTAGGTCAAGGAACTCAAACCAGTACCAACACCAGAAAGGGAAGCATTCCCAGAAGAAGCCGTATTCCCGACCTCAAGGGAATAGTCAAAAACAACAACCTTATCGTCCTGTTGCTTCTGCTTACGGTGGTGGGAGCAGAAACGACCAGAACCAGGGCCGAGGCCAGAGATGTTTCAAGTGTGGGCAAGCCGGACACCCAGCTGATAGCTGCAAGCTAAAAGGAGTTCTATGTTTCCAATGTGGAGAGATAGGACATTTTGCAAGGGAATGCCTTACACCAAAGCCCGTGCCGACTGTCAATAACATGCGGACTGCTAGACCCACAGCGAGGGGAAGGGTTTATACCATGAGTGGCGTTGATGCTTCCAAATATGATGATCTCATACAAGGTAGTTGCATCATAGCTGGTAATCTCCTAACTGTACTATTTGATTCGGGTGCGACACATTCGTTTATCTCTTTGAATTGTGTGAGACAATTAGAGTTGCTTGTGTCTTCGCTGTCTTTTTATTTGATTGTCATAACCCCAACTGCTAAGCCTGTTACTGTTAATACAGTATGTTTGAATTGTCCTGTTATTGTTCATGATAGGAACTTTCTTGTTAACTTAATATGTTTGCCTTTGACTCAATTGGATGTGATCCTAGGCATGGATTGGTTATCTTCCAACCATATCCTTTTAGACTGTGCACATAGAACCCTAGTGTTCCTGACCCAGAGATTTCTGGATTTATAATTGCCATCCAAGTAAGAGCTTCTTTGAAAGAAGGAGATCAAGGATACATGCTTCTATCCTGTTTAGAAATCAAGAGGGACGTTGTTTTGAGCGATGTGCCGATTGTGAAAGATTTTTCGGAAGTTTTTCCAGAGGACGTACTAGGTTTGCCACCTGTGAGGGATATCGACTTTGCGATCGACTTAATTCCAGGATCCGGTCCGATCTCTATAGCTCCTTATAGGATGTCACCTACGGAGTTAGCCGAGTTGATGACTCAACTAGAGGATCTGATGTCCAAGCGGTTTGTGAGGCCAAGTGTGTCCCCGTGGGGAGCACCAGTGTTGTTGGTGAAGAAGAAGGACGAGAGGTCAGGACTCTGTGTGGATTATCGTCAACTCAACAAGATAACGATCAAGAACAAGTATCCTCTACCCCGGATAGATGACTTGATGGATCAAATTCAAGGAGCCGCTATCTTTTCAAAGATAGATCTGAGATCCGGTTATCACCAAATCAGAGTGAAGAACGAGGACGTACCCAAGACTGCTTTCAGGACTCGTTATGGTCACAATGAGTACCTCGTGCTGCCTTTCGGAGTGACGAACGCGCCTGCTATCTTCATGGACTACATGAACAGGATTTTCCATCCGTTTTTGGATCAGTTTGTCATCGTGTTTATAGACGATATTCTCATCTAGTCAAAAAGTTCTGAGGATCACGAGGAACACCTACGACAAATGTTGCAAATCCTTCATAAGGAGAAGTTGTACGCAAAGCAACCCAAGTGTGAATTTTGGCTGGATGAAGTCAAATTCTTAGGACATGTGATTTCGAAGGAAGGAATTGCCGTCAATCCTACAAAAGTAGAAGAAGTACCTCTGTGGGAGAGACCCAAGACTGTGACAGAAATCCGCAGTTTCGTTGGACTAGCTGGTTATTATAGAAGGTTCATAGAAGGATTTTCGAAGATTGTTGCGCCGTTGACTCAACTTACGAGGAAGTACCAACTGTTTATGTGGACTGACAAATGTGAGGAGAGTTTTCAGACAATGAAGGAACGTTTGACAACCTCACTTGTGTTAGTACTACCTAAGCCAGACAAACCGTACGAAGTGTACTATGATGCTTCGCATCAGGGATGAGGATGTGTGCTTATGCAATATCGGAAGGTTGTAGCGTATGCTTCGCGCCAGTTGAAGACTCATGAGAGGAATTACCCGACGCACGACCTTGAGTTAGCTGCTATAGTTTTTGCACTAAAGATCTGGAGACATTAATTGTATGGATCAAAGTTTGATGTCTTCAGTGACCACAAAAGTTTGATGTACCTGTTCGATCAGAAGGAACTTAACATGAGGCAGAGACGTTGGATAGAGTTTCTTAAAGACTACGACTTCACTTTGCTGTACCACCCTGGGAAAGCAAATGTCGTTGCAGATGCTCTGAGTCGGAAGACCCTACACATCTCTGCAATGATGGTTAAAGAGCTAGAATTGATAGAATAGTTTCATGATCTCAATCTAGCTGTGGAAGTGAACCACGAGAGGATTAGCTGGGGAATGATCAAGGTATCTAGTGGACTGATGGAGACGATCCGTGAACAGCAAGCAACTTATGCATATCTCCAAGAGAAAAAGGAGTTACTTGGACAAGAGAAAGCTGCAGAGTTCAGTATGGGAACTGATGGTATCTTGAGATGCAATGGACGAGTTTGTGTGCCAAGCAATCCAGAGATGAGGAAGATGATTCTTGAAGAAGGACACAAGAGCAAGCTGAGTATTCACCCTAGATCGACCAAAATGTACCAAGATCTGAAACAAAAGTTTTGTCAGCCAGGAATGAAGAAACAAGTGGCTGAGTATGTAGCGTCATGTTTGGCCTGTTAGAAAGCAAAGGTACAACATCAACGACCTGGAGGGTTGCTTCAATCCTTGGATGTACTCGAATGGAAGTGGGAGAGCATCTCAATGGATTTCGTGGTAGGATTACCGAGAACTTCCAAAAGTTTTGATTCGATTTGGGTGATCGTTGATAGGTTAAGAAAGTCAGCACACTTCTTACCTGTTAAGATCAACTACTCAGTGGAGAAGTTAACTGAGCTATATATCAGGGAAGTGATCAGACTACATGGAGTGCCTTCAAGCATAGTCTCCGATAGAGACCCAAAGTTCACGTCACGTTTTTGGAAAAGTCTCCATCAAGCTTTAGGAACAAAGTTAAGGCTAAGTTCAGCCTATCACTCTCAGTCTGATGAACAGACAGAGAGAACGATACAGCCTTTAGAAGATTTGCTGAGAGCTTGTGTTCTTGATCATGGTGGGAGTTGGGATGATCTGTTGCCTCTTATAGAATTCACCTACAACAACAGCTACCATTCTAGTACAGGGATGGCACCCTACGAAGCCTTATATGGACAAAAGTGCCAGACACCGTTGTGTTGGTACCAGGATGGAGAGAACATGATCGTAGGCCCAGAACTTGTGCATCAAACAACGGAAAGGATTAAACAGATCCGACAAAAGATGAAAACGGCACAGAGCTGGCAAAAGAGCTACTCTGATAAGAGAAGACGACCCTTCGAGTTTCAAGAAGGTGAACACGTGTTCCTGAAAGTTACATCTACGACGGGAGTAGGTTGAGCGATTAAGTCCAGAAAACTCACTCCCAAATTCATTGGACCTTACCAAATTCTTCGGCGTATTGGTCCCGTAGCTTACCAGATTGCCTTACCGCCTTTTTTGTCCAACATTCATAATGTTTTTCATGTCTCACAACTTCGGAAGTATATTCCTGATCCGTCTCATGTAATCGAACCTGATATAGTACATTTACGAGAAAACTTGTCTTATGAGACATCGCCTGTGCGAATCATTGATAAGAGGATCAAGCAACTCAGGGTAAAACAAGTTCCCTTAGTCAAAGTCGTTTGGAACGAAGCAACTGGGGATGCAACGTGGGAGCTCGAGGACAAGATAAGATTACAGTATCTCGATCTTTTTCAAGGTACGTAATTTCGAGGACGAAATTTTTTTTTAGTGGGTTAGTAATATAACACCCCGATTTTCGAGTTTTCCTAATTAATCTGTATTTATGAACTTATATTTTATTCAAGGTCTTAGAAAGGGATATAAAATATTCCGAGACCATAATCATGCTTAGCGATATCATAGGAAGCTACGATTAAGTTTTGAGTCGAAAACTCAAACGGAGTTCGGTCTGCGTTTTTACACTGATAGTATGATTTTATTGCTCAGAAGACCTCAGATGGACCCGTGAACGAGATAGTAAGTCTTAGATTCGATTCTCTAAGTTTGGTTAAATTTCGCAAAAATTTCAAAAAAATCACTTCCTGACCTCTGTTTGAGCGAAATCTTCAATCGGGTGGAGAACGGAGCCACGTATGGACTTACCAGGACCCGACAACGGATAATCTCGATATCACATCATGTCAACTCACTTGGGAGAGCATGCCAGAGTCGTCATGACGATCGGGAATTTCGGGACGCGAAATTACCAAAATACCCCTAACTTAAGCCTGTTCACCTTTTACCATTTTACCCTTTGAACCAAATGACCTTTTTACCCTTAATGAGCTTTTAAGAAGGCTGGAACAGCCCTCTCAGCCCCTCATTCCACGCAGCCCAGCCCCTCAAGAACACCAAGAACACTTCATCTTCCGTAGAGAAAAAAACCTCCATTGAATCCTTGAGAAAACCTTAAAAGCTTGTTGAAATCACTTGATTTCTTGACCAATCTTCCTCCATTTTAAGGTAAGATCACTTCTATGGTCTCATATTTTCTTGAATCTCTTTCAATATCAAGATCAAAACTCCATTTTCATGAAACTCATTCTTAGATCCAAAACTTTGAAAATCCATAGGAAATTGTAGGAAAATCCTTTGGATGTGAAACCGAGTTCTTTGAACCCACCTCATCACCCTCTATCTAAATCCAAGAGCTCATGATCCAAGTCTCATCCTAGCTCTAAAATCCCAAAATGGCCGAACCCTAGTAGTGTTGATGAATAGTGTTTTTGATCAAATTTTTGATTTCTAACTCTTGATTCCATCCTTAGCTTTCCTAGTGTCCTTGAATCCAAGTGATGGAAAACCAAATCAATTCCTAGCCTAAATTTCCCCGTATGGCCGAGAGCTTCATGGGGAAACTCCATGAGCGTTGTTTCACATTTTTGAGTCATAGGACTTGAAATGGTGTTAACTAAGTTCATGAACCAACCAACCAACCAAAAGTTTGGAACCAAATGAGATCCCTAACCCTTTTTACCTTTCATGGCCGAACCCTATACCTTTTAGGGGAAGGAAAACTTGTCTTCTTATGTTATAGATTGATGTTGATTTGTTGTTTGAATTGAATTGTGTTTGATTGTTTTAGGCGACGCGAACGGAACCGGAGCCGGAGCCGAGAACCGATCGAGTTTGCATTGAACTTCTTTTGTGAGGTAAAGGGAGGTAGTTCATTTTGAGTTTGGTTTCTCATTGAATTAAGACTTGATGTATATGTATACTTATATCCCGGATTGATTGGATGTTAAGTGTTGTGCAAACTTGGTTATTTGATATAACTGTGGCATGGATGCCTTGGATGATATCTTATTGTGATATTGAACTGTTAATATATATATATATATATATATATATATATATCTATACATATATATTATATCTTGGATGAGCATAGGACTGGTTATGTCTCGATAATTTATTAAAAGACTCGAAATCCTAAATCTATGTTTTGAAAATCGTGTTTTTAAATCAAAAAGTGATTTTTTGGAAAACGTGTTGCTTTTCAACAAAAGTTAAGTTCTCTTTTTGAAAAAAATGTGTTCTTTTGAAAACAAAAAATGGTTTTGTGGAAAGTCGTGCGAAAAGTGTTTCATTTCAGTAAAATGTTTTAAAAAGACATGGAACCTTTAGAAAAATGATTTTGTTTCCGAAAAAGTGTCTTTCCCGGAAAATGTTCCCTTGATTAAAAAGATGTTTTATTTCAAGAAAACAAAAGTGTATTTTGTTTTCCCAAGGTTGTTTTGAGAAAATTTGATCGAAAAGAAAAAAAAATGATGAACCTTTGAGACGAACCCGGACCTAGTGGCCGAGACGTCGGGGCTAGTGTTTTGTGGATTGAGCACTCGGACTTCGTGTCCTGTGTTTTTATTTGAGTGGGCTTAATGCCTTTTTGAAACAAGTCGTGGACTTTATGTCTCGACATTTGAAAGAATGAACGCAATGAAAATAGAAAACTTTCTGTGTACATGCATGAACCGACAGACGTGCCATTTGAAACCGAGCTACAACTCTATTAGTTGAGAATAAAATCAGTCAAGACCACTAGGTCTATAGGGGCATTCTGTTTTTGAGATCCCACAAGTGGCCGGTGGCGTAGCAACCCCGTGCCGTGGTAAATTGGCTACCAAACACGAATGAACTCGATCAGAGACTGGCGTATTCAGGACATGGTTTTGACGTGGTACCCTGGAACAATTGGAGTTCGGACCTAAATAGAGAGGCCGACTCATGAGAACGATTATGTTACGGGTGTTACTATGGCCTATCGCTCGATGTTAGGAAGTTAGAATCTCCGGAGTACATGAATTAGAAAGATGATATTGAAGTCTCATTCATTATTATAACTGATTAATGTTTTTGAGATGTTTTGCTGTATTATAGAAATAACTGTTCATATAACTGTATTTATCTGTGGATGTTTATATTGCTGTTTGTCGCTTATGCGGCTATCGTGATAACTTTATATGAGTATCTCACCTTTGCCTGTACATGTTGGACACCTTGTTGTGTTTTTGGAACACATGTACAGATGTTGATCATAGGTCCCCGCAGAGACGTGAGGACTCGGACGATGGAAACTTTTGAAGTTGACGTTGGGTTGTACCCCAATGGCTACTTTTAGCCGACCAGCTTAGGAGTCTTTTGTTTTGAATAGTCTTATTTTATTACTGCATGTATGTCGAACTTATTTCTTAAGTCTTTAATCTGATATATATTAGACCAGGTTTTACGTTATGTTATGTTTTTATGAACAGTGAATATCAATGTGTGATATGAAATTTATTCCTCCGTCTTAAGTTGTTTGCCTATGCATGCAAAAAATTTTTAGAACCGCGTTTTCGAACGTAGCTACTTAATTAAAGTATTTTCCGAAAGCAACCAGCGTTTTATTTCCTTGATTTATTCCACATTAGAGTACGAGTACGTAACACCCGCGAGGGGGGTGTTATAATCATAATATTCTATATTCTGAGTAGATGCTTGATTAGCTTCACTGGATGCTTATTAAAAGATAAGGAGCTTGGTTACCCCTTGGCACATTCACAAGGTAGTTTAACTCGTAGTATTCTAACCAGTTAGCATATTACGCTTCTTTGACTCTGTTACTGGCCGAATTAGGATTTGATGTCAGCATGAAACTTGTATATTTGGATATTAGGTTTAATTAGGCACTAATTTTATCAATTAGGACACCTACAGCTCCATATATGGACACCAGACGCTAGAAAGGTATGACTATAAGGAACAACATCTTGTCACCTACTTACGGATGCAATTTAAGAAAGATAGAGATCGATTTCGCTCTTGACCTCTTCATGTGAGTTGCAGATATTTTTCTCAACCTTCCAATGATACCAAGATTGATGCATCTGAACACCTAAAGCTCTGCAAATTGTCAACAGACGATTGCATGTTCTTAATGTCACGAATAGTATCGCATCTCAAGATTGAATAAGGAATTTCGCCCAGATAGAAATTGATTTAGATCTCGACTTCTTCAGGAAACATGTAGATATTTCTCTTGTCTTTCTAAGCAAACCAAGATTGCTACATTTGGACGGGCGTACCTCAAAATACGACGTTTCGAACGCTTGATTGTCTGTAGCAGGCGCTTGACTTCATTCTTCAGTGTTTTTGCTTTTGCAGCCTTTGTACTTTTGTCTTTGTCCACGCTTTTCTTCTCTTTCTTCTGTTAGGATTGCTGATGCTTTTGTCTTCTTCTTTTACAGTACTTGATGCTTCAGAGGTTTCTTGAAAAGGGTACCTCATTTTCTGGTCAAGCTTGGATTTTGAATATCTTAATACTTCATTCAAAATTACTTCTCCAACCATCATAATATTCTGTATTCTGAGTAGACGCTTGATTAGATTCACTGGACGCTTCTTAAAAGATAAGGAGCTTGGTTATCCCCTGGGCACATTCACATGGATGTTTAACTCGTGGCATTCAGACCAGTTAGTGTATGATGCTTCTTTGACCCTGTTACTTGCCGAATTAGGATTCGATGTCCGCATGAAACTTGTATATATGGATATTAGGTTTAATTAGACACTAATTTCATCCAATTCGAACACCTACACCTCAATATATGGCCACCGGACGCTACAAAGGTATGACTGTCAGGAACAAAATCTTGTCACCAACTTACGGATGAAATTTAACAAAGATAGAGATCGAATTCGCTCTTGACCTCTTCATGAGAGTTGCAGAAATTTCTCCAAGCCTTATAACGATACCAAGATCGATGCATTTGAGCACCAAAAGCTCTAGAAATTGTTAGCGGACGCTAGCATGTTCTTAATGTCACGAACAGTATCGCATCTCAAGCTTGAAGAAGGAATTTCACTCAGATAGAGATTGATTCAGATCTCGACTTCTTCAGGAAACATGTAGGTATTTCTCTTATCTTTGGAAACAAACCAAGATCACTACATTTGGAAGGGAGTACCTCAAAATACGATGTTTCGGATGCTTGATTATCGGCAGTAGGCGCTTGACTTCAATCTTCAGTGTTTTTGCTTTTGCAGCTTTTGTTCTTTTGTCTTTGTCCACGCCTTTCTTCACTTTCTTCTATTAGGATTGCTGAAGCTTTTGCCTTCTTCTATTACAGTACTTGATGATTCAGAATTTTATTGAAAAAGGTACCTCATTTTCTGGTCAATCTTGGACTTTGAATATCTTAATACTTCATTCAAAATTACTTCCCCAGCCATCATAATATCCTGTATACTGAGTAGACGATTGATTAGGTTCAGTGGACGCTTCTTAAAAGATAAGGAGCATGGTTATCCCCTGGACACATTCACAAGGCAGTTTAACTTGTAGTATTCTAACCAGTTAGCGTATTACGCTTCTTTGACTCTGTTACTGGCCGAATTAGGATTCGATGTCCTCACGAAACTTGTATATTTGGATATTAGGTTTTATTAGGCTCTAATTTCATCAAATTTGGACACCTAAAGCTCCATATATGGCCATCAGACGCTAAAAAGGTATGACTGTAAGGAACAACATCTTGTCACCTACTTACGGATGCAATTTAAGAAAGATAGAGATCGATTTCGCTCTTGACCTCTTCATGAGATTTGCTGATATTTCTCTTAGCCTTCCACCGTTACCAAGATCGATGCATCTGAATATCTAAAGCTCTTGAAATTGTCAGCAGACGCTTGCATGTTCTTAATGTCACGAACAGTATCGCATCTCAAGCTTGAAGAAGGAATTTCACTCAGATAAAGATTGATTCAGATCTCGACTTCTCAGGAAACATGTAGGTATTTCTCTTATCTTTCTAACCAAACCAAGAACACTAAATTTGGACGAGCGTACCTCAAAATACGATGTTTCGGATGATTGAGTGTCTGCAGCAGGCGCCTGACTTCAATCTTCAGTGTTTTTGCTTTTGCAGCTTTTGTACTTTTGTCTTTGTCCACGCTTTTCTTCTCTTTCTTCTATTAGGATTGTTGATCCTTTTATCTTCTTCTGTTACAGTACTTGATGCTTCAGAGCTTTATTGAAAAGGGTACCCCATTTTCTGGTCAAGCTTAAACTTTGAATAGCTTAATACTTCATTCAAAATTACTTCTCCAGTCATCATAATATTCTGTATTCTGAGTGGACGCTTGATTAGCTTCACTGGACGCTTCTTAAATGATAAGGAGCTTGGTTACCCCTCGGCTCATTCACAAGGCAGTTTAACTCGTAGTATTCTAACCAGTTAGCGTATTACGTTTCTTTGACTCTGTTACTGGCCGAATTAGGATTAGATGTCCGCATGAAACTTGTGTATATGGATATTACGTTTAATTAGGCACTAATTTCATCAATTCGGACTCCTACAACTCATTATATGGATATCAGATGCTACAAAAGGATTACTATCTGGAACAACATCTTGTCACCAATTTATGGATGCAATTTAACAAAGATAGAGAACGATTTCGCTTTTGACCTCTTCATGAGAGTTTCAGTTATTTCTCTCAGCCTTCCGACGATACCAAGTTCGATGCATCTGAACACCTAAAGCTCTAGAAATTGCCAGCAGACGCTTGCATGTTCTTAATGTCACGAACAGTATCGCATCTCAAGCTTGAAAATGGAATTTCACTTATATAGAAATTGATTCACATCTCGGCTTATTCAGAAAACATGTAGGTATTTTTCTTATCCTTCTAACCATACCAAGATCTCTACATTTGGACGAGCGATCCTCAATATACGACGTTCCAAACGCTTGATTGTCTGCAGCTGGCGCTTGACTTCATTCTTCAGGGCTTTTGCTTTTGCAGCTTTTGTACTTTTGTCTTGGTCCCCGCTTTTCTTCTCTTTCTTCTGTTAGGATTGGTGATGCTTTTGTCTCTTTCTTTTACAGTACTGGATGCTTCAGGGTTTTATTAAAAAGGGTACCTCATTTTCTGGTCAAGCTTGGACTTTGAATATCTTAATACTTCATTCAAAATTACTTCTCCACCCATCATAATGTTCTGTATTCTTTGTAGACAATTGATTAGCTTCACTGGACGCTTCTGAAATGAGCTAAGGAGTTTGGTTATCCCCTGGGCACATTAACAAGGTTGTTTAACTTGTGGCATTCAGACCAGTTAGTGTATTAAGCTTCTTTGACCCTGTTACTGGCCGAATTAGGATTCGATGTCCTCATGAAACTTGTTTATATGGATATTAGGTTTAATTGGACACTAATTTCATCCAATTCGGACACCTACACCTCAATATATGGCCACCAGACGCTACAAAGGTATGACTGTCAGGAACAAAATCTTGTCACCAACTTACAGATGCAATTTAACAAAGATAGAGATCGAATTCGCTCTTGACCTCTTCATGAGAGTTGCAGAAATTTTTTTGAGCCTTACAACGATACCAAGATCGATGCATCTGAACACCTAAAGTTCTAGAAATTGTCAGCAGATGCTTGCATGTTCTTAATGTCACGAACAGTATCGCATCTCAAGGTTGAAGAAGGAATTTCACCCAGATAGAGATTGATTCAGATCTCGACTTCTGCAGTAAATATGTAGGTATTTTTCTTATCTTTCTAACCCAATCAAGATCGCAACATTTGGACGAGCATACCTGTAATTACGACATCTCGGACGCTTGATTGTCTGCAGCAGTAGCATTCTGACGAGTAAGCGTATTATGCCTCTTTTACCCAGTTACTGGCCCAAATAAGATTCGATGTCCTCATGAAACTTGTATATATGGATATTATATTTAATGAGACATCGGATTCATCCAATTCGGATAACTACAGCTCAATATATGGTCATCAGTCACTACAAAGGTATAATTGTCAGGAACAACATCACGTCTCCATCTTAAGGATGCAATTTGACAAAGATAGAGATCCATTTCGCTCTTGACCTCTTCATGAAAGTTGCAACTATTTCAATGAGCCTTCCAACGATACCAATATCGATGCACTTGAGAACCTAAATCTCCAGAAATTATCATCAGACACTTGCATGTTATGATTGTCACGAACAGTATCACATCTCAAGCTTGAAGGAGTTTCACTCAGATAGGGATTGATTCCGATTTCGACTTCCTCGAAAAACATGTAGGTATTTCTCTTATATTTCTAGCCAAACCAGGATCACTTCATTTGGACGTGCGTGCCTCAAAATACGACATTGGGACGCTTGATTGTCGGCAGCAGGCACTTGACAACAATCTTAAGTATTTTTGCCTCTGCAGCTTTTGTACTTTTGTATTTGTTCGCGCTTTTCTTCTCTTTCTTCTATTAGGGTTTCTGAAGATTTTAACTTCTCTATTACAGCACTTGATGCTTCAGAAATTTATTGAAAAGAGTACCTCATTTTCTGGTCACGCTTGGACTTTGAATATCTTAAAACTTCATTCAAAATTACTCTACCAACCATCATAATGTTCTGTATTCTGAGTAGACGCTTGATTAGATTCACTGGACGGTTCTTAAATGTGCGAAGGGGCTTAGTTATCCACCGGGCACATTCAAAAAGTAGTTTAACTTGTAGAATTCTGATTAGTTGGCATATTATGCTTCTTTGACACAGTTACCGGACAAATTAGGATTCGATATATTCATGAAACTTGTATATATGGATATTAGCTTTAATAAGATACCACTTTCATCCAATTCAGACACCTACAGCTAAATATATGGCCATCAGATGCTAGAAAGGTATGACTATCAGGAACAACATCACATCACCAACTTAAGGATGCAATTTCACAAAGATAGAGATCGATTTCGCTCTTGACCTCTTCATGAGAGTTGTAGATATTTCTATCAGTTTCCAGCAATACCAAGATCGAAGCATTTGAACACCTAAAGCTCTAGTAAAGATCAGCAGCTGCTTCCATGTTCTGATTGTCATGAACAGTATCACATCTCAATCTTGAAGAAGGAATTTCAATCAGACAGAGATTGATTATGATCTCGACTTCTTTAGGAATCATGTAGGTATTTCTATTATCTTTCTAACCAATACAAGATCACTTCATTTGGACGAGCTTACCTCAAAATACGATGTTTCGGACGATTGATTCTCGGTAGCAGGCACTTGACTTCAATCTTAAGTGTTTTTGCTTATGCAGCTTTTGTACTTTTGTATTTGTTCGCATTTTTCTTCTCTTTCTTCTGTTAGGGTAGCTGTAGCGTTTGTCTTCTCTGTTACAGCCCTTGATCCCTCAGAGCTTTATTGAAAAGGGCACCTCGTTTCTGGTCAAACTTGGCCTTTGAATATCTTCATACTTCATTCAAAATTACTTCTCCCACCGTCAAAAGGTTCTGTATTTTGAGTCGACGCTTGATTCGCTTCACTGGACGCTTCTTAATTGAGCTAAGGCGCTTTGTTATCCACAGGGCACATTCATGCGACAGTTTAACTCGTAGCATTCTGACGAGTTAGCGTATTATGCTTCTTTGACCCAGTTACTGGCCCAATTAGGATTCGATGTCTTCATGAAACTTGTATATATGGATACTAGATTTAATGAGACATCGGATTCATCCAATTCGGATAACTACAGCTCAATATATGGTCATCAGTCGCTATAAAGGTATGACGGTCGGGAACAACATCAGGTCTCCTTCTTAAGGATGCAATTTGACAAAGATAGAGATCCATTTCGCTCTTGACGTCTTCATGAAAGTTGCAACTATTTCTATGAGCCTTCCAACGATACCAAGATCGATGCATTTGAGAACCTAAAGCTCCAAAAATTATCATCAGACACATACTTGTTATGATTGTCACGAACAGTATCACATCTCAAGCTTGAAGAAGGAATTTCACTCCGATAGAGATTGATTCTGATCTCGACTTCCTCGAAAAACATGTAGGTATTTTTCTTATATTTCTAACCAAACCAAGATCACTTCATTTGGACGAGCGTACCTCAAAATACGACATTTCGGACGCTTGATTGTCGGCAGCAGGCACTTGACTTCAATCTTAAGTGCTTTTGCTTTTGCAGCTTTTGTACTTTTGTATTTGTTCGCATTTTTCTTCTCTTTCTTCTGTTACGGTAGCTGAAGCGTTTGCCTTCTCTTTTACAGCACTTGATGCTTCAGAATTTTATTGAAAAGGGCACCTCTTTTCTGGTCAAGCTTGGCCTTTGAATATCTTAATATTTCATTCAAAATTACTTCTCCCACCATCATAATGTTCTGTATTCTGAGTAGGCGCTTGATTACCTTCACTGGACGCTTCTGAAATGAGCTAAGGCGCTTTGTTATCCACAGGGCACATTCGCGTGACTGTTTAACTCGTAGCATTCTAACGAGTTAGCATATTATGCTAATTTGACCCAGTTACTGGCCAATTAGGATTCGATGTCTTCATGAAACTTGTATATATGGATATTTGATTTAATGAGACATCGGATTTATCCAATTCGGATAACTATAGCTCAATATATGATCATCAGTCGCTACAAAGGTATGACTGTCAGGAACAACATCACGTCTCCATCTTAAGGATGTAATTTGATAAAGATAAAGATCCATTTCGCTCTTGACCTCTTTATGAAAGTTGCAGCTCTTTCAATGAGCCTTCCAACGATACCAAGATCGATGCATTTGAGAACCTAAAGCTCCAGAAATTATCATCAGACGCATGGATGTTATGATTGTCACGAATAGTATCACATCTCAAGCTTGAAGAAGGAATTTCACTCCGATAGAGATTGATTCTGATCTCGACTTCCTCGAAAAACATGTTGGTATTTCTCTTATATTTCTAACCAAACCAAGATCACTTCATTGGGACGAGCCTTTCTCAAAATACGACATTTCGGACGCTTGATTGCCGGCAGCAGGCACTTGACTTCAATCTTAAGGGTTTTTGCCTCTGCAGCTTTTGTACTTTTGCATTTGTTCGCGCTTTTCTTCTCTTTCTTTTATTAGGGTTACTGAAGATTTTAACTTCTCCGTTACAGCACTTGATGCTTCAGAAATTTATTGGAAAGAGTACATCATTTTCTGGTCATGCTTGGACTTTGAATATCTTAATACTTCATTCAAAATTACTTTACCAACAATCATAATGTTCTGTATAGTGAGTAGATGCTTGATTAGATTCATTGGACGCTTCTTAAATGTGCGAAGGCGCTTTGTTATCCACCGGGCACATTCAAAAAGCATTTTAACTTGTAGAATTCTGATGAGTTGGCGTATTATGCTTCTTTGACACAGTTACCGGACGAATTAGGATTCGATATATCATGAAACTTGTATATATGGATATTAGCTTAATAAGATACCACTTTCTTCCAATTCGGACACCTACAGCTAAATATATGGCCATCAGACGCTACAAAGGTATGACTATCAGGAACAACATCACGTCACCAACTTAAGGATGCAATTTGACAAAGATAGTGATTGATTTCGCTCTTGACCTCTTCATGAGAGTTGCAGATATTTCTATCAGCTTTCCAGCAATACCAAGATCGAAGCATTTGAACACCTAAAGCTCTAGTAAATATCAGCAGCTGCTTCCATGTTCTGATTGTCATGAACAGTATCACATCTCAAGCTTGAAGAAGGAATTTCAATCAGACAGAGATTGATTATGATCTCGACTTCTTCAGGAATCATGTAGGTATTTCTATTATCTTTCTAACCAATACAAGATCACTTCATTTGGACGAGCTTACCTCAAAATACCATGTTTCGGACGATTGATTCTCGGCAGCAGGCACTTGACTTCAATCTTAAGTGCTTTTGCTTATGCAGCTTTTGTACTTTTGTATTTGTTCACATTTTTCTTCTCTTTCTTCTGTTAGGGTAGCTGAAGCGTTTGTCTTCTCTGTTACAGCCCTTGATGCCTCAGAGCTTTATTGAAAAGGGCACCTCATTTCTGGTCAAACTTGGCCTTTGAATATCTTAATACTTCATTTAAAATTACTTCTCCCGCCGTCAAAAGGTTCTGTATTTTGATTAGACGCTTGATTAGCTTCACTGGGCGCTTCTTAAATGAGCTAAGGCGCTTTGTAATCCACAGGGCATATTCATGCGACATTTTAACTCGTAGCATTCTGACGATTTAGCGTATTATGCTTCTTTGACCCAGTTACTGGCCCAATTAGGATTCGATGTCTTCATGAAACTTCAATATATGGATACTAGATTTAATGAGACATCGGATTCATCCAATTCGGATAACTATAGCTCAATATATGGTCATCAGTCGCTACAAAGGTATGACGGTCAGGAACAACATCAGGTCTCCTTCTTAAGGATGCAATTTGACAAAGATCGAGATCCATTTCGCTCTTGACGTCTTCATGAAAGTTGCGACTATTTCTATGAGCCTTCCAACGATACCAAGATCGATGCATTTGAGAACCTAAAGCTCCAAAAATTATCATCAGACACATACATGTTATGATTGTCACGAACAGTATCACATCTCAAGCTTGAAGAAGGAATTTCACTCCGATAGAGATTGATTCTGATCTCGACTTCCTCGAAAAACATGTAGGTATTTTTCTTATATTTCTAACCAAACCAAGATCACTTCATTTGGACGAGCGTACCTCAAAATACGACATTTCGGACGCTTGATTGTCGGTAGCAGGCACTTGACTTCAATCTTAAGTGTTTTTGCTTTTGCTGCTTTTGTACTTTTGTATTTGTTCGCATTTTTCTTCTCTTTCTTCTGTTACGGTAGCTGAAGCGTTTGCCTTCTCTTTTACAGCACTTGATGCTTCAGAACTTTATGGAAAAGGGCACCTCTTTTCGGGTCAAGCTTGGCCTTTGAATATCTTAATACTTCATTTAAAATTACTTCTCCCGCCGTCAAAAGGTTCTGTATTTTGATTAGACGCTTGATTAGCTTCACTGGGCGCTTCTTAAATGAGCTAAGGCGCTTTGTAATCCACAGGGCACATTCATGCGACATTTTAACTCGTAGCATTCTGACGATTTAGCGTATTATGCTTCTTTGACCCAGTTACTGGCCCAATTAGGATTCGATGTCTTCATGAAACTTCAATATATGGATACTAGATTTAATGAGACATCGGATTCATCCAATTCGGATAACTTTAGCTCAACATATGATCATCAATCGCTACTAAGGTATGACTGTCAGGAACAATATCACGTCTCCATCTTAAGGATGTAATTTGACAAAGATAAAGATCCATTTCGCTCTTGACCTCTTTATGAAAGTTGCAACTCTTTCAATGAGCCTTCCAACGATACCAAGATCGATGCATTTGAGAACCTAAGGCTCCAGAAATTATCATCAGACACATGCATGTTATGATTGTCATGAATAGTATCACATCTCAAGCTTGAAGAAGGAATTTCACTCCGATAGAGATTGATTCTGATCTCGACTTCCTCGAAAAACATGTAGGTATTTCTCTTATATTTCTAACCAAACCAAGATCACTTCATTGGGACGAACGTTTCTCAAAATACGACATTTCGGACGCTTGATTGTCGGCAGCAGGCACTTGACTTCAATCTTAAGTGTTTTTGCCTCTGTAGCTTTTGTAATTTTGTATTTGTTCGCGCTTTTCTTCTCTTTCTTCTATTAGGGTTACTGAAGATTTTAAATTTTCTCTTACAGCACTTGATGCTTCAGAAATTTATTGGAAAGAGTACATCATTTTCTGGTCATGCTTGGACTTTGAATATCTTAATACTTCATTCAAAATTACTTTACCAACCATCATAATGTTCTGTATTTTGAATAGACGCTTGATTCGATTCATTGGACGCTTCTTAAATGTGCGAAGGCGCTTTGTTATCCACCGGGCACATTCAAAAAGCATTTTAACTTGTAGAATTCTGATTAGTTGGCGTATTATGCTTCTTTGACACAGTTACCGGACGAATTCGGATTCGATATATTCATGAAACTTGTATATATGGATATTAGCTTTAATAAGATACCACTTTCTTCCAATTCGGACACCTAAAGCTAAATATATGGCCATCAGACGCTACAAAGGTATGACTATCAGGAACAACATCACGTCACCAACTTAAGGATGTAAATTCACAAAGATAGTGATTGATTTCGCTCTTGACCTCCTGATGAGAGTTGCAGATATTTCTATCAGCTTTCCAGCAATACCAAGATCGAAGCATTTGAACACCTAAAGCTCTAGTAAATATCAGCAGCTGCTTCCATGTTCTGATTGTCATGAATAGTATCACATCTCAAGCTTGAAGAAGGAATTTCAATCAGACAGAGATTGATTATGATCTCGACTTCTTCAGGAATCATGCAGGTATTTCTATTATCTTTCTAACCAATACAAGATCACTTCATTTGGACGAGCTTACCTTAAAATACCATGTTTCGGACGATTGATTCTCGGTAGCAGGCACTTGACTTCAATCCTAAGTGTTTTTGCTTTTACAGCTTTTGTACTTTTGTATTTGCTTGTATTTTTCTTCTCTTTCTTCTCTTAGGGTAGCTGAAGCGTTTGTCTTCTCTGTTACAGTCCTTGATGCTTCTGAGCTTTATTGAAAAGGGCACCTCATTTCTGGTCAAACTTGGCTTTTGAATATCTTAATACTTTATTCAAAGTTACTTCTCCCACCATCATAATGTTCTGTATTCTGAGTAGACGCTTGATTACCTTCACTGGATGCTTCTGAAATGAGCTAAGGCGCTTTGTTATCCATAGGGCACATTCACGCGACTGTTTAAGTTGCAGCATTCTGACGAGTTAGCGTATTATGCTTCTTTGACACAGTTACCGGACGAATTAGGATTCGATATATTCATGAAACTTGTATATATGGATATTAGCTTTAATAAGATACCACTTTCATCCAATTCGGACACCTACAGCTAAATATATGGCCATCAAATGCTACAAAGGTATGACTGTCAGGAACAACATCACGTCACCAACTTAAGGATGCAATTTCACAAAGATAGAGATCGATTTCGCTCTTGACCTCTTCATGAGAGTTGCAGATATTTCTATCATCTTTCCAGCAATACCAAGATCGAAGCATTTGAACACCTAAAGCTCTAGTAAATATCAGCAGCTGCTTCCATGTTCTGATTGTCATGAATAGTATCACATTTCAAGCTTGAAGAAGGAATTTCAATCAGACAGAGATTGATTCTGATCTCGACTTCCTCGAAAAACATGTAGGTATTTCTCTTATATTTCTAACCAAACCTAGATCACTTCGTTTGGACGAGCGTACCTCAAAATATGACATTTCGGACGCTTGATTATCGGCAGCAGGTACTTGACTTCAATCTTAAGTGTTTTTGCTTTTGCAGCTTTTGTACTTTTTGTATTTGTTCGCATTTTGCTACTCTTGCTTTTGTTAGGGTAGCTGAAGCGTTTGTCTCGTCTGTTACAGCACTTGATGCTTCAAAACTTTATTGAAAAGGGCACCTCTTTTCTGGTCAAACTTGGCCTTTGAATATCTTAATACTTCATTCAAAATTACTTCTGCCACCATCATAATGTTCTGTATTCTGAGTAGACGCTTGATTAGCTTCACTGGATGCTTCTTTAATGAGCTAAGGCACTTTGTTATCCACAGGGCACATTCACGCGACTGTTTAACTCGTAACATTCTGACGAGTTAGCGTATTGTGCTTCTTCGATCCAGTTACTGGCCCAATTAGGATTCGATGTCTTCATGAAAATTGTATATATGGATGTTAGATTTAATGATACATCAAATTCATACAATTCGGATAACTACAGCTCAATATATGGTCATCAGTCGCTACAAAGGTATGACTGTCAGGAACACCATAACGTCTCCATCTTAAGGATGCAATTTGACAAAGATAGAGATCCATTTCGCTCTTGAACTCTGCATGAAAGTTGCAACTATTTCTATGAGCCTTTCAACGAAACCAAGATCGATCCATTTGAGAACCTGAAGCTCCAGAAATTATCATCAGACGCTTGCATGTTATGATTGTCACAAACAGTATCACATCTCAAGCTTGAAGAAGGAGTTTCACTCAGATTGATATTGATTCGGATCTCGACTTCCTCAAAAAACATGTAGATATTTCTCTCATATTTCTAACCAAACCAAGATCACTTCATTTGGACGAGCATACCTCAAAATACGACATTTCGGACGCTTGATTGTCGGCAGCAGGCCGTTGACTTCAATCTTAAGTATATTTGCCTCTGCAGCTTTTGTACTTTTGTATTTGTTCGCGCTTTTCTTCTCTTTCTTCTATTAGGGTTACTGGAGATCTTAACTTCTCTGTTACAGCACTTGATGCTTCAGAAATTTATTGAAAAGGGTACCTCATTTTCTGGTCATGCTTGGACTTTGAATATCGTAATACTTCATTCCAAATTACTTTGCCAACCATCATAATGTTCTGTATTCTGAGTTGACGTTTGATTAAATTAACTGGACGCTACTTAAATTTTCTAAGGCGCTTTGTTATCCATCGGGCACATTCAAAATGCTGTTTAACTTATAGAATTCAGATGAGTTAGCGTATGATGCTTCTTTGACACAGTTACCGGACGAATTAGGATTCGATATATTCATGAAACTTGTATATATGGATATTAGATTTAATAATATACCAGTTCCATCCAATTCAGACTCCTACAGCTCAATATATGGCCATCAGACACTACAAAGGTATAACTGTCAGGAACAACATCACGCCACCAACTTAAGGATGCAACTTCACAAAGATAGAGATCGATTTCAATCTTGACCTCTTCATGAGAGTTGCAGATATTTCTATCAGCTTTCCACCAATGCATTTGAACACCTAAAGCTCCAATAAATATCGGTAGATGCTTCCATGTTCTGATTGTTAGAACAGTATCATATCTCAAGCTTGAAGAAGGAATTTCAATCAGACAGAGATTGGTTATGATCTCGACTTCTTCAGGAATCATGTAGGTATATCTATTATCTTTCTAAACAATAGAGGATCACTTCATTTGGATGAGGTTAACTCAAAATACGACGTTTCGGACGATTGGTTCTCGGCAGCAGGCACTTGACTTCAATCTTAAGTGTTTTTGCTTTTGCAGCCTTTGTACTTTTGTATTTATTCGCATTTTTATTCTCTTTCTTCTGTTCGGGTAGCTGAAGCATTTGTCTTCTCAGTTACAGCACTTGAGGCTTCAGAACTTTATTGAAAAGGGAACCTCTTTTCTGGTCAAACTTGGCCTTTGAATATCTTAATACTTCATTCAAAATTATTTCTGCCACCGTCATAATGTTCTGTATTCTGAGTAGATGCTTGATTAGCTTCACTGGACGCTTCTTTAATGAGCTAAGGCACTTTGTTATCCACAGGGCACATTCACGCAACTGTTTAACTCGTAACAATCTGACGAGTTAGTGTATTATGCTTCTTCGATCCAGTTACTGGCCCAATTAGGATTCGATGTCTGCATGAAACTTGTATATATGGATATTAGATTTAATGAGACATCGGATTCATCCAATTCGAATAACTACATCTCAATATATGGTCATCAGTCGCTACAAAGGTATGACGGTCAGGAACAACATCACGTCTCCATCTTAAGGATGCAATTTGACAAAGATAGAGATCCATTTCGCTCTTGACCTCTTCATGAAAGTTGCAACTATTTCTATGAGCCTTCCAACGATACCAAGATTGATCCATTTGAGAACCTAAAGTTCTAGAAATTATCATCAGACGCTTGCAAGTTATGATTATCACGAACAGTATCACATCTCAAGCTTGAAGAAGGAGTTTCACTTATATGTAGATTGATTCTGATCTTGAATTCCTCAAAAAAACATGTAGGTATTTCTCTTATATTTCTAACCAAACCAAGATCACTTCATTTGGACGAGCGTACCTCAAAATACGACATTTTGGACACTTGATTGTCGGCAGCAGGCACTTGACTTCAATCTTAAGTGTTTTTGCCTCTGGAGCTTTTGTACTTTTGGACTTGTTCACACTTTTCTTTTCTTTCTTCTATTAGGGTTACTGAAGATTTTAACTTCTCTGTTACAGCACTTGATGCTTCAGAAATTTATTGAAAAGGGTACCACATTTTCTGGTCATGCTTGGACTTTGAATATCTTAATACTTCATTCAAAATTACTTTGCCAACCATCATATTGTTCTTTATTCTGAGTAGACGCTTGATTAGCTTCACTGGATGCTTCTTAAATGTGCTAAGATACTTTGTTATCCACTGGGCACATTCAAAATATAGTTTAACTTGTAGAATTCTGATGAGTAGCATATTATGCTTCTTTGACACAGTTGCTGGACGAATTAGGATTCGATATATTCATGAAACTTGTATGTATGGATATTAGCTTTAATAAGATCCCAGCTTCATCCAATTCGGATACCTACAGCTCAATATATGGCCATCAGACGCTACAAAGGTATGACTTTTAGGAACAACATCACGTCACCAACTTAAGGATGCAATTTCACAAAGACAGAGATCGATTTCGCTCTTGACCTCTTCATGAGAGTTGCAGATATTTCTATCAGCTTTCGAATAATATGGAGATCAATGCATTTGAACACCTAAAGCTCCACTAAATATCAGCAGATGCTTCCATGTTCTGATTGTCACGAACAGTATCACATCTCATGCTTGAAGAAGGAATTTCACTCAGATAGAAATTGATTATGATCTCGACTTCTTCAATAATCATGTAGTTATTTCTATTATCTTTCTAACCAATACAAGATCACTTCATTTGGACGAGCTTACCTCAAAATACGAAGTTTTGGACGATTGATTCTCGGCAGCAGGCACTTGACTTCAATCTTAAGTGTTTTTGCTTTTGCAGCCTTTGTACTTTTGTATTTGTTCGCATTTTTCTTCTCTTTCTTCTGTTAGGGTAGCTGAAGTGAGACGACCCCACTTACGTAGGATAATCCCATTAGACACTTTCAAAACTTAACCTCACTCTCTCTGATACCTTAAAACACAGCAAAAAAATTTTCACTTCAGTAGTTAAGCAGATATGAATTTATCACAGTTCAAGAATTTCACATCAGAGTTTCGCTTGGAAGCCATGGCGTAAAAATAACAACAACAAACATAAACACCCCACTGGCTGTGGTACAACTCATAAGAGACTCAAAGATACCTCTGAGATCTCTATCTATTTGAGAAGTGCTGACGCCACACTTGTTACTGACGATAGAGTACACCTTGGGTTAGCTTCACCTGCTGTAGCACTTCCGATGACCAATCGGCACCTCCGTCTTCGGATCACGATTCGGGCAACCACATATATGTAAACATGGAGAAATATGCATAGGAGGTAAGAAACGCTACACTATCATACAAAAGGAAAATCACGTAGCATATAACAGATCAACATGTACAATAGCACACAATCAGCAAACACATCCATCTCTTCGAGTTCAGCACAACAATCAACCTCAAAGTATCACCACTATGGATCATCGCCTATTCTACAACAATCATCCTCAAAGTATCACAACTATGGATCATCGCCTATTCTACACATCACAATAGTCGACCTCAAAATATCACAACTAGAGATCACCATCAATTCTACAACAATCAACCTCAAAGTATCACATCTCGGGATCTTCGCCTATTCTGTATGCACAACTAAGTTCCTGGCCCTTGGAAATACTGTCCTTCAACTCAACTGTGAAGTAGTCATTCTCCAAGGTAGGAAGTCACCCTCCAACTATAAGGGCATAGAGTCAGTAGTCCAGGTCATTGGTTCCCAAGACGTCTCCCAGAACGTCCACCTTGACCTCATGTGACAGTCACAAACTGCTGTTGCAACTGTACACACGGCTCCCTGTATACAACTCAAACTGCTGTTGCAGCTGTATACAGGTACCGGCTTATATGATAGCCACTCAAACTGTTGTTGCAACTATTCATATAGCTCCTTGTGACAACCACTCAAACTGCTGTTGCAATTATCACAAGTCCCGACCTCGCGTGATCACTGCTTGCAAGCTCCTGTGGCAAGTACACACACGTAACCCTATACACAACCACTCAAACTGCTGTTACAGTTGTGTACCAGCATATATGATTGCAGTTAGTCACATAGTCCCCTTGTGACAACCACTCAAACTGCTGTTGCAATTGTCACAAGTAATCCACCTCGTGTGATAACTGTTCAGACAGCTGTTGCAGTAAATCCCATGGCTTTCCACCACAACAATGCAAATGTTATGATTATGCATCCATCCTTTCAACAACAACTTAACTAATGCCTCAAAGCCCACATCCTCCAACTGTGAGGATGCTGCTCTCCAACTATGAGAGCCACTTACAACATAGATCCACAATTATTATCCTATAATCCCTAACAATATTTCAATCGTCATCCTATAATTCCTAACATTATTCCAATCATCTCCAATCATCTCCAAAGTCAACATCATTCTCTTATAACCCTAACAACATACCAATCATCTCCAAGTCAATCAAGATCATATCAATCGCAAAGACATCACATGTCATACTGCAGTAATAGATCATCATTATAAGCATGTCATGATAGTAAATAAACATGTTATCATCACAAACAGGTTATTATCACAAACATATCATCATGTAGGACATCATTTAAACATGTTATCAATTACCACAAATAGTCATGTTATCAATCATCACAAATAAACACACATCATCATTAGTAGGGTTTGAGGAGCCCTACATGTTAACAATTATATACTATGCCTATGAGTCCCAGATATATGTAGGTTCTTCCCGCTCACTTGGTAATCCGTTCCCATGCACTCTTGTATCCACGGACAGCCTTGATCCTCGATCTCACGAACGTGACGAGCACAATCACAACCACTACGAGCTCATCACGCAGCTCCCCGACACTTCCAAGGATAGAGAACAGCGGCTGGACTTAGGAGAAGGCAACTTCAAAAGTTAGCTCAAGAATCTAGGGAAAAAGGTACCAAAAACAAGGATACGGTCCTAGCTCCATATATCGAGCTACAGCCTTCTTCATGGAAATCCGAACGGTGAAGCTTCAGATCAACGTGTCCTAAGCCTACTTCCCAAATTGCAGCCCTATCCAACGGTTAACGAATCTATGGAGAAGGTTTTACTATCGCAGGTTAGGTGATATACGGGATGAGTTTCTCACACACTAGGACCACGATGTAAGCTTCATATCTCCCGTTCTATACCTTGAATCGAAAATCCGAACGGTCAAACTGAAGAACCACATGTTCTGAACCTCCTTACAAAGTTGGAGCTTGATCCAACGGTTGATGAACATATTCCAACGATCTTACTGAAACTGCTTCAACCAAGCTTCAAGGCTTCCAACAATGGTTTCACTCTTTCTTTCACCTTGCCTTCTCTTTCTCCTAGCCACGAAAATATGGAATTTTCTCATTCCATTATATTACTTCCTCCTAGATGATGAAGATGATCAAGCTTGTCAAGTTTACTTCTCAAAGTTCTTGAAGAATCCTTAAAGAATGGAGAGAAATTGAAGTAGGAACCTTGAAGACTTTGAACAGGAAGAAGAAAGAGAAGTGAAAGAGGAATGGATGAGGGGAATGGCATGGCTATATATATAGGAAAGGTAAGGATATGATAAAACTAACTTAAGGGCAAAAAGGTCATTTCCTTTAGGGGCAAAATTGTCATTTTACACTAGGTCATCATGACTATGGTGAGTCACCTATGTGACTCACCCCTTGTTATCATGATGAGTCACCATGTAATAATTACATATGGATAAGGTGGTGAGGTGTCTAGTTGAGGTGGCATGAAAGCGACGTGAGGCTTATCCATTACCGGTTCCGGTGATCTCGTACACAGACCAGGTTTCGTTAGAGTCTTCAACCCAAACCTTAACCATAATTATCTACTAGTAATGTAGAGTAAAACAATATCTGTGTGGCATCCAAAAAGTGGATACGAAGGGATAAAATCAAATACCAGATGAGAGATATAGTTCTTGAATGTGGTTAGTCAATGGATGAGTTCATCACTATGACTTACCATCATCAAGATTATGCTGCCATGACTCATCATCATGAGTCATCCATGTCATGATTACTTGTCTAAAGTAGTCATGATTACTTCTCCAAAATATCTTGATATTTATAACTTTGCCACAATGATTCCGATAAGATTTGGATACTTTACCGATCGAAAAATTGGGATGTTACATGAAGCATTTGTCTTCTCTGTTACAGCACTTGATGCTTCAGAACTTTATTGAAAAGGGCACCTCCTTTCTGGTCAAACTCGGCCTTTGAATATCTTAATAATTCATTCAAAAATACTTCTCCCACCATCATAATGTTCTGTATTCTGAGTAGACGCTTGATTAGCTTCACTGGACGCTTCTTAAATGAGCTAAGGCGCTTTGTTATCCACAGGGCACATTCACGCGACTGTTTAACTCGTAGCATTCTGACGAGTTAGCGTATTATGCTTCTTCGACCCAGTTACTGGCCCAATTAGGATTTGATGTCTTCATGAAAATTGTATATATGGATATTACATTTAATGAGACATCGGATTCATCCAATTCGGATAGCTACAGCTTAATATATGGTCATCAGTCGCTACAAAGGTATGACTGTCAGGAACAACATCACGTCTCCATCTTAAGGATGCAATTTGACAAAGATAGAGATCCATTTCGCTCTAGACCTCTTCATGAAAGTTGCGGCTATTTCTATGAGCCTTCCAACGATACCAAGATCGATGCATTTGAGAACCTAAAGCTCCAGAAATTATCATCAGACGCTTGCATGTTATGATTGTCACGAACAGTATCACATCTCAAGTTTGTAGAAGGAATTTCACTCCGATAGAGATTGATTCTGATATCGACTTCCTCAAAAAACATGTAGGTATTTCTCTTATATTTCTAACTAAACCATGATCACTTCATTTGGACGAGCGTACCTCAAAATACGACATTTCGGACGCTTGATTGTCGGCAGTAGGCACTTGACTTCATTCTTAAGTCTTTTTGCCTCTGCAGCTTTTGTACTTTTGTATTTGTTCACGTTTTTCTTCTCTTTCTTCTATTAGGGTTACTGAAGATTTTAAATTCTCTGTTACAGCACTTGATGCTTCAGAAATTTATTGAAAAGGGTACCTAATTTTCTGGTCATGCTTGGACTTTGAATATCTTAATACTTCATTCAAAATTACTTTGCCAACCATCATAATGTTCCGTATTCTGAGTAGACGCTTGATTAGCTTCACTGGACGTTTCTTAAATGTGGTAAGGCGCTTTGTTATCCATCGGGCTCACTCAAAAAGCAGTTTAACTTGTAGAATTCTGATGAGTTTGCGTATTATGCTTTTTTGACACAGTTACCGCACGAATTAGGATTCGATATATTCATGAAACTTGTATATATGGATATTAGCATTAATAAAATACCTGTTTCATCCAATTCGGACACCTACACAGCTCAAAATATGGCCATCGGACGCTACAAAGGTATGATTGTCAGGAACAACATCACGTTACCAACTTAAGGATTCAATTTCACAAAGATAGAGATCGATTTCGCTCTTGACCTCTTCTTGAGAGTTGCAGATATTTCCATCATCTTTCCAGCAATACCAAGATCGATGCATTTGAACACCTAAAGCTCCAGTAAATATCAGCAGATGCTTCCATGTTCTGAATGTCACGAACAGTATCACATCTCAAGCTTAAAGAAGGAACTTCAATCAGACAGAGATTGATTACGATGTCGACTTCTTCAGGAATCATGTAGGTATTTCTATTATCTTTCTAACCAATATAAGATCACTTCATTTGGACGAGTTTACCTCAAAATACGACGTTTTGGACGATTGATTCTCGGCAGCAGGCACTTGACTTCAATCTTAAGTGTTTTTGATTTTGTAGCTTTTGTAGTTTAGTATTTGTTCGCATTTTTCTTCTCTTTCTTCTGTTAGGGTAGCTGAAACGTTTGTCTTCTCTGTTACAGCACTTGATGCTTCAGAACTTTATTGAAAAGGGCACCTCTTTTCCAGTGAAACGTGGTCTTTGAATATCTTAATACTTCATTCAAAATTACTTCTCCCACCAACATAATATTCTGTATTCTGAGTAGACGCTTGATTAGCTTCACTGGACGCTTCTTAAATTAGCTAAGGCGCTTTGTTATCCACAGGGCACATTCACGCGACTGTTTAACTCGTAGCATTCTGACGAGTTAGCGTATTATGCTTCTTTGACCCAGTTACTGGCCCAATTAGTATTCGATGTCTTCATTAAACCTGTATATACGAATATTAGATTTAATGAGACATCGATTCATCCAATTCGAATAACTACAGCTCAATATATGGTCATCAGTCGTTACAAAGGTATGACTGTCAGGAACAACATCACATCTCGATCTTAAGGATGCAATTTGACAAAGATAGAGATCCAATTCGCTCTTGACCTCTTCATGAAAGTTGCAACTATTTCTATGAGCCTTCCAACGATACCAAGATCGATGCATTTGAGAACCTAAAGCTCCAGAAATTATCATCTGACGCTTGCATTTTATGATTGTCACGAACTGTATCACATCTCAAGCTTGAAGAATGAGTTTCACTCAGATAGAGATTGATTCTGATCTCGACTTCATCAAAAAACATGCAATTATTTCCCTTATATTTCTAACCAAACCAAGATCACTTCATTTGGAAAAGCGTACCTCAAAATACGACATTTCGGACGCTTGATTGTCGGCAGCAGGAACTTGACTTCAATCTTAAGTGTTTTTGCCTCTACAGCTTTTGTCTCGCACTTTTATTCTCTTTCTTCTATTAGGTTTACTGACGATTTTAACTTCTCTGTTACAGCACTTGATGCTTCAGAAATTTATTGAAAAGGGTACCTCATTTTCTGGTCATGCTTGGACTTTGAATATCTTAATACTTCATTCAAAATTACTTTGCCAACCATCATAATGTTCTGTATTCTGATTAGATGCTTGATTAGCTTAACTGGATGCTTTTTAAATGGGCAAAGGCGCTTTGTTATCCACCGGGCACATTAAAATGCAGTTTAACTTGCAGAATTCTGATGAGTTAGCGTATTATGCTTCTTTGACACAGTTACCGGACGACTTAGAATTCGATATATTCTAGAAATTTGTATATATGGATGTTAGCTTTAATAAGATACCAGTTTCATCCAATTCGGACACCTACAGCTCAATATATGGCCATCAGACGGTACAAAGGTATGACTGTCAGGAACAACATCACGTCACCAACTTAAGGATGCAATTTCACAAAGATAGAGATCGATTTCGCTCTTGACCTCTTCATGCGAGTTGCATATATTTCAATCAGCTATCAAGCAATACCAAGATCGATGCATTTGAACACCAAAAGCTCCAGTAAATATCAGCAGATGCTTCCATGTTTTGATTGTCACGAACTGTATCACATCTCAAGCTTGAAGAAGGAATTTCAATCAGACAGTGATTGATTATGATTTAGACTTCTTAAGGAATCATGTAGGCATTTCTATTATCTTTCTAACCAATACAAGATCACTTCATTTGGACGAGCTTACCACAAAATACGACGTTTCGGAAGATTGATTCTCGGCAGCATGCGCTTGACTTCAATCTTAAGTGTTTTTGCTTTTGCAGCTTTTGTACTTTTGTATTTGTTCGAATTTTTCTACTCTTTCTTCTGTTAGGGTAGCTGAAGCGTTTGGCTTCTCTGTTACAGCACTTGATGCATCAGAACTTTATTGAAAAGGGCACCTCTTTCTGGTCAAACTTGGCCTTTGAATATCTTAATACTTTATTCAAAATTACTTCTCCGACCATCATAATGTTCTGTATTCTGAGTAGATGCTTGATTAGCTTCACTGGACGCTTCTTAAATGAGCTAGGGCGCTTTGTTATCCGCAGGGCACATTCATGCGAATGTTTAACTCGTAGCATTCTGACGAGTTAGCGTATTATGCTTCTTTAACCCAGTTACTGGCCAAATTAGGATTCGATGTCTTAAAGAAACTTGTATATATGGATATTAGATTTTATGAGACATCGGATTCATCCAATTCGGATGACTACAGCTCAATATATGGTCATCAGTCGTTACAAAGGTATGACTGTCAGGAACAACATCACGTCTCCATCTTAAGGATGCAATTTGACAAAGATAGCGATCCATTTCGCTCTTGACGTCTTCATGAAAGGTGCAACTATTTCTATGAGCCTTCCAACGATACCAAGATCGATGCATTTCAGAACCTAAAGCTCCAGAAATTATCATCAGACGCTTGCATGTTATGATTGTCACGAACACTATGACATCTCAAGTTTGTAGAAGGAATTTCACTTCGATAGAGTTTGATTTTGATCTCGACTTCCTCAAAAAACTTCTAGGTATTTCTCTTATATTTCTAACCAAACCAAGATCACTTCATTTGGACAAACGTACCTCAAAATACGAAATTTCGGACGCTTGATTGTCGGCAGCAGGAACGTGACTTCAATCTTAAGTGTTTTTGCCTATGCAGCTTTTGTTTCGCGCTTTTCTTCTCTTTCTTCTATTAGGTTTACTTACGATTTTAACTTCTCTGTTACAGCACTTGATGCTTCAGAAATTTATTGAAAAGGGCACCTAATTTTCTGGTCATGCTTGGACTTTGAATATCTTAATACTTCATTCAAATTACTTTGCCAACCATCATAATGTTCCGTATTCTGAGTAGACGCCTGATTAGCTTCACTGGACGTTTCTTAAATGTGGTAAGGCGCTTTGTTATCCATCGGGCACACTCAAAAAGCAGTTTAACTTGTAGAATTCTGATGAGTTTGCGTATTATGCTTTTTTGACACAGTTACCGCACGAATTAGGATTCGATATATTCATGAAACTTGTATATATGGATATTAGCATTAATAAAATACCAGTTTCATCCAATTCGGACACCTATACAGCTCAAAATATGGCCATCGGACGCTACAAAGGTATGATTGTCAGGAACAACATCAAGTTACCAATTAAAGGATTCAATTTCACAAAGATAGAGATCGATTTCGCTCTTGACCTCTTCTTGAGAGTTGCAGATATTTCCATCATCTTTCCAGCAATAAGAAGATCGATGCATTTGAACACCTAAAGCTCCAGTAAATATCAGCAGATGCTTCCATGTTCTGAATGTCACGAACAGTATCACATCTCAAGCTTAAAGAAGGAACTTCAATCAGACAGAGATTGATTACGATGTCGACTTCTTCAGGAATCATGTAGGTATTTCTATTATCTTTCTAACCAATATAAGATCACTTCATTTGCACGAGTTTACCTCAAAATACGACGTTTCGGACGATTAATTTTCGGCAGCAGGCACTTGACTTCAATCTTAAGTGTTTTTGATTTTGTAGCTTTTGTAGTTTAGTATTTGTTCGCATTTTTCTTCTCTTTCTTCTGTTAGGGTAGCTGAAACGTTTGTCTTCTCTGTTACAGCACTTGATGCTTCAGAACTTTATTGAAAAGGGCACCTCTTTTCCAGTGAAACTTGGTCTTTGAATATCTTAATACTTCATTCAAAATTACTTCTCCCACCAACATAATATTCTGTATTCTGAGTAGACGCTTGATTAGCTTCACTGGATGCTTCTTAAATTAGCTAAGGCGCTTTGTTATCCACAGGGCACATTCACGCGACTGTTTAACTCGTAGCATTCTGACGAGTTAGCGTATTACGCTTCTTTGACCCAGTTACTGGCCCAATTAGGATTCGATGTCTTCATTAAACCTGTATATATGAATATTAGATTTAATGAGACATCGATTCATCCAATTCGAATAACTACAGCTCAATATATGGTCATCAGTCGTTACAAAGGTATGACTGTCAGGAATAACATCACATCTCGATCTTAAGGATGCAATTTGACAAAGATAGAGATCCAATTCGCTTTTGACCTCTTCATGAAAGTTGCAACTATTTCTATGAGCCTTCCAACGATACCAAGATCGATGCATTTGAGAACCTAAAGCTCCAGAAATTATCATCAGACGCTTGCATTTTATGATTGTCACGAACTGTATCACATCTCAAGCTTGAAGAATGAGTTTCACTCAGATAGAGATTGATTCTGATCTCGACTTCATCAAAAAACATGCAATTATTTCTCTTATATTTCTAACCAAACCAAGATCACTTCATTTGGAAAAGCGTACCTCAAAATACGACATTTCGGACGCTTGATTGTCGGCAGGAGGAACTTGACTTCACTCTTAAATGTTTTTGCCTCTACAGCTTTTGTCTCGCACTTTCATTCTCTTTCTTCTATTAGGTTTACTGACAATTTTAACTTCTCTGTTACAGCACTTGATGCTTCAGAAATTTATTGAAAAGGGTACCTCATTTTCTGGTCATGCTTGGACTTTGAATATCTTAATACTTCATTCAAAATTACTTTGCCAACCATCATAATGTTCTGTATTCTGATTAGATGCTTGATTAGCTTAACTGGATGCTTTTTAAATGGGCAAAGGCGCTTTGTTATCCACCGGGCACATTAAAATGCAGTTTAACTTGCAGAATTCTGATGAGTTAGCGTATTATGCTTCTTTGACACAGTTACCGGACGACTTAGAATTCGATATATTCATGAAATTTGTATATATGGATGTTAGCTTTAATAAGATACCAGTTTCATCCAATTCGGACACCTACAGCTCAATATATGGCCATCAGACGGTACAAAGGCATGACTGTCAGGAACAACATCACGTCACCAACTTAAGGATGCAATTTCACAAAGATAGAGATCGATTTCGCTCTTGACCACTTCATGAGAGTTGCATATATTTCTATCAGCTATCAAGCAATACCAAGATCGATGCATTTGAACACCAAAAGCTCCAGTAAATATCAGCAGATGCTTCCATGTTTTGATTGTCACGAACTGTATCACATCTCAAGCTTGAAGAAGGAATTTCAATCAGACAGTGATTGATTATGATTTAGACTTCTTATGGAATCATGTAGGCATTTCTATTATCCAATATAAGATCACTACATTTGGACGAGTTTACCTCAAAATACGACGTTTCGGACGATTGATTCTCGGCAGCAGGCACTTGACTTCAATCTTAAGTGTTTTTGATTTTGTAGCTTTTGTAGTTTGGTATTTGTTCGCATTTTTCTTCTCTTTCTTCTGTTAGGGTAGCTGAAACGTTTGTCTTCTCTGTTACAGCACTTGATGCTTCAGAACTTTATTGAAAAGGGCACCTCTTTTCCAGTGAAACGTGGTCTTTGAATATCTTAATACTTCATTCAAAATTACTTCTCCCACCAACATAATATTCTGTATTCTGAGTAGACGCTTGATTAGCTTCACTGGACGCTTCTTAAATTAGCTAAGGCGCTTTGTTATCCACAGGGCACATTCACGCGACTGTTTAACTCGTAGCATTCTGACGAGTTAGCGTATTATGCTTCTTTGACCCAGTTACTGGCCCAATTAGGATTCGATGTCTTCATTAAACCTGTATATACGAATATTAGATTTAATGAGACATCGATTCATCCAATTCGAATAACTACAGCTCAATATATGGTCATCAGTCGTTACACAGGTATGACTGTCAGGAACAACATCACATCTCCATCTTAAGGATGCAATTTGACAAAGATAGAGATCCAATTCGCTCTTGACCTCTTCATGAAAGTTGCAACTATTTCTATGAGCCTTCCAACGATACCCAGATCGATGCATTTGAGAACCTAAAGCTCCAGAAATTATCATCAGACGCTTGCATTTTATGATTGTCACGAACTGTATCACATCTCAAGCTTGAAGAATGAGTTTCACTCAGATAGAGATTGATTCTGATCTCGACTTCATCAAAAAACATGCAATTATTTCTCTTATAATTCTAACCAAACCAAGATCACTTCATTTGGAAAAGCGTACCTCAAAATACGACATTTCTGACGCTTGATTGTCGGCAGGAGGAACTTGACTTCAATCTTAAGTGTTTTTGCCTCTACAGCTTTTGTCTCGCACTTTCATTCTCTTTCTTCTATTAGGTTTACTGACGATTTTAACTTCTCTGTTACAGCACTTGATGCTTCAGAAATTTATTGAAAAGGGTACCTCATTTTCTGGTCATGCTTGGACTTTGAATATCTTAATACTTCATTCAAAATTACTTTGCCAACCATCATAATGTTCTGTATTCTGATTAGATGCTTGATTAGCTTAACTGGATGCTTTTTAAATGGGCAAAGGCGCTTTGTTATCCACCGGGCACATTAAAATGCAGTGTAACTTGCAGAATTCTGATGAGTTAGCGTATTATGCTTCTTTGACACAGTTACCGGACGACTTAGAATTCGATATATTCATGAAATTTGTATATATGGATGTTAGCTTTAATAAGATACCAGTTTCATCCAATTCGGACACCTACAGCTCAATATATGGCCATCAGACGGTACAAAGGTATGACTGTCAGGAACAACATCACGTTACCAACTTAAGGATGCAATTTCACAAAGATAGAGATCGATTTCGCTCTTGACCTCTTCATGAGAGTTGCATATATTTCTATCAGCTATCAAGCAATACCAAGATCGATGCATTTGAACACCAAAAGCTCCAGTAAATATCAGCAGATGCTTCCATGTTTTGATTGTCACGAACTGTATCACATCTCAAGCTTGAAGAAGGAATTTCAATCAGACAGTGATTGATTATGATTTAGACTTCTTAAGGAATCATGTAGGCATTTCTATTATCCAATATAAGATCACTACATTTGGACGAGTTTACCTCAAAATACGACGTTTCGGACGATTGATTCTCGGCAGCAGGCACTTGACTTCAATCTTAAGTGTTTTTGATTTTGTAGCTTTTGTAGTTTAGTATTTGTTCGCATTTTTCTTCTCTTTCTTAAATTAGCTAAGGCGCTTTGTTATCCACAGGGCTTCACGCGACTGTTTAACTCGTAGCATTCTGACGAGATATCGTATTATGCTTCTTTGACCCAGTTACTGGCCCAATTAGGATTCGATGTCTTCATTAAACCTGTATATACGAATATTAGATTTAATGAGACATCGATTCATCCAATTCGAATAACTACAGCTCAATATATGGTCATCAGTCGTTACACAGGTATGACTGTCAGGAACAACATCACATCTCCATCTTAAGGATGCAATTTGACAAAGATAGAGATCCAATTCGCTCTTGACCTCTTCATGAAAGTTGCAACTATTTCTATGAGCCTTCCAACGATACCAAGATCGATGCATTTGAGAACCTAAAGCTCCAGAAATTATCATCAGACGCTTGCATTTTATGATTGTCACGAACTGTATCACATCTCAAGCTTGAAGAATGAGTTTCACTCAGATAGAGATTGATTCTGATCTCGACTTCATCAAAAAACATGCAATTATTTCTCTTATAATTCTAACCAAACCAAGATCACTTCATTTGGAAAAGCGTACCTCAAAATACGACATTTCTGACGCTTGATTGTCGGCAGGAGGAACTTGACTTCAATCTTAAGTGTTTTTGCCTCTACAGCTTTTGTCTCGCACTTTCATTCTCTTTCTTCTATTAGGTTTACTGACGATTTTAACTTCTCTGTTACAGCACTTGATGCTTCAGAAATTTATTGAAAAGGGTACCTCATTTTCTGGTCATGCTTGGACTTTGAATATCTTAATACTTCATTCAAAATTACTTTGCCAACCATCATAATGTTCTGTATTCTGATTAGATGCTTGATTAGCTTAACTGGATGCTTTTTAAATGGGCAAAGGCGCTTTGTTATCCACCGGGCACATTAAAATGCAGTTTAACTTGCAGAATTCTGATGAGTTAGCGTATTATGCTTCTTTGACACAGTTACCGGACGACTTAGAATTCGATATATTCATGAAATTTGTATATATGGATGTTAGCTTTAATAAGATACCAGTTTCATCCAATTCGGACACCTACAGCTCAATATATGGCCATCAGACGGTACAAAGGTATGACTGTCAGGAACAACATCACGTCACCAACTTAAGGATGCAATTTCACAAAGATAGAGATCGATTTCGCTCTTGACCTCTTCATGAGAGTTGCATATATTTCTATCAGCTATCAAGCAATACCAAGATCGATGCATTTGAACACCAAAAGCTCCAGTAAATATCAGCAGATGCTTCCATGTTTTGATTGTCACGAACTGTATCACATCTCAAGCTTGAAGAAGGAATTTCAATCAGACAGTGATTGATTATGATTTAGACTTCTTAAGGAATCATGTAGGCATTTCTATTATCCAATATAAGATCACTACATTTGGACGAGTTTACCTCAAAATACGACGTTTCGGACGATTGATTCTCGGCAGCAGGCACTTGACTTCAATCTTAAGTGTTTTTGATTTTGTAGCTTTTGTAGTTTAGTATTTGTTCGCATTTTTCTTCTCTTTCTTAAATTAGCTAAGGCGCTTTGTTATCCACAGGGCACATTCACGCGACTGTTTAACTCGTAGCATTCTGACGAGTTAGCGTATTATGCTTCTTTGACCCAGTTACTGGCCCAATTAGGATTCGATGTCTTCATTAAACCTGTATATACGAATATTAGATTTAATGAGACATCGATTCATCCAATTCGAATAACTACAGCTCAATATATGGTCATCAGTCGTTACAAAGGTATGACTGTCAGGAACAACATCACATCTCCATCTTAAGGATGCAATTTGACAAAGATAGAGATCCAATTCGCTCTTGACCTCTTCATGAAAGTTGCAACTATTTCTATGAGCCTTCCAACGATACCAAGATCGATGCATTTGAGAACCTAAAGCTCCAGAAATTATCATCAGACGCTTGCATTTTATGATTGTCACGAACTGTATCACATCTCAAGCTTGAAGAATGAGTTTCACTCAGATAGAGATTGATTCTGATCTCGACTTCATCAAAAAACATGCAATTATTTCTCTTATATTTCTAACCAAACCAAGATCACTTCATTTGGAAAAGCGTACCTCAAAATACGACATTTCGGACGCTTGATTGTCGGCAGAGGAACTTGACTTCAATCTTAAGTGTTTTTGCCTCTACAGCTTTTGTCTCGCACTTTCATTCTCTTTCTTCTATTAGGTTTACTGACGATTTTAACTTCTCTGTTACAGCACTTGATGCTTCAGAAATTTATTGAAAAGGGTACCTCATTTTCTGGTCATGCTTGGACTTTGAATATCTTAATACTTCATTCAAAATTACTTTGCCAACCATCATAATGTTCTGTATTCTGATTAGATGCTTGATTAGCTTAACTGGATGCTTTTTAAATGGGCAAAGGCGCTTTGTTATCCACCGGCACATTAAAATGCAGTTTAACTTGCAGAATTCTGATGAGTTAGCGTATTATGCTTCTTTGACACAGTTACCGGACGACTTAGAATTCGATATATTCATGAAATTTGTATATATGGATGTTAGCTTTAATAAGATACCAGTTTCATCCAATTCGGACACCTACAGCTCAATATATGGCCATCAGACGGTACAAAGGTATGACTGTCAGGAACAACATCACGTCACCAACTTAAGGATGCAATTTCACAAAGATAGAGATCGATTTCGCTCTTGACCTCTTCATGAGAGTTGCATATATTTCTATCAGCTATCAAGCAATACCAAGATCGATGCATTTGAACACCAAAAGCTCCAGTAAATATCAGCAGATGCTTCCATGTTTTAATTGTCACGAACTGTATCACATCTCAAGCTTGAAGAAGGAATTTCAATCAGACAGTGATTGATTATGATTTAGACTTCTTAAGGAATCATGTAGGCATTTCTATTATCCAATATAAGATCACTACATTTGGACGAGTTTACCTCAAAATACGACGTTTCGGACGATTGATTCTCGGCAGCAGGCACTTGACTTCAATCTTAAGTGTTTTTGATTTTGTAGCTTTTGTAGTTTAGTATTTGTTCGCATTTTTCTTCTCTTTCTTCTGTTAGGGTAGCTGAAACGTTTGTCTTCTCTGTTACAGCACTTGATGCTTCAGAACTTTATTGAAAAGGGCACCTCTTTTCCAGTGAAACGTGGTCTTTGAATATCTTAATACTTCATTCAAAATTACTTCTCCCACCAACATAATATTCTGTATTCTGAGTAGACGCTTGATTAGCTTCACTGGCCGCTTCTTAAATTAGCTAAGGCGCTTTGTTATCCACAGGGCACATTCACGCGACTGTTTAACTCGTAGCATTCTGACGAGTTAGCGTATTATGCTTCTTTGACCCAGTTACTGGCCCAATTAGGATTCGATGTCTTCATTAAACCTGTATATACGAATATTAGATTTAATGAGACATCGATTCATCCAATTCGAATAACTACAGCTCAATATATGGTCATCAGTCGTTACAAAGGTATGACTGTCAGGAACAACATCACATCTCCATCTTAAGGATGCAATTTGACAAAGATAGAGATCCAATTCGCTCTTGACCTCTTCCTGAAAGTTGCAACTATTTCTATGAGCCTTCCAACGATACCAAGATCGATGCATTTGAGAACCTAAAGCTCCAGAAATTATCATCAGACGCTTGCATTTTATGATTGTCACGAACTGTATCACATCTCAAGCTTGAAGAATGAGTTTCACTCAGATAGAGATTGATTCTGATCTCGACTTCATCAAAAAACATGCAATTATTTCTCTTATATTTCTAACCAAACCAAGATCACTTCATTTGGAAAAGTGTATCTCAAAATACGACATTTCGGACGCTTGATTGTCGGCAGGAGGAACTTGACTTCAATCTTAAGTGTTTTTGCCTGTACAGCTTTTGTCTCGCACTTTCATTCTCTTTCTTCTATTAGGTTTACTGACGATTTTAACTTCTCTGTTACAGCACTTGATGCTTCAGAAATTTATTGAAAAGGGTACCTCATTTTCTGGTCATGCTTGGACTTTGAATATCTTAATACTTCATTCAAAATTACTTTGCCAACCATCATAATGTTCTGTATTCTGATTAGATGCTTGATTAGCTTAACTGGATGCTTTTTAAATGGGCAAAGGCGCTTTGTTATCCACCGGTCACATTAAAATGCAGTTTAACTTGCAGAATTCTGATGAGTTAGCGTATTATGCTTCTTTGACACAGTTACCGGACGACTTAGAATTCGATATATTCATGAAATTTGTATATATGGATGTTAGCTTTAATAAGATACCAGTTTCATCCAATTCGGACACCTACAGCTCAATATATGGCCATCAGACGGTACAAAGGTATGACTGTCAGGAACAACATCACGTCACCAACTTAAGGATGCAATTTCACAAAGATAGAGATCGATTTCGCTCTTGACCTCTTCATGAGAGTTGCATATATTTCTATCAGCTTTCAAGCAATACCAAGATCGATGCATTTGAACACCAAAAGCTCCAGTAAATATCACCAGATGCTTCCATGTTTTGATTGTCACGAACTGTATCACATCTCAAGCTTGAAGAAGGAATTTCAATCAGACAGTGATTGATTATGATTTAGACTTCTTAGGAATCATGTAGGCATTTCTATTATCCAATATAAGATCACTACATTTGGACGAGTTTACCTCAAAATACGACGTTTCGGACGATTGATTCTCGGCAGCAGGCACTTGACTTCAATCTTAAGTGTTTTTGATTTTGTAGCTTTTGTAGTTTAGTATTTGTTCGCATTTTTCCTCTCTTTCTTAAATTAGCTAAGGCGCTTTGTTATCCACAGGGCACATTCACGCGACTGTTTAACTCGTAGCATTCTGACGAGTTAGCGTATTATGCTTCTTTGACCCAGTTACTGGCCCAATTAGGATTCGATTTCTTCATTAAACCTGTATTATACGAATATTAGATTTAATGAGACATCGATTCATCCAATTCGAATAACTACAGCTCAATATATGGTCATCGGTCATTACAAAGGCTTGACTGTCAGGAACAACATCACGTCTCCATCTTAAGGATGCAATTTGACAAAGATAGAGATCCATTTCGCTCTTGACGTCTTCATGAAAGATGCAACTATTTCTATGAGCCTTCCAACGATACCAAGATCGATGCATTTCAGAACCTAAAGCTCCAGAAATTATCATCAGTCGCTTGCATGTTATGATTGTCACGAACAGTATGACATCTCAAGTTTGTAGAAGGAATTTCACTTCGATAGAGTTTGATTTTGATCTCGACTTCCTCAAATAACTTCTAGGTATTTCTCTTATATTTCTAACCAAACCAATATCACTTCATTTGGACAAACGTACCTCAAAATACGAAATTTCGGATGCTTGATTGTCGGTAGCAGGAACGTGACTTCAATCATAAGTGTTTTTGCCTATGCAGCTTTTGTTTCGCGTTTTTCTTCTCTTTCTTCTATTAGGTTTACTTACGATTTTAACTTCTCTGTTACAGCCCTTGATGCTTCAGAAATTTATTGAAAAGGGTACCTCATTTTCTGGTCATGCTTGGACTTTGAATATCTCAATACTTCATTCAAAATTACTTTGCCAACCATCATAATGTTCTGTATTCTGAGTAGATGCTTGATTAGCTTAACTGGATGCTTCTTAAATGTGCTAAGGCGCTTTGTTATCCACCGGGCACATTCAAAATGCAGTTTAAATAGTTGAATTTTGATGAGTTAACGTATTATGCTTCTTTGACACAGTTACCGGACGAATTAGGATTCGATATATTCATGAAACTTGTATATATGGATATTAGCTTTAATAAGATACCAGTTTCAATATATGGCCACCAGACGCTACAAAGGTATGACTATCAGGAACAACATCACATCACCAACTTAAGGAAGCAATTTCACAAAGATAGAGATCGATTTCACTCTTAACCTCTTCATGAGAGTTGCAGATATTTCTATCATCTTTCCAGCAATACCAAGATCGATGCATTTTAACACCTAAAGCTCCAGTAAATATCAGCAGATGCTTCCATGTTATGATTGTCACGAACTGTATCACATCTCAAGCTTGAAGAAGGAATTTCAATCAGACAGTGATTGATTATGATTTAGACTTCTTAAGGAATCATGTAGGCATTTCTATTATCTTTCTAACCAATACAAGATCACTTCATTTGGACGAGCTTACCACAAAATACGACGTTTCGGACTATTGATTCTCGGCAGCATGCGCTTGACTTCAATCTTAAGTGTTTTTGCTTTTGCAGCTTTTGTACTTTTGCATTTGTTCGCATTTTTCTACTCTTTCTTCTGTTAGGGTAGCTGAAGCGTTTGGCTTCTCTGTTACAGCACTTGATGCATCAGAACTTTATTGAAAAGGTCACCTCTTTCTGGTCAAACTTGGTTCTTGAATATCTTAATACTTTATTCAAAATTACTTCTCCGACCATCATAATGTTCTGTATTCTGAGTAGATGCTTGATTAGCTTCAGTGGACGCTTCTTAAATGAGCTAGGGCGCTTTGTTATCCACAGGGCACATTCATGCGAATGTTTAACTCGTAGCATTCTGACGAGTTAGCGTATTATGCTTCTTTGACCCAGTTACTGGCCAAATTAGGATTCGATGTCTAAAAGAAACTTGTATATATGGATATTAGATTTTATGAGACATCAGATTCATCCAATTCGGATAACTACAGCTCAATATATGGTCATCAGTCATTACAAAGGTATGACTGTCAGGAACAACATCACGTCTCCATCTTAAGGATGCAATTTGACAAAGATAGCGATCCATTTCGCTCTTGACGTCTTCATGAAAGATGCAACTATTTCTATGAGCCTTCCAACGATACCAAGATCGATGCATTTCAGAACCTAAAGCTCCAGAAATTATCATCAGACGCTTGCATGTTATGATTGTCACGAACAGTATGACATCTCAAGTTTGTAGAAGGAATTTCACTTCGATAGAGTTTGATTTTGATCTCGACTTCCTCAAATAACTTCTAGGTATTTCTCTTATATTTCTAACCAAACCAATATCACTTCATTTGGACAAACGTACCTCAAAATACGAAATTTCGGATGCTTGATTGTCGGTAGCAGGAACGTGACTTCAATCATAAGTGTTTTTGCCTATGCAGCTTTTGTTTCGCGTTTTTCTTCTCTTTCTTCTATTAGGTTTACTTACGATTTTAACTTCTCTGTTACAGCCCTTGATGCTTCAGAAATTTATTGAAAAGGGTACCTCATTTTCTGGTCATGCTTGGACTTTGAATATCTCAATATTTCATTCAAAATTACTTTGCCAACCATCATAATGTTCTGTATTCTGAGTAGATGCTTGATTAGCTTAACTGGATGCTTCTTAAATGTGCTAAGGCGCTTTGTTATCCACCGGGCACATTCAAAATGCAGTTTAACTTGTTGAATTTTGATGAGTTATCGTATTATGCTTCTTTGACACAGTCACCGGACGAATTAGGATTCGATATATTCATGAAACTTGTATATATGGATATTAGCTTTAATAAGATACCAGTTTCATCCAATTCGGACACCTACAGCTCAATATATGGCCATCAGACGCTACAAAGGTATGACTGTCAGGAACAACATAACGTCACCAACTTAAGGAAGCAATTTCACAAAGGTAGAGATCGATTTCGCTCTTGACCTCTGCATGAGAGTTGCTGATATTTCGATCAGCTTTCCAGAAATACCAAGATTAACGCATTTGAACAACTAAAGCTCCAGAAAATATCACCAGATGCTTCCATGTTTTGATTGTCACGAACAGTATCACATCTCAAGCTCGAAGAAGGAATTTCAATCAGACAGAGATTGATTATTATCACGACTTCATCAGGAATCATGTAGGCATTTCTATTATCTTTCTAACCAATACAAGATTACTTCATTTGGACGAGCTTACCTCAAAATACGACGTTTCGGATGATTGATTCTCGGCAGCAGGCACTTGGCTTCAATCTTAAGTGTTTTTGCTTGTGCAGCTTTTGTACTTTTGTATTTGTTCGCATTTTTATTCTCCTTCTTCTGTTAGGGTTGCTAAAGCGTTTGTCTTCTCTGTTATAGCACTTGATGCTTCAGAACTTTATTGAAAAGGGCACCTCTTTGCTGGTCAAACTTGGCCTTTGAATATCTTAATACTTCATTCAAAATTACTTCTCCCACCATCATAATGTCCTGTATTCTGAGTAGACGCTTGATTAGCTTCACTGGACGCTTCTTAAATGAGCTAAGGCACTTTGTTATCCACAGGGCACATTTACGCGACTGTTTAACTCGTAGCATTCTGACGAGTTAGCGTATTATGCTTCTTTGACCCAGTTACTGGCCCAATTAGGATTTGATGTCTTCATGAAACTTGTATTTATGGATATTAGAGTTAATGAGACAATGGATTCATCCAATTCGGATAACTACAGCTCAATATATGGTCATCAGTCATTACAAAGGTATGACTATCAGGAACAACATCACGTCTCCATCTTAAGGATACAATTTGACAAAGATAGAGATCCATTTCGCTCTTGACGTCTTCATGAAAGATGCAACTATTTCTATGAGCCTTCCAACGATGCCAAGATCGATGCATTTCAGAACCTAAAGCTCCAGAAATTATCATCAGACGCTTGCATGTTATGATTGTTACGAACAGTATCACATCTTAAGTTTGAAGAAGGAATTTCACTCCGATAAAGATTGATTCTGATCTCGACTTCCTCAAAAAACTTGTAGGTATTTCTCTTATATTTCTAACCAAACCAAGATCACTTCATTTGGACAAACGTACCTCAAAATACGAAATTTTGGACGCTTGATTGTCGGCAGCAGGAACGTGACTTCAATCTTAAGTGTTTTTGCCTCTGCAGCTTTTGTTCCGCGCTTTTGTTCTCTTTCTTCTACTAGGTTTACTGACGATTTTAGCTTCTCTGTTACAGCACTTAATGCTTCATAAATTTATTGAAAAGGGTACCTCATTTTCTGGTCATGCTTGGACTTTGAATATCTTAATACTTCATTCAAAATTACTTTGTCAACCATCATAATGTTCTGTATTCTGAGTAGACGCTTGATTAGCTTAACTGGATGCTTCTTAAATGTGCTAAGGCGCTTTGTTATCCACCGGGCACATTCAAAATGCAGTTTAACTTGTAGAATTCTGATAAGTTAGCGTATTATGCTTCTTTGACACAGTTACCGGACGAATTAGGATTCGATATATTCATGAAACTTGTATTAATGGATATTAACATTAATAAGATACCAGTTTCAATATATGGCCATCAGACGCTGCAAAGGTATGACTATTTGGAATAACATCACATCACCAACATAAGGATGCAATTTCACAAAGATAGAGATCAGATTTCGCTCTTGACCTCTTCATGAGAGTTACAGATATTTTTATCATCTTTCCAGCAACACCAAGATCAAAGCATTTGAACACCTAAAGCTCCAGTAAATATCAGCAGATGCTTCCATGTTCTGATTGTCACGAACTGTATCACATCTCAAGCTTGAAGAAGGAATTTCAATTTGACAGAGATTGATTATGATCTCGACTTCTTCAGGAATCATGAAGGTATTTCTATTGTCTTTCTAACCAATACAAGATCACTTCATTTGGACGAGCTTACCTCAAAATATGACGTTTCGGACGATTGATTCTCGGCAGCAGGCACTTGACTTCAATCTTAAGTGTTTTTGATTTTGCAGCTTTTGTACTTTTGTATTTGTTCGCATTTTTCTTCTCTTTCTTCTGTTAGGGTAGCTGAAGCGTTTGTCTTCTCTATTACAGCACTTGATGCTTTAGAACTTTATTGAAAAGGGCGCCTCTTTTCTTGTCAAACTTGATCTTTGAATATATTAATACTTTATTCAAAATTACTTCTCCCACCAACATAATGTTCTGTATTCTGAGTAGACTCTTGATTAGCTTCACTGGATGCTTCTTAAATGAGCTAAGGCGCTTTGTTATCCACAGGGCACATTCACGCGACTGTTTAACTCGCAGCATTCTGGCGAGTTGCGTATTATGCTTCTTTGACCCAGTTACTGTCCTAATTAGGATTTGATGTCTTCATGAAACTTGTATATATGGATATTAGAGTTAATGAGACCAAGGATTCATCCAATTCGGATAACTACAGATCAATATATGGTCATCAGTCATTACAAAGGTGTGACTGTCAAGAACAACACCACGTCTCCATTTTAAGGATGCAATTTGACAAAGATAGAGATCCATTTCGCTCTTGACGTCTTCATGAAAGATGCAACTATTTCTATGAGCCTTCCAACGATACCAAGATCGATGCATTTCAGAACCTAAAGCTCCAGAAATTATCATCAGACGCTTGCATGTTATGATTATCACGAAAAGTATCACATCTCAAGTTTGTAGAAGGAATTTCACTCTGATAGAGATTGATTCTGATCTCGACTTCCTCAAAAAACTTGTAGGTATTTCTCTTATATTTCTAACCAAACCAATATCACTTCATTTGGACGAGCGTACCTCAAAATACGACATTTCGGACGCTTGATTGTCGGCAGCAGGAACTTGACTTCAATCTTAAGTGTTTTTGCCTCTGTAGCTTTTGTTTCGCGCTTTTCTTCTCTTTCTTCTATTAGGTTTACTGACGATTTTAAAATCTTTGTTACAGCACTTGATGCTTCAGAAATTTATTGAAAAGGGTTCCTCATTTTCTGGTCATGCTTGGACTTTGAATATCTTAATACTTCCTTCAAAATTACTTTGCCAACCATCATAATGTTCTGTATTCTGAGTAGACGCTTGATTAGCTTAACTGGATGCTTCTTAAATGTGCTAAGGCGCTTTGTTATCCACCAGGCACATTCAAAATGCAGTTTAAATCATAGAATTTTGATGAGTTATCATATTATGCTTCTTTGACACAGTTACCGGACGAATTAGGATTCGATATATTCATGAAACTTGTATATATGGATATTAGCTTTAATAAGATACCAGTTTCATCCAATTCGGACACCTACAGCTCAATATATGGCCATCAGACGCTACAAAGGTATGACTGTCAGGAACAACATCACGTCACCAACTTAAGGAAGCAATTTCACAAAGGTAGAGATCGATTTCGCTCTTGACCTCTTCATGAGAGTTGCAGATATTTCTATCAGCTTTCCAGAAATACCAAGATTGATGCATTTGAACAACTAAAGCTCCAGTAAATATCACCAGATGCTTCCATATTTTGATTATCACGAATAATATCACATCTCATGCTCGAAGAAGGAATTTCAATCAGACAGAGATTGATTATTATCACGAATTCATCAGGAATCATGTAGGCATTTCTATTATCTTTCTAACCAATACAAGATTACTTCATTTGGACGAGCTTACCTCAAAATACGACGTTTCGGACGATTGACTCTCGGCAGCAGGCACTTGGCTTCAATCTTAAGTGTTTTTGCTTGTGCAGCTCTTGTACTTTTGTATTTGTTCGCATTTTTATTCTCCTTCTTTTGTTAGGGTTGCTGAAGCGTTTGTCTTCTCTGTTATAGCACTTGATGCTTCAGAACTTTATTGAAAAGGGCACCTCTTTTCTGGTCAAACTTGGCCTTTGAATATCTTAATACTTCATTCAAAATTACTTCTCCCACCATCATAATGTCTTGTATTCTGAGTACACGCTTGATTAGCTTCACTGGATGCTTCTTAAATGAGCTAAGGCACTTTGTTATCCACAGGGCACATTCACGCGACTGTTTAACTCGTAGCATTCTGACGAGTTAGCGTATTATGCTTCTTTGACCCAGTTACTGGCCCAATTAGGATTTGATGTCTTCATGAAACTTGTATTTATGGATATTATAGTTAATGAGACAAAGGATTCATCCAATTCGAATAACTACAGCTCAATATATGGTCATCAGTCATTACAAAGGTATGACTGTCAGGAACAACATCACGTCTCCATCTTAAGGATACAATTTGACAAAGATAGAGATCCATTTCGCTCTTGACGTCTTCATGAAAGATGCAACTATTTCTATGAGCCTTCCAACGATACCAAGATCGATGCATTTCAGAACCTAAAGCTCCAGAAATTATCATCAGACGCTTGCATGTTATGATTGTCACGAACAGTATCACATCTCAAGTTTAAAGAAGGAATTTCACTCCGATAAAGATTGATTCTGATCTCGACTTCCTCAAAAAACTTGTAGGTATTTCGCTTATATTTCTAACCAAAACAAGATCACTTCATTTGGACGAGCATACCTCAAAATACGACATTTCGGACGCTTGATTGTCGGCAGCAGGAACTTGACTTCAATCTTAAGTGTTTTTGCCTCTGCAGATTTTGTTTCGCGCTTTTCTTCTCTTTCTTCTATTAGGTTTACTGACGATTTTAACGTCTCTGTTACAGCACTTGATGCTTCAGAAATTTATTGAAAAGGGTACCTCATTTTCTGGTCATGCTTGGACTTTGAATATCTTAATACTTCATTCAAAATTTTGTCAACCATCATAATGTTCTGTATTCTGAGTAGACACTTGATTAGCTTAACTGGATGCTTCTGAAATGTGCTAAGGCGCTTTGTCAACCACCGGGCACATTCAAAATGCAGTTTAACTTGTAGAATTCTGATAAGTTAGCATATTATGCTTCTTTGACACAGTTACCGGATGATTTAGGATTCGATATATTCATGAAACTTGTATATATGGATATTAACTTTAATAAGATACCAGTTTCAATATATGGCCATCAGACGCTACAAAGGTATGACTAACTGGAACAACATCACATCACCAACTTAAGGATGCACTTTCACAAAGATAGAGATCAGATTTCGCTCTTGACCCCTTCATGAGAGTTACAGATATTTTTATCATCTTTCCAGCAACACCAAGATCGATGCATTTGAACACCTAAAGCTCCAGTAAATATCAGCAGATGCTTCCATGTTCTGATTGTCACGAACTCTATCACATCTCAAGCTTGAAGAAGGAATTTCAATCCGACAGAGATTGATTATGATCTCGACTTCTTCAGGAATCATGAAGGTATTTCTATTGTCTTTCTAACCAATTCAAGATCACTTCATTTGGACGAGCTTACCTCAAAATATGAAGTTTCGGACGATTGATTCTCGGCAGCAGGCACTTGACTTCAATCTTAAGTGTTTTTGATTTTGCAGCTTTTGTACTTTTGTATTTGTTCGCATTTTTCTTCTCTTTCTTCTATTAGGGTAGCTGAAGCGTTTGTCTTCTCTGTTACAGCACTTGATGCTTCAGAACTTTATTGAAAAGGGCAACTCTTTTCTGGTCAAACTTGGCCTTTGAATATCTTAATACTTCATTCAAAATTACTTCTCCCACCATCATAATGTTTTGTATTCTGAGTAGACGCTTGATTAATTTCACTGGACGCTTCTTAAATGAGCTAAGGCGGTTTGTTATCCACAGGGCGCATTCACGTGACTGTTTAACTTGTAGCATTCTCACGAGTTAGCGTACTATGCTTCTTTGACCCAGTTACTGGCCCAATTAGGATTTGATGTCTTCATAAAACTTGTATATATGGATATTAGAGTTAATGAGACAAAGGATTCATCCAATTCGTATAACTACAGCTCAATATATGGTCACCAGTCGTTACAAAGGTATGACCGTCAAGAACAACATCACGTCTCCATCTTAAGGATGCAATTTGACAAAGATAGAGATTCATTTCGCTCTTGACGTCTTCATGAAAGATGCAACTATTTCTATGAGCCTTCCAACGATACCAAGATCGATGCATTTGGGAACCTAAAGCTCCAGAAATTATCATCAGACGCTTGCATGTTATGATTGTCACGAACAAAATCACATCTCAAGTTTGTAGAAGAAATTTCACTCCGATAGAGATTGATTCTGATCTCGACTTCCTCAAAAAACTTGTAGCTATTTCTCTTATATTTCTAACCAAACCAAGATCACTTCATTTGGACAAGCGTACCTCAAAATACGACATTTCAGACGCTTGATTGTCGGCAGCAGGAACTTGACTTCAATCTTAAGTGATTTTGCCTCTGCAGCTTTTGTTTCGCGCTTTTCTACTCTTTCTTCTATTAGTTTTACTGACGATTTTAAGTTCTCTGTTACAGCACTTGATGCTTCAGAAATTTATTGAAAAGGTTACCTCATTTTCTGGTCATGCTTGGACTTTGAATATCTTAATACTTCATTCAAAATTACCTTGCCAACCATAGTAATGTTCTGTATTCTGAGTAGACGCTTGATTAGCTTAACTGGATGCTTCTTAAATGTGCTAAGGCGCTTTGTTATCCACCGGGCACATTCAAAATGCAGTTTAACTTGTAGAATTTTGATGAGTTAGCATATTATGCTTCTTCGACACAGCTACCGGACGAATTAGGATTCGATATATGCATGAAACTTGTATATATGGATTTTAGCTTTAATAAGATACAGGTTTCATCCAATTCGGACACCTACAGCTCAATAAATGGCCATCAGACGCTACAAAGGAATGACTGTCAGGAACAACATCACGTCACCAACTTAAGGAAGCAATTTCACAAAGGTAGAGATCGATTTCGCTCTTGACGTCTTCATGAGAGTTGCAGATATTTCTATCATCTTTCCAGCAATACCAAGATTGATGCATATGAACACTTAAAGCTCCAGTAAATATCAACTGATGCTTCCATGTTCTGATTGTCACGAACAGTATCACATCTCAAGCTTGAAGAAGGAATTTCAATCAGACAGAGATTGATTATGATCTCGACTTCATCAGTAATCATGTAGGCATTTCTATTATCTTTCTAACCTATACAAGATCACTTCATTTGGACGAGCTTACCTCAAAATACGACGTTTCGGACGATTGATTCTCGGTAGCAGGAACTTGACTTCAATATTAAGTGTTTTTGCTTTTGCAGCTTTTGTACTTTTGTATTTGTTCGCGTTTTTCTACTCTTTCTTCTGTTAGGGTAGGTGAAGCGTTTGTCTTCTCTGTTACAGAACTTGATGCTTCAGAAATTTATTGAAAAAGGGCACCTCTTTTCTGGTCAAACTTGGCCTTTGAATATCTTAATACTTCACTCAAAATTACTTCTCCCACCATCATAATGTTCTGTATTCTGAGTAGACGCTTGATTAGCTTCACTGGACGTTTCTTAAATGAGCTAACGCGGTTTGTTATCCACAGGGCGCATTCACGTGACTGTTTAACTTGTAGCATTCTCACGAGTTAGCGTATTATGCTTCTTTGACCCAATTACTGGCCCAATTAGGATTTGATGTCTTCATGAAACTTGTATATGTGGATATTAGATTTAATGAGACATCGGATTCATAAAATTCGGATAACTACAACTCAATATATGGTCATCAGTCGTTGCAAAGGTACGACTGTCAGGAACAACATCACGTCTCCATCTTAAGGATGCTATTTGACAAAGATAGAGATCCATTTCGCTCTTGACCTCTTCATGAAAGTGGCAAATATTTCTACGAGCCTTCCAACAACACCAAGATCGATGCATTGGAGAACCTAAAGCTCCAGAAATAATCATCAGACGCTTGCATTTTATGATTGTCACGAACAGTATCACATCTCAAGCTTGAAGAAGGAGTTTCACTCAGATAGAGATTGATTCTGATTTCGACTTCCTCAAAAAACATTTAGTTATTTCTCTTATATTTCTAACCAAGCCAAGATCAGTTCATTTGGACGAGCGAACCTCAAAATATGACATTTCGGACGCTTGATTGTCTACAGCAAGCACTTGACTTCAATCTTAAATATTTTTGCCTCTGCAGCTTTTGTTTCGCGCTTTTCTTCTGTTTCTTCTATTCGGGTTACTGAAGATTTTAACTTCTCTGTTACAGCACTATATGCTTCAAAAATATATTGAAAAGGGTGCCTCATTTTGTGGTCATGCTTGGACTTTGAATATCTTAATACTTCATTCAAAATTACTATGCCAACCATCATAATGTTCTGTATTCTGAGTAGACGCTTGATTAGCTTAACTGGACACTTATTAAATTGCTAAGGCACTTTGTTATCTATCGGGCACATTCAAAATGCAGTTTAACTGGTAGAATTTTGATGAGTTAGCGTATTATGCTTCTTTGACACAGTTACCGGACGAATTAGGATTCGATATATTCATGAAACTTGTATATATGGATATTCGCTTTAATAAGATACCGGTTTCATCCAATTCGGACACCTACAGCTCAATATATGGCCATCAGACTCTACAAAGGTATGACTGTCAGGAACAACATCACGTCACCAACTTAAGGAAGCAATTTCACAAAGATAGAGATCGATTTCGTTCTTGACCGCTTCATGAGAGTTGTAGATATTTCTATCGGGTTTCCAGCAATGCCAAGATCGATGCATATGAGCACCTAAAGCTCCAGTAAATATCAACAGATGCTTCCATTCTGATTGTCACGAACAGTATCACATCTCAAACTTGAAGAAGGAATTTCAATCAGACAGAGATTGATTATGATCTCGACTTCATCAGGAATCATGTAGGCATTTCTATTATCTTTCTAACCAATATAAGATCACTTCATTTTGACGAGCTTACCTCATAATACGACGTTTCGGACGATTGATTCTCGGCAGCAGGCACTTGACTTCAATCTTGAGTGTTTTTGCTTTTGCAGCTTTTGTACATTTGTATTTGTTTGCGTTTTTCTACTCTTTCTTCTGTTAGGGTAGGTGAAGCGTTTGTCTTCTCTGTTACAGCACTTGATGCTTCAGAAATTTATTGAAAAAGGGCACCTCTTTTCTGGTCAAACTTGGCCTTTGAATATCTTAATACTTCATTCAAAATTACTTCTCCCACCATCATAATGTTCTGTATTCCGAGTAGACGCTTGATTAGCTTCACTGGACGCTTCTTAAATGAGCTAAGGCGCTTTCTTATCGACAGGGCACATTCACGCGACTGTTTAACTCGTAGCATTCTGATGAGTTAGCATATTATGCTTCTTTGACCCAGTTACTGGCCCAATTAGGTTTCGATGTCTTCGTGAAACTTATATATATGGATATTAGATTTAATGAGACATCGGATTCATCCAATTCGGATAACTACAGCTCAATATATGGTCATCAGTCGTTACAAAGGTATCACTGTCAGGAACAATGTGACACCCGCTACTCCGCATACGATAAAATAAAATAAAGCATGCAAGTTAAATAAAAATTTAACCTAAAAGGCAGCAAGTACCACATGATCTGGAAACATTTTAAACATAAACATAACTGCGAAAAAACGTTAACATAAACATAACCCGAAACCCGATGTCACATAATCAGAGTTGGTATACATATACCGATAATACATCGGAATAAAACTAAACAACTGAACGTAAATCCTATCTACTACTACTAAGAGAGATCTCCACGGGATCACTCCTCGTCAGCATGCTCACCCTCCTCTGCACATGCAACATCATATGCACAAGAACAACAAAAGATGGGGGTGAAAAATACGATCATAAATATATGTAAACGGAATGGAATAGTAATTAAGATGACATACAAAATACGTCAATCAACACATGTATAATCAATATCTATATATGCATATCAAAGATGCATATCAATGCGAATGCAACATCACTACTCCGTATGCATGTGGCCAACAACTATAACTCTGGAAAGACGATTAGGAGTACATGTCCAGTTATCAACGTGGATGATATGCCAGACCATGGGCCATCCCCGAACACTCTCACTAATCCTGATAACGTATAGTGGCTAGTCAGGATACTCAAGCTTATCCTTTAGGTCACTCCGACAATAGGTAGCTAGCCCATGTCACCTGGAATTTCCCTACCCAATGTACCCGCAAGGCCGGGATAACACCCATCGTGGCCTCCACTATCGCGATTCATCATTTGCTTTCCACCCAACATATCAACGTCAACGTATGATGCATGCTATGCTCAACAACATGCAAACACATGTCCAACCATCCACCATCATACCATTACATGGCTATCAACTTTGACCAACAAGCATCAAAGATGATTTATCAACATCAAACTTGACCAATAAGCATCAAGAATGATTTAACCAACAACATCGGTAACAATACGTCGTTACCAATAACATCATCGTCTTACTAATTGTTCTTTAAGTCTTAACTTAACAATACCTTTATTAAGCATTATACTTAATCTTATTATCTAAACCTCAACTAATATTTTATTAAGATTATAACTTAACCTTATTATTTAGACCTCAAGTCATATATTTGTTAAGATTATAACCTAATCTTAATATCTAACCCACAATTCATATCTTATTAAAATCATAACTTAATCTTAATATCTAAACCGCAATTCATATCTTATTAAGATTATAACAAGCCTACATAACACTATCCATCAAGCATAAGGGGTCAAAACTGCTTCTGGGAATGTGAGAATCGATTTCCAATCTCTGGAATCGATTTCTCAAGTCTTCAAATCGATTTCCAATCTCTGGAAATCGATTTCAACATGTTCAAATCGATTTCCCCAATCGATTTTGAACAAGGGGAAAATCGATTCTAGAAATCGATTTCTACAAGGCCAAATCGATTTCCATGCTCTGGAAATCGATTCTTGGTCGATTCAAATCGATTTCCATGTGCTGGAAATCGATTTCTGGGTGTCAGATCATACAGCAGCGATTTTCCTCCGCTATAGACCAGTCTACGTTCTCTAATTAACATATCATTCGAGCCTAAGCTATTTATCACCAATTTGATTAGTCCAACACTCATGAATCATAACCTAAGGGTTCTCAAACTAATCCTTGGTCACCAATCTCACATTGCCTATTTATTTTCTCCCTATAACTATGTTCTAATAGTATAGGATTAACAAAACACCATATCATGGCATAAACAACATTTTCATCATCATCAATTCATCAATAATCATATAAATCATGTACTCATAGTTATAAACATGTTATAACATCAGATTATTCATCAATCAATACTCGTACAGCCAGAAAACAACATAACAACATTCATAGGCACTTACAATGCATATAGGCAAACATATAGGGGTCATGGGTTAACCACTTCATCTTAACCTATCCCAAAACCCACATACTCATGATCAATTTTCTCCTCCCCATACCTGGTATGACGATTCACAGCCTAAGGGAAAGAGAACAGAGCTAAGTTCTGCTACGATTCCTTCTTACGGGTTCAGCACTTGATCACGATCGCAACACTGGAAGGTAGAGTCGATCTTTAAGTTAAGGATTGAAAGGGAAAACAAAACTAGGATTAGAAACTCACCTTGGTTTCTAATTTAGGAGATTAACTCTAGCGGCAGGGATAGACTAGCCAAACAACGGCGTGTTCTTGACGAAGAACACCAAAGCAGGATTCGTCTTTTGGGTTTTCTAGAGCAAGAGATCAATTAGAGCTCTTAGGGATGATAAGAGGCAACTAGTGATTACAATAGGGTGTGGATACTAGGTTTAGGTCATACGCTGTGTATATATAACTGTTAGGATCGTTTTAGGACGAATGGGCCGTACACAGCATAGCTCGGTGACCCAAACGCGTAAGCTCTGACACGCATGAAAATCGATTTCAACATTCATGGAAATCGATTGGCCAAATCGATTCTCTTATCAAAGAAATCGATTTTTCCCTTCAAACAATCGATTTCCTCCTTTTGGAAATCGATTTCTTCACCTGGAAATCAATTTCCCAAATCGGTTTCCCAAATTGATTTCCCAATCGATTTTTGGCAACGACACCTTAATAAAACTTGTAGGTAATCCTCTAAGCTTTCCAACGCATCCTAGATCATCTCGATCGGATGTCTAGCACTCAAGATATGGCCAAAACCGTGAAACAGGTTATTTAGACTCGGGTGGATTGATTATTCTAAAGGCTGAACTATTACAACTATGAACTTATGCACCAAAAACAAGCAAAAGCAACATATGCAAACATCTATAAGCAAGTATTAACACATACATACGTAGAAGTGAAAAAGCTGGGTGTTACAAACAACATCACGTCTCCATCTTAAGGATGCAATTTGACAAAGATAGAGATCCATTTCGCTCTTAACGTCTTCATGAAAGATGCAACTATTTCTATGAGCCTTCCAACGATACCAAGATCGATGCATTTGAGAACCTAAAGCTCCAGAAATTATCATCAGACGCTTGCATGTTACAATTGTCACGAACAGTGTCACATCTCAAGTTTGTAGAAGGAATTTCACTCCGATAGAGATTGATTCTGATCACGACTTCCTCAAAAAACATGTAGGTATTTCTCTTATATTTCTAACCAAACCAAGATCACTTCATTTGCACGAGCGTACCTCAAAATACGACATTTCGGACTCTTGATTGTCGGCAGCAGACACTTGACTTCAATCTTAAGTGTTTTTGCCACTACAGCTTTTGTTTTGCATTTTTCTTCTCTTTCTTCTATTAGGTTTACTGACGATTTTAACTTCTCTGTTACAGCACTTGATGCTTCAGAAATTTATTGAAAAGGGTACCTCATTTTCTGGTCATGCTTGGACTTTAAATATCTTAATACTTCATTCAAAATTACTTTGCCAACCATCATAATGTTCTGTATTCTGAGTAGACGCTTGATTAGCTTAACTGCACGCTTCTTAAATGAGCTAAGGTGCTTTGATATCCACAGGGCACATTCACGCGCCTGTTTAACTCGTAGCATTCTGACGAGTTAGCATATTATGCATCTTTGACCCAGTTACTGGCCCAATTCGGATTCGATGTCTTCATGAAACTTGTATATATGGATATTAGAGTTAATGAGACAAAGAATTCATCCAATTCGGATAACTACAGCTCAATATATGGTCATAAGTCGTTACAAAGGTATGACTGTCAGGAACAAGATCACGTCTCCATCTTAACGATGCAATTTGGCAAAGATAGAGATCCATTTCGCTCTTGATGTCTTCCTGAAAGATGCAACTATTTCTGTGATCCTTCCAACGATACCAAGATTGTTGCCTTTGAGAACCTAAAGCTCCAGAAATTATCATCAGACGCTTGCATGTTATGATTGTCACGAACAGTATCACATCTCAATTTTTAAAAGAAATTTCACTTCGATAGAGATTGATTCTGATCTCAACTTCCTCAAAAAACATGTAGGAATTTCTCTTATATTTCTAACCAAACCAAGATCACTTCATTTGGATGAGCGTACCTCAAAATACGACTTTTCGGACGCTTGATTAACGGCAGCAGACAATCTTAAGTGTTTTTGCCTCTGCAGCTTTTGTTTCGCGCTTTTCTTCTCTTTCTTCTATTAGTTTTACTGACGATTTTAACTTCTCCGTTACAGCACTAGATGCTTCAAAAATATATTGAAAAGGGTGCCTCATTTTGTGGTCATGCTTGGACTTTGAATATCTTAATACTTCATTCAAAATTACTATGCCAACCATCATAATGTTCTGTATTCTGAGTAGACGCTTGATTAGCTTAACTGGACACTTATTAAATTGCTAAGGCGCTTTGTTATCTATCGGGCACATTCAAAATGCAGTTTAACTTGTAGAATTTTGCTGAGTTAGCGTATTATGCTTCTTTGACACAGTTACCGGACGAATTAGGATTCGACATATTGATGAAACTTGTATATATGGATATTCGCTTTAATAAGATACCGGTTTCATCCAATTCGGACACCTACAGCTCAATATATGGCCATCAGACTCTACAAAGGCATGACTGTCATGAACAACATCACGTCACCAACTTAAGGAAGCAATTTCACAAAGATAGAGATCGATTTCGTTCTTGACCGCTTCATGAGAGTTGCAGATATTTCTATCAGGTTTCGAGCAATGCCAAGATTGATGCATATGAACACCTAAAGCTCCGGTAAATATCATCAGATGCTTCCATGTTCTGATTGTCACGAACAATATCACATCTCAAACTTGAAGAAGGAATTTCAATCAGACAGAGATTGATTATGATCTCGACTTCATCAATAATCATGTAGGCATTTCTATTATCTTTCTAACCAATATAACATCACTTCATTTGGACTAGCTTACCTCATAATACGACGTTTCGGACGATAGATTCCCGACAGCAGGCACTTGACTTCAATCTTAAGTGTTTTTGCTTTTGTAGCTTTCGTACTTTTGTATTTGTTCGCGTTTTTCGACTCTTTCTTCTGTTAGGGTAGGTGAAGCGTTTGTCTTCTCTGTTACAGCACTTGATGCTTCAGAAATTTATTTTAAAAGGGCACCTCTTTTCTGGTCAAACTTGGCCTTTGAATATCTTAATACTTCATTCAAAATTACTTCTCCCACCATCATAATGTTCTGTATTCCGAGTAGACGCTTGATTAGCTTCACTGGACGCTTCTTAAATGAGCTACGGCGCTTTCTTATCGACAGGGCACATTCACGTGACTGTTTAACTCGTAGCATTCTGACGAGTTAGCGTATTATGCTTCTTTGACCCAGTTACTGGCCAATTAGGTTTCGATGTCTTCGTGAAACTTGTATATATGGATATTAGATTTAATGAGACATCGGATTCATCCAATTCGGATAACTACAGCTCAATATATGGTCATCAGTCGTTACAAAGATATCACTGTCAGGAACAACATCACGTCTCCGTCTTAAGGATGCAATTTGACAAAGATAGAGATCCATTTCGCTCTTGACGTCTTCATGAAAGATGCAACTACTTCTATGAGCCTTCCAACGATACCAAGATCGATGCATTTGAGAACCTAAAGCTCCAGAAATTATCATCAGACGCTTGCATGTTACGATTGTCACGAACAGTGTCACATCTCAAGTTTGTAGAAGGAATTTCACTCCGATAGAGATTGATTCTGATCACGACTTCCTCAAAAAACATGTAGGTATTTCTCTTATATTTCTAACCAAACCAAGATCACTTCATTTGCACGAGCGTACCTCAAAATACGACATTTCGGACTCTTGATTGTCGGCAGCAGACACTTGACTTCAATCTTAAGTGTTTTTGCCTCTGCAGCTTTTGTTTCGCATTTTTCTTCTCTTTCTTCTATTAGGTTTACTGACGATTTTAACTTCTCTGTTACAGCACTTGATGCTTCAGAAATTTAATGAAAAGGGTACCTCATTTTCTGGTCATGCTTGGACTTTGAATATCTTAATACTTCATTCAAAATTACTTTGCCAACCATCATAATGTTCTGTATTCTGAGTAGACGCTTGATTAGCTTAACTGGACGCTTCTTAAATGAGCTAATGGACTTTGTTATCCACAGGGCACATTCACGCGACTGCTAACTCGTAGCATTCTGACGAGTTAGCATATTATGCATCTTTGACCCAGTTACTGGCCCAATTCGGATTCGATGTCTTCATGAAACTTGCATATATGGATATTGGAGTTAATGAGACAAAGAATTCATCCAATTCGGATAACTATAGCTCAATATATGGTCATCAGTCGTTACAAAGGTATGACTGTCAGGAACAACATCACGTCTCCATCTTAACGATGCAATTTGGCAAAGATAGAGATCCATTTCGCTCTTGACGTCTTCCTGAAAGATGCAACTATTTCTATGATCCTTCCAACGATACCAAGATTGATGCCTTTGAGAACCTAAAGCTCCAGAAATTATCATCAGACGCTTGCATGTTATGATTGTCACGAACATTATCACATCTCAATTTTTAAAAGGAATTTCACTCCGATAGAGATTGATTCTGATCTCAACTTCCTCAAAAAACAAGTAGGAATTTCTCTTATATTTCTAACCAAACCAAGATCACTTCATTTGGACGAGCGTACCTCAAAATACGACTTTTCGGACGTTTGATTAACGGCAGCAGACACTTGACTTCAATCTTAAGTGTTTTTGCCTCTGCAGCTTTTGTTTCGCGCTTTTCTTCTCTTTCTTCTATTAGGTTTACTGACGATTTTAACTTCTTTGTTACAGTACTTGATGCTTCAGAAATTTATTGAAAAGGGTACCTCATTTTATGGTCCTGCTTGGACTTTGAATATCTTATTACTTCATTCAAAATTACATTGCCAACCATCATAATGTTTTGTATTCTGAGTAGACGCTTGATTAGCTTAACAGGACGCTAGTTAAATGTGCTAAGGCGCTTTAGTATCCACCAGGCACAATCAAAATGCAGTTTAACTTGTAGAATTCTGATGAGTTAGCATATTATGCTTCTTTGACACAGTTTAGGATTCGACATATTCATGAAACTTGTATATATGGATATTAGCATTAATAATATACCGGTTTCATCCAATTCGGACATCTACATCTCAATATATAGCCATCATACGCTACAATGGTATGACTGTCAGGAACAACATCACGTCACCAACTTAAGGATTCAATTTCACAAAGATAGAGATCGATTTCGCTCTTGACCTCTTCATGACAGTTGCAGATATTTATATCAGCTTTCCATTAATACCAAGATCGAAGCATATGAACACCTAAAGCTCCAGTAAATATCAACAGATGCTTCCATGTTCTGATTGTCACGAACAGTATCACGTTTCAACTTTGAAGAAGGAATTTCAATCAGACAGAGATTGATTATGATCTCGACATCTTTAGGAATCATGTTGGCATTTCTATTATCTTTCTAGCCAATACAAGATCACTTCATTTGGACGAGCTTACCTCAAAATACGACGTTTCGGACAATTGATTCTCGGCAGCAGGCACTTGCCTTCAATCTTAAGTGTTTTTGGTTTTGCAGCTTTTATACTTTTGTATTTATTCTCATTTTTCTTCTCTTTCTTCTGTTAGGGTAGCTGAAGCGTTTGTCTTCTCTGTTATAGCACTTGATGATTCAGAACTATATTGAAAAGGGCACCTCTTTTCTGGTCAAACTTGGCCTTTGTATATCTTAATAATTCATTCAAAATTACTTCTCCCACCGTCATAATGTTCTGTATTTTGAGCAGACGTTTGATTACCTTAACTGGACGCATCTTAAATGAGCTAATGCGCTTTGTTATCCAGGGGGCACATTCACGCAACTGTTTAACTCGTAGCATTCTGACGAGTTAGCGTATTATGCTTCTTTGACCCTGTTACTGGCCCAATTAGGATTCGATGTCTTCATGAAACTTGTATATATGGATATTAGAGTAAATGATACATCTCGGATTCATCCAATTCAGATAACTACAGCTCAATATATGGTCATCAGTCATTACAAAGGTATGACTGTCAGGAACAACATCACGTCTCCATCTTAAGGATGCAATTTGACAAAGATAAAGATCCATTTCGATCTTGACGTCTTCATGAAAGATGCAACTATTTCTATGAGCCTTCCAACGATACCAAGATCGATGCATTTGAGAACCTAAAGCTCCAGAAATTATCATCAGATGCTTGCATGTTATGATTGTCACGAACAGTATCACATCTCAAGTTTGAAGAAGGAATTTCACTCTGATAGACATTGATTCTGATCTCAACTTCCTCAAAACACATGTAGGTATTTCTCTTATATTTCTAACCAAACCAAGATCACTTCATTTGGACGAGCGTACCTCAAAATACGAAATTTCGGACGCTTGACTGTCGGCAGCAGACACTTGAATTCAATCTTAAGTGTTTTTGCCTCTACAGCTTTTGTTTCGCGCTTTTCTTCTCTTTCTTCTATTAGGTTTACTGACGATTTTAACTTTTCTGTTACCGCACTTGATGCTTCAGAAATTTATTGAAAAGGGTACCTTATTTTCTGGTCATGCTTGGACTTTGAATATCTTAATACTTCATTCTAAATTACTTTGCCAACCATCATAATGTTCTGTATTCTGAGTCTTGATTAGCTTAACTGGATGCTTCTTAAATGTGCTAAGGCGCTTTGTTATCCACCGGGCACATTCAAAATGCAGTTTAACTTGTAGAATTCTGATGAGTTAGCGTATTATGCTTCTTTGACACAGTTAAAGGAACGAATTAGGATTCGATATATTCAAGAAACTTGTATATATGGATATTAGCATTAATAATATACCGGTTTCATCAAATTCAGACACCTACATCTCAATATATGACCATCAGGCACTACAAAGGTATGACTGTCAGGAACAATATCACGTCACCAAATTAAGGATGCAATTTAACAAAGATAGAGATCGATTTCGCTCTTGACCTCTTCATGAGAGTTGCAGATATTTCTCTCAGCTTTCCAGCAATACCAAGATCGATGCATATGAACACCTAAAGCTCCAGTAAATATCAACAAATGCTTCCATGTTCTGATTGTCACGAGCTGTATCACATTTCAAGTTTGAAGAAGGAATTTCAATCAGACAAAGATTGATTATGATCTCGACTTCTTCAGGAATCAGGTAGGTATTTCTGTTATCTTTCTAACCAATGCAAGATCACTTCATTTGGACGAGCTTACCTCAAAATACGACGTTTCGGACGATTGATTCTCGGCAGCAGGCACTTGACGTCAATCTTAATTGTTTTTGCTTTTACAGCTTTTGTATTTGTTCGCATTTTTCTTCCCCTTCTTCTGTTAGGGTAGCTGAAGCGTTTGTCTACTCTGTTATAGCACTTGATGCTTCTAAACTTTATTGAAAAGGGCACCTCTTTTCTGGTCAAACTTGGTCTTTGAATATCGTAATACTTCATTCAAAATTACTTCTCCCACCATCATAATGTTCTGTATTCCGAGTAGACGCTTGATTAGCTTCACTGGACGCTTCTTAAATGTGCTAAGGCACTTTATTATCCACCAGTGACAATCAAAATGCAGTTTAACTTGTAGAATTCTGATGAGTTAGCATATTATGCTTCTTTGACACAGTTTAGGATTCGATATATTCATGAAACTTGTATATATGGATACTAGCATTAATAATATATCGGTTTCATCCAATTCGGACACCTACATCTCAATATATAGCCATCATACGCTACAATGGTATGAGTGTCAGGAACGACATCACGTCACCAACTTAAGGATGCAATTTCACAAAGACAGAAATCGATTTCGCTCTTGTCCTCTTCATGAGAGTTGCAGATATTTATATCTGCTTTCCAGCAATACCAAGATCGATGCATATGAACACCTAAAGCTCCAGTAAATATCAACAGATGCGTCCATGCTCTGATTGTCACGAACAGTATCACATTTCAAGATTGAAGAAGGAATTTCAATCAGATAGAGATTGATTATGATCTCGACATCTTTAGGAATCATGTTGGCATTTCTATTATCTTTCTAGCCAATACAAGATCACTTCATTTGGAAGAGCTTACCTCAAAATACGACGTTTCGGACGATTGATTCTCGGCAGCAGGCACTTGCCTTCAATCTTAAGTGTTTTTGCTTTTGCAGCTTTTATACTATTGTACTTATTCGCATTTTTCTTCTCTTTCTTCTGTTAGGGTAGCTGAAGCGTTTGTCTTATCTGTTATAGCACTTGATGCTTCAGAACTTTATTGAAAAGGGCACCTCTTTTCTGGTCAAACTTGGCCTTTGTATATCTTAATAATTCATTCAAAATTACTTCTCCCACCATCATAATGTTCTGTATTTTGAGTAGACGTTTGATTAGCTTAACTGGACGCTTCTTAAATGAGCTAAGGCACTTTGTTATCCAGGGGGCACATTCACGCAACTGTTTAACTCGTAGCATTCTAACGAGTTAGCGTATTATGCTACTTTGACCTAGTTACTGGCCCAATTAGGATTCGATGTCTTCATGAAACTTGTATATATGGACATTAGAGTTAATGAGACAAAGGATTCATCCAATTCGGATAACTACAGCTCAATATATGGTCATCAGTCATTACAAAGGTATGACTGTCAGGAACAACATCACGTCTCCATCTTAAGGATGCAATTTGACAAAGATAAAGATCCATTTCGCTCTTGACGTCCTCATGAAAGATGCAACTATTTCTATGAGCCTTCCAACGATACCAAGATCGATGCATTTGAGAACCTAAAGCTCTAGAAATTATCATCAGACGCTTGCATGTTACGATTGTCACGAACAGTATCACATCTCAAGCTTGAAGAAGGAATTTCACTCCTATAGAGATTGATTCTGATCTCGACTTCCTCAAAAAACATGTAGGTATTTCTCTTATATTTCTAACCAAGCCAAGATCACTTAATTTGGACGAGCGAACCTCAAAATATGACATTTCGGACGCTTGCTTGTCTACAGCAAGCACATGACTTCAATCTTAAATATTTTTGCCTCTGCAGCTTTTGTTTCGCGCTTTTCTTCTGTTTCTGCTATTCTGGTTACTGAAGATTTTATTTTCTCTGTTACAGCACTAGATGCATCAAAAATATATTGAAAAGGGTGCCTCATTTTGTGGTCATGCTTGGACTTTGAATATCTTAATACTTCATTCAAAATTACTATGCCGACCATTATAATGTTCTGTATTCTGAGTAGACGCTTGATTAGCTTAACTGGACACTTATTAAATTGCTAAGGCGCTTTGTTATCTATCGGGCACATTCAAAATGCAGTGTAACTTGTAGAATTTTGATGAGTTAGAGTATTATGCTCCTTTGACACAGTTACCGGACGAATTAGGATTCGATATATTCATGAAACTTGTATATATGGATATTCGCTTTAATAAGATACCGGTTTCATCCAATTCGGACACCTACAGCTCAATATATGGCCATCAGACTCTACAAAGGTATGACTGTCAGGAACAACATCACGTCACCAACTTAAGGAAGCAATTTCACAAAGATAGAGATCGATTTCGTTCTTGACCGCTTCATGAGAGTTGCAGATATTTCTATCAGGTTTCCAGCAATGCCAAGATCGATGCATATGAACACCTCAAGCTCCAGTAAATATCAACAGATGCTTCCATGTTCTGATTGTCACGAACAATATCACATCTCAAACTTGAAGAAGGAATTTCAATCAGACAGAGATTGATTATGATCTCGACTTCATCAGGAATCATGTAGGCATTTCTATTCTATTCTAACCAATATAAGATCACTTCATTTGGATGAGCTTAGCTCATAATACGGCGTTTCGGACGATTGATTCTCGGCAGCAGGCACTTGACTTCAATCTTAAGTGTTTTTGCTTTTGCAGCTTTTGTACTTTTGTATTTGTTCACGTTTTTCTACTCTTTCTTCTGTTAGGGTAGGTGAAGCGTTTGTCTTCTCTGTTACAGCACTTAATGCTTCAGAAATTTATTGAAAAAGGGCACCTCTTTTCTGGTCAAACTTGGCCTTTGAATATCTTAATACTTCATTCAAAATTACTTCTCCCACCATCATAATGTTCTGTATTCCGAGTAGACGATTCATTAGCTTCACTGGACGCTTCTTAAATGAGCTAAGGCGCTTTCTTATCCATAGGGCACATTCACGCGACTGTTTAACTCGTAGCATTCTGACGAGTTAGCGTATTATGCTTCTTTGACCCAGTTACTGGCCCAATTAGGTTTCGATGTGTTCGCGAAACTTGTATATATGGATATTAGATTTAATGAGACATCGGATTCATCCAATTCGGATAACTACAGCTCAATATATGTTCATCAGTCGTTACAAAGGTATTACTGTCAGGAACAACATCACGTCTCCATCTTAAGGATGCAATTTGACAAAGATAGAGATCCATTTCGCTCTTGACGTCTTCATGAAAGATGCAAATATTTCTATGAGCCTTCCAACGATACCAAGATCGATGCATTTGAGAACCTAAAGCTCCTGAAATTATCATCAGACGCTTGCATGTTACGATTGTCACGAACAGTGTCACATCTCAAGTTTGTAGAAGGAATTTTACTCCGATAGAGATTGATTCTGATCTCGACTTCCTCAAAAAACATGTAGGTATTTCTCTTATATTTCTAACCAAACCAAGATCACTTCATTTGCAGGAGCGTACCTCAAAATACGACATTTCGGACTCTTGATTGTCGGCAGCAGACACTTGACATCAATCTTAAGTGTTTTTGCCTCTGCAGCTTTTGTTTCACGCTTTTCTTCTCTTTCTTCTATTAGGTTTGCTGACGATTTTAACTTCTCTGTTACAGCACTTGATGCTTCAGAAATTTATTGAAAAGGGTACCTCATTTTCTGGTCATGCTTGGACTTTGAATATCTTAATGCTTCATTCAAAATTACTTTGCCAACCATCATAATGTTCTGTATTCTGAGTAGACGCTTGATTAGCTTAACTGGACGCTTCTTAAATGTGCTAAGGCGCTTTGTTATCCACCGGGCACATTCAAAATGCAGTTTAACTTGTAGAATTCTGATGAGTTAGCGTATTATGCTTCTTTGACACAGTTAAAGGAATGAATTAGGATTCGATATATTCACGAAACTTGTATATATGGATATTAGCATTAATAATATACCGGTTTCATCAAATTCAGACACCTACATCTCAATATATGGCCATCAGACGCTACAAAGGTATGACTGTCGAGAACAACATCACGTCACCAAATTAAGGATGCAATTTCACAAAGATAGAGATCGATTCGCTCTTGACCTCTTCATGAGAGCTGCAGATATTTCTCTCAGCTTTCCAGCAATACCAAGATCGATGCATATGAACACCTAAAGCTCCAGTAAATATCAACAAATGCTTCCATGTTCTGATTGTCATGAACAGTATCACATTTCAAGCTTGAAGAAGGAATTTCTATCAGACAGAGATTGATTATGATCTCGACTTCTTCAGGAATCATGTGGGTATTTCTATTATCTTTCTAACCAATGAAAGATCACTTCATTTGGATGAGCTTACCTCAAAATACGACGTTTCGGACGATTGATTCTCGACAGCAGGCACTTGACTTCAATCTTAAGTGTTTTTGCTTTTACAGCTTTTGTATTTGTTCGCATTTTTCTTCCCATTCTTCTGTTAGGGTAGCTGAAGCGTTTGTCTTCTCTGTTATAGCACTTGATGCTTCTAAACTTTATTGAAAAGGGCACCTCCTTTTTGGTCAAACTTGGACTTTGAATATCGTAATACTTCATTCAAAATTACTTCTCCCACCATCATAATGTTCTGTATTCCGAGTAGACGCTTGATTAGCTTCACTGGACGCTTCTTAAATGAGCTAAGGCGCTTTCTTATCCACAGGGCACATTCACGGGACTGTTTAACTCGTAGCATTCTGACGAGTTAGCGTATTATGCTTCTTTGACCCAGTTACTGGCCCAATTAGGTTTCGACGTCTTCGTGAAACTTGTATATATGGATATTAGATTTAATGAGACATCGGATTCACCCAATTCGGATAACTACAGCTCAATATATGGTCATCAATCGTTACTTAGGTATCACTGTCAGAAACAACATCACGTCTCCATCTTAAGGATGCAATTTGGCAAAGATAGAGATACATTTCGCTCTTGACGTCTTCATGAAAGATGCAACTACTTCTATGAGCCTTCCAACGATACCAAGATCGATGCATTTGAGAACCTAAAGCTGCAGAAATTATCATCAGACGCTTGCATGTTACGATTGTCACGAACAGTGTCACATCTCAAGTTTGTAGAAGGAATTTCACTCCGATAGAGATTGATTCTGATCACGACTTCCTCAAAAAACATGTAGGTATTTCTCTTATATTTCTAACCAAACCAAGATCACTTCATTTGCACGAGCGTACCTCAAAATACGACATTTCGGACTCTTGATTGTCGGCAGCAGACACTTCACTTCAATCTTAAGTGTTTTTGCCTCTACAGCTTTTGTTTCGCGCTTTTCTTCTCTTTCTTCTATTAGGTTTACTGACGATTTTATCTTCTCTGTTACAGCACTTGATGCTTCAGAAATTTATTGAAAAGGGTACCTCATTTTCTGGTCATGCTTGGACTTTGAATATCTTAATACTTCATTCAAAATTACTTTGCCAACCATCATAATGTTTTGTATTCTGAATAGACGCTTGATTAGCTTAACTGGACGCTTCTTAAATGAGCTAAGGCGCTTTGTTATCCACAGGGCACATTCACGCGACTGTTTAACTCGTAGCATTCCGACGAGTTAGCATATTATGCAACTTTGACCCAGTTACTGGCCCAATTCAGATTCGATATCTTCATGAAACTTGTATATATGGATATTAGAGTTAATGAGACAAAGAATTCATCCAATTCGGATAACTACAGCTAAATATATGGTCATCAGTCGTTACAAAGGTATGATTGTCACGAACAGTATCACATCTCAATTTTTAAAAGGAATTTCACTCCGATAGAGATTGATTCTGATCTTAACTTCCTCAAAAAACATGTAGGAATTTCTCTTATATTTCTAACCAAACCAAGATCACTTCATTTGGACGAGCATGCCTCAAAATACGACTTTTCGGACGCTTGATTAACGGCAGCAGACACTTGACTTCAATCTTAAGTGTTTTTGCCTCTGCAGCTTTTGTTTTGCGCTTTTCTTCTCTTTCTTCTATTAGGTTTACTGATGATTTTAAGTTCTTTGTTACAGTACTTGATGCTTCAGAAATTTATTGAAAGGGGTACCTCATTTTATGGTCCTGCTTGGACTTTGAATATCTTAATAATTCATTCAAAATTACTTTGCCAACCATCATAATGTTCTGTATTCTGTGTAGACGCTTGATTAGCTTAACAGGACGCTTCTTAAATGTGCTAAGGCGCTTTATTATCCACCAGGCACAATCAAAATGCAGTTTAACTTGTAGAATTCTGATGAGTTAGCGTATTATGCTTCTTTGACACAGTTTAGGATTCGATATATTCATGAAACTTGTATATATGGATATGAGCATTAATAATATACCGGTTTCATCCAATTGGGACACCTACATCTCAATATATAGCCATCATACGCTACAATGGTATGACTGTCAGGAACAACATCACGTCACCAACTTAAGGATGCAATTTCACAAAGATAGAGATCGATTTCGCTCTTGACCTCTTCATGAGAGTTGCAGATATTTATATCTGCTTTCCAGCAATACCAAGATCGATGCATATGAACACCTAAAGCTCCAGTAAATATCAACAGATGCTTCCATGTTCTGATTGTCAGGAACAGTATCACATTTCAAGCTTGAAGAAGGAATTTCAATCGGACAGAGATTGATTATGATCTCGACATCTTTGGGAATCATGTTGGCATTTCTATTATCTTTCTAGCCAACACAAGATCACTTCATTTGGACGAGCTTACCTCAAAATACGACGTTTCGGACGATTGATTCTCGGCAGCAGGCACTTGCCTTCAATCTTAAGTGTTTTTGCTTTTATACTTTTGTATTTATTTGCATTTTTCTTCTCTTTCTTCTGTTAGGGTAGCTGAAGCGTTTGTCTTCTCTGTTATAGCACTTGATGCTTCAGAACTTTATTGAAAAGGGCACCTCTTTTCTGGTCACACTTGGCCTTTGTATATCTTAATAATTCATTCAAAATTACTTCTCCCACCATCATAATGTTCTATATTTTGAGTATACGTTTGATTAGCTTAACTGGACGCTTCTTAAATGAGCTAAGGCGCTTTGTTATCCAGGGGACACATTCACGCAACTGTTTAACTCGTAGCATTCTGACGAGTTAGCGTATTATGCTTCTTTGACCTAGTTACTGGCCCAATTAGGATTCGATGTCTTCATGAACTTGTATATATGGATATTAGAGTTAATGAGACAAAGGATTCATCCAATTCGGATAACTACAGCTCAATATATGGTCATCAGTCATTACAAAGGTATGACTGTCAGGAACAACATCACGTCTCCATCTTAAGGATGCAATTTGACAAAGATAAATATCCATTTCGCTCTTGACGTCTTCATGAAAGATGCAACTATTTCTATGAGCCTTCCAACGATACCAAGATTGATGCATTTGAGAACCTAAAGCTCCAGAAATTATCATCAGACGCCTGCATGTTACGATTGTCACGAATAGTATCACATCTCAAGTTCGAAGAAGGAATTTCACTCGGATAGAGATTGATTCTGATCTCGACTTCCTCAAAAAACATGTAGGTATTTCTCTTATATTTCTAACCAAACCAAGATCACTTAATTTGGACGAGCGTACCTCAAAATACGAAATTTCTGACGCTTGATTCTCGACAGCAGACACTTGACTTCAATCTTAAGTGTTTTTGCCTCTGCAGCTTTTGTTTCGCGCTTTTCTTCTCTTTCTTCTATTAGGTTTACTGACGATTTTAACTTCTCTGTTACAGCACTTGATCCTTCAGAAATTTATTGAAAAGGGTACCTCATTTTCTGGTCATGCTTGGACTTTGAATATCTTAATACTTCATTCAAAATTACTTTGCCAACCATCATAATGTTCTGTATTCTGAGTAAACGCTTGATTAGCTTAATTGGACCCTTCTTAAATGTGCTAAGGCGCTTTGTTATCCACCGGGCACATTCAAAATGCAGTTTAACTTGTAGAATTCTGATGAGTTAGCGTATTATGCTTCTTTGACACAGTTAAAGGAACGAATTAGGATTCGATATATTCATCAAACTTGTATATATGGATATTAGCATTAATAATATACCGGTTTCATCAAATTCGGACACCTACATCTCAATATATGGCCATCAGACGCTACAAAGGTATGACTGTCAGGAACAACATCACGTCACCAAATTAAGGATGCAATTTCACAAAGATAGAGATCGATTTCGCTCTTGACCTCTTCATGAGAGTTGCAGATATTTCTCTCAGCTTTCCAGCAATATCAAGATCGCTGCATATGAACACCTAAAGCTCCAGTAAATATCAACAAATGCTTCCATGTTCTGATTGTCACGAATAGTATCACATTTCAAGCTTGAAGAAGGAATTTCAATCAGACAGAGATTGATTATGATCTTGACTTCTTCAGGAATCATGTAGGTATTTCTATTATCTTTCTAACCAATGCAAGATCACATCATTTGGACGAGCTTACCTCAAAATACGACATTTCGGACGATTGATTCTCGGCAGCAGGCACTTGACTTCAATCTTAAGTGCTTTTGCTTTTACAACTTTTGTATTTGTTCGCATTTTTCTTCCCTTTCTTCTGTTAGGGTAGCTGAAGCGTTTGTCTTCTCTGTTATAGCACTTGATGCTTCTAAACTTTATTGAGAAGGGCACCTCTTTTCTGGTCAAACTTGGTCTTTGAATATCGTAATACTTCATTCAAAATTACTTCTCCCACCATCATAATGTTCTGTATTCCGAGTAGACGCTTGATTAGCTTCACTGGACGCTTCTTAAATGAGCTAAGGCGCTTTCTTATCCACAGGGCACATTCACGGGACTGTTTAACTCGTAGCATTCTGAAGAGTTAGCGTATTATGCTTCTTTGACCCAGTTACTGGCCCAATTAGGTTTTGACGTCTTCGTGAAACTTGTATATATGGATATTAGATTTAATGAGACATCGGATTCATCCAATTCGGATAACTACAGCTCAATATATGGTCATCAATCGTTACAAAGGTATCACTGCCAGAAACAACATCACGTCTCCATCTTAAGGATGCAATTTGACAAAGATAGAGATACATTTCGCTCTTGACGTCTTCATGAAAGATGCAACTATTTCTATGAGCCTTCCAACGATACCAAGATCGATGCATTTGAGAACCTAAAGCTCCAGAAATTATCATCAGATGCTTGCATGTTACGATTGTCACGAACAGTGTCACATCTCAAGTTTGTAGAAGGAATTTCACTCCGATAGAGATTGATTCTGATCTCGACTTCCTCAAAAAACATGTAGGTATTTCTCTTATATTTCTTACCAAACCAAGATCACTTAATTTGGACGAGCGTACCTCAAAATACGAAATTTCTGACGCTTGATTCTCGACAGCAGACACTTGACTTCAATCTTAAGTGTTTTTGCCTCTGCAGCTTTTGTTTCGCGCTTTTCTTCTCTTTCTTCTATTAGGTTTACTGACGATTTTAACTTCTCTGTTACAGCACTTGATCCTTCAGAAATTTATTGAAAAGGGTACCTCATTTTCTGGTCATGCTTGGACTTTGAATATCTTAATACTTCATTCAAAATTACTTTGCCAACCATCATAATGTTCTGTATTCTGAGTAAACGCTTGATTAGCTTAATTGGACCCTTCTTAAATGTGCTAAGGCGCTTTGTTATCCACCGGGCACATTCAAAATGCAGTTTAACTTGTAGAATTCTGATGAGTTAGCGTATTATGCTTCTTTGACACAGTTAAAGGAACGAATTAGGATTCGATATATTCATCAAACTTGTATATATGGATATTAGCATTAATAATATACCGGTTTCATCAAATTCGGACACCTACATCTCAATATATGGCCATCAGACGCTACAAAGGTATGACTGTCAGGAACAACATCACGTCACCAAATTAAGGATGCAATTTCACAAAGATAGAGATCGATTTCGCTCTTGACCTCTTCATGAGAGTTGCAGATATTTCTCTCAGCTTTCCAGCAATATCAAGATCGCTGCATATGAACACCTAAAGCTCCAGTAAATATCAACAAATGCTTCCATGTTCTGATTGTCACGAATAGTATCACATTTCAAGCTTGAAGAAGGAATTTCAATCAGACAGAGATTGATTATGATCTTGACTTCTTCAGGAATCATGTAGGTATTTCTATTATCTTTCTAACCAATGCAAGATCACATCATTTGGACGAGCTTACCTCAAAATACGACATTTCGGACGATTGATTCTCGGCAGCAGGCACTTGACTTCAATCTTAAGTGCTTTTGCTTTTACAACTTTTGTATTTGTTCGCATTTTTCTTCCCTTTCTTCTGTTAGGGTAGCTGAAGCGTTTGTCTTCTCTGTTATAGCACTTGATGCTTCTAAACTTTATTGAGAAGGGCACCTCTTTTCTGGTCAAACTTGGTCTTTGAATATCGTAATACTTCATTCAAAATTACTTCTCCCACCATCATAATGTTCTGTATTCCGAGTAGACGCTTGATTAGCTTCACTGGACGCTTCTTAAATGAGCTAAGGCGCTTTCTTATCCACAGGGCACATTCACGGGACTGTTTAACTCGTAGCATTCTGAAGAGTTAGCGTATTATGCTTCTTTGACCCAGTTACTGGCCCAATTAGGTTTTGACGTCTTCGTGAAACTTGTATATATGGATATTAGATTTAATGAGACATCGGATTCATCCAATTCGGATAACTACAGCTCAATATATGGTCATCAATCGTTACAAAGGTATCACTGCCAGAAACAACATCACGTCTCCATCTTAAGGATGCAATTTGACAAAGATAGAGATACATTTCGCTCTTGACGTCTTCATGAAAGATGCAACTATTTCTATGAGCCTTCCAACGATACCAAGATCGATGCATTTGAGAACCTAAAGCTCCAGAAATTATCATCAGATGCTTGCATGTTACGATTGTCACGAACAGTGTCACATCTCAAGTTTGTAGAAGGAATTTCACTCCGATAGAGATTGATTCTGATCTCGACTTCCTCAAAAAACATGTAGGTATTTCTCTTATATTTCTAACCAAACCAAGATCACTTAATTTGGACGAGCGTACCTCAAAATACGAAATTTCTGACGCTTGATTCTCGACAGCAGACACTTGACTTCAATCTTAAGTGTTTTTGCCTCTGCAGCTTTTGTTTCGCGCTTTTCTTCTCTTTCTTCTATTAGGTTTACTGACGATTTTAACTTCTCTGTTACAGCACTTGATCCTTCAGAAATTTATTGAAAAGGGTACCTCATTTTCTGGTCATGCTTGGACTTTGAATATCTTAATACTTCATTCAAAATTACTTTGCCAACCATCATAATGTTCTGTATTCTGAGTAAACGCTTGATTAGCTTAATTGGACCCTTCTTAAATGTGCTAAGGCGCTTTGTTATCCACCGGGCACATTCAAAATGCAGTTTAACTTGTAGAATTCTGATGAGTTAGCGTATTATGCTTCTTTGACACAGTTAAAGGAACGAATTAGGATTCGATATATTCATCAAACTTGTATATATGGATATTAGCATTAATAATATACCGGTTTCATCAAATTCGGACACCTACATCTCAATATATGGCCATCAGACGCTACAAAGGTATGACTGTCAGGAACAACATCACGTCACCAAATTAAGGATGCAATTTCACAAAGATAGAGATCGATTTCGCTCTTGACCTCTTCATGAGAGTTGCAGATATTTCTCTCAGCTTTCCAGCAATATCAAGATCGCTGCATATGAACACCTAAAGCTCCAGTAAATATCAACAAATGCTTCCATGTTCTGATTGTCACGAATAGTATCACATTTCAAGCTTGAAGAAGGAATTTCAATCAGACAGAGATTGATTATGATCTTGACTTCTTCAGGAATCATGTAGGTATTTCTATTATCTTTCTAACCAATGCAAGATCACATCATTTGGACGAGCTTACCTCAAAATACGACATTTCGGACGATTGATTCTCGGCAGCAGGCACTTGACTTCAATCTTAAGTTCTTTTGCTTTTACAACTTTTGTATTTGTTCGCATTTTTCTTCCCTTTCTTCTGTTAGGGTAGCTGAAGCGTTTGTCTTCTCTGTTATAGCACTTGATGCTTCTAAACTTTATTGAGAAGGGCACCTCTTTTCTGGTCAAACTTGGTCTTTGAATATCGTAATACTTCATTCAAAATTACTTCTCCCACCATCATAATGTTCTGTATTCCGAGTAGACGCTTGATTAGCTTCACTGGACGCTTCTTAAATGAGCTAAGGCGCTTTCTTATCCACAGGGCACATTCACGGGACTGTTTAACTCGTAGCATTCTGAAGAGTTAGCGTATTATGCTTCTTTGACCCAGTTACTGGCCCAATTAGGTTTTGACGTCTTCGTGAAACTTGTATATATGGATATTAGATTTAATGAGACATCGGATTCATCCAATTCGGATAACTACAGCTCAATATATGGTCATCAATCGTTACAAAGGTATCACTGCCAGAAACAACATCACATCTCCATCTTAAGGATGCAATTTGACAAAGATAGAGATACATTTCGCTCTTGACGTCTTCATGAAAGATGCAACTATTTCTATGAGCCTTCCAACGATACCAAGATCGATGCATTTGAGAACCTAAAGCTCCAGAAATTATCATCAGACGCTTGCATGTTACGATTGTCACGAACAGTGTCACATCTCAAGTTTGTAGAAGGAATTTCACTCCGATAGAGATTGATTCTGATCTCGACTTCCTCAAAAAACATGTAGATATTTCTCTTATATTTCTAACCATTCCAAGATCACTTCATTTGCACGAGTGTACCTCAAAATACGACATTTCGGACTCTTGATTGTCGGCAGCAGACACTTGACTTCAATCTTAAGTGTTTTTGCCTCTGCAGCTTTTGTTTCGCGCTTTTCTTCTCTTTCTTCTATTAGGTTTACTGACGATTTTAACTTCTCTGTTACAGCACTTGATCCTTCAGAAATTTATTGAAAAGGGTACCTCATTTTCTGGTCATGCTTGGACTTTGAATATCTTAATACTTCATTCAAAATTACTTTGCCAACCATCATAATGTTCTGTATTCTGAGTAAACGCTTGATTAGCTTAATTGGACCCTTCTTAAATGTGCTAAGGCGCTTTGTTATCCACCGGGCACATTCAAAATGCAGTTTAACTTGTAGAATTCTGATGAGTTAGCGTATTATGCTTCTTTGACACAGTTAAAGGAACGAATTAGGATTCGATATATTCATCAAACTTGTATATATGGATATTAGCATTAATAATATACCGGTTTCATCAAATTCGGACACCTACATCTCAATATATGGCCATCAGACGCTACAAAGGTATGACTGTCAGGAACAACATCACGTCACCAAATTAAGGATGCAATTTCACAAAGATAGAGATCGATTTCGCTCTTGACCTCTTCATGAGAGTTGCAGATATTTCTCTCAGCTTTCCAGCAATATCAAGATCGCTGCATATGAACACCTAAAGCTCCAGTAAATATCAACAAATGCTTCCATGTTCTGATTGTCACGAATAGTATCACATTTCAAGCTTGAAGAAGGAATTTCAATCAGACAGAGATTGATTATGATCTTGACTTCTTCAGGAATCATGTAGGTATTTCTATTATCTTTCTAACCAATGCAAGATCACATCATTTGGACGAGCTTACCTCAAAATACGACATTTCGGACGATTGATTCTCGGCAGCAGGCACTTGACTTCAATCTTAAGTGCTTTTGCTTTTACAACTTTTGTATTTGTTCGCATTTTTCTTCCCTTTCTTCTGTTAGGGTAGCTGAAGCGTTTGTCTTCTCTGTTATAGCACTTGATGCTTCTAAACTTTATTGAGAAGGGCACCTCTTTTCTGGTCAAACTTGGTCTTTGAATATCGTAATACTTCATTCAAAATTACTTCTCCCACCATCATAATGTTCTGTATTCCGAGTAGACGCTTGATTAGCTTCACTGGACGCTTCTTAAATGAGCTAAGGCGCTTTCTTATCCACAGGGCACATTCACGGGACTGTTTAACTCGTAGCATTCTGAAGAGTTAGCGTATTATGCTTCTTTGACCCAGTTACTGGCCCAATTAGGTTTTGACGTCTTCGTGAAACTTGTATATATGGATATTAGATTTAATGAGACATCGGATTCATCCAATTCGGATAACTACAGCTCAATATATGGTCATCAATCGTTACAAAGGTATCACTGCCAGAAACAACATCACGTCTCCATCTTAAGGATGCAATTTGACAAAGATAGAGATACATTTCGCTCTTGACGTCTTCATGAAAGATGCAACTATTTCTATGAGCCTTCCAACGATACCAAGATCGATGCATTTGAGAACCTAAAGCTCCAGAAATTATCATCAGATGCTTGCATGTTACGATTGTCACGAACAGTGTCACATCTCAAGTTTGTAGAAGGAATTTCACTCCGATAGAGATTGATTCTGATCTCGACTTCCTCAAAAAACATGTAGATATTTCTCTTATATTTCTAACCATTCCAAGATCACTTCATTTGCACGAGTGTACCTCAAAATACGACATTTCAGACTCTTGATTGTCGGCAGCAGACACTTGACTTCAATCTTAAGTGTTTTTGCCTCTGCAGCTTTTGTTTCGCGCTTTTCTTCTCTTTCTTCTATTAGGTTTACTGACGATTTTAACTTCTCTGTTACAGCACTTGATGCTTCAGAAATTTATTGAAAAGGGTACCTCATTTTCTGGTCATGCTTGGACTTTGAATATCTTAATACTTCATTCAAAATTACTTTGCCAACCATCATAATGTTCTGTATTCTGAGTAGACGCTTGATTAGCTTAACTGGACGCTTCTTAAATGTGCTAAGGCGCTTTGTTATCCACCGGGCACATTCAAAATGCAGTTTAACTTTTAGAATTCTGATGAGTTAGCGTATTATGCTTCTTTGACACAGTTAAAGGAACGAATTAGGATTCGATATATTCATCAAACTTGTATATATGGATATTAGCATTAATAATATACCGGTTTCATCAAATTCGGACACCTACATCTCAATATATGGCCATCAGACGCTACAAAGGTATGACTGTCATGAACAACATCACGTCACCATGATTGTTGGTGTTTTTCTTGATGATATGATTGAAATATTATGAGGTGCGATGAATGGTATGTACATACATACGTTATGTATTGATGAGATTTTATGATGTGCAATGATAATGATGACTTGATGATGATGTGCGTTACGATGAAGAAAATAGGATTAGTGAAAGAACATAGCTTAGGGACGTTTGGCACCCCATAATGAATGAGTTGTTATGAGAGGTGAGATTGATAATTTTGGATTAGTTTTGGAAATCCATAGGGATGATTCTTGAGAGATGGGATGATAGGCATAGGGTTAACTTAGAGAAATTCTTAAGATTCCCACATCTGTCATGATTCGCCTGGCGAATATCCATTCGCGAGGCGAGACAGAGAGACCATTCGTGGTCTGACGTGATTCGCCTAGCGGATTGTAATCCGCGAGGCGAATGAGAGGACCAAATATTGGGGCTCTCGGGCTCGCCTCGCGAGCCAGGATTCGCCTAGCGAATCTGAGAACCTGTTTAGGAGCTCTCGGGCTCGCCTCGCGAGCCAAGAATCGCCTAGCGAATCTGAGAACCTGTGTAGGAAGCTCTCGGGCTCGCCTCGCGAGCCACGATTCGCCTAGCGAATCTGGGTTTCTCACCCAGATTCTGTTGTGAAAGGATAATGTTTAGGGTAATGGGGAAAAGACTGTGAGGTCATAATTCAAAGTTGATAATATAGAAAAGAACGTTAATAACTATATGACTTGAGGTTTAAACATTAGGATTAAGTTATAATCTTAATAAAATATGAATTGAGGTTTAGATAATAAAGATTAAGTATAATACTTAACAAAGATAATGTTAAGTTAAGACTTAACAAAGAGGACAATTAATAAGACGATGATGTTATTGGTAACGACGTACTGTTACCGATGTTGTTGGTTAAATCATTCTTGATGCTCATTGGTCAAGTTTGATGTTGATAAATCATCTTTGATGCTTGTTGGTCAAAGTTGATAGCCATGTAATGGTGTTGATGGTGGATGGTTGGACATGTGTTTGCATGTTGTTGAGCATAGCATGCATCATACGTTGACGTCGATATGTTGGGTGGAAAGCAAACGATGAATCGCGATAGTGGAGGCCACGATGGGTGTTATCCCGGCCTTGCGGGTATATTGGGTAGGGAAATTCCAGGTGACATGGGCTAGCTACCTATTGTCGGAGTGACCTAAAGGATAAGCTTGAGTACCCTGACTAGCCACTATACGTTATCAGGATTAGTGAGAGTGTTCGGGGATGGCCCACGGTCTGGCATATCATCCACGTTGATAACCGGACATGTACTCCTAATCGTCTTTCCAGAGTTAGAGTTGTTGGCCACATGCAAACGGAGTAGTGATGTTGCATTCGCATTGACATGCATGCTTGATATATATTGATTATATCTGTGTTGATTGATGTATGTTGTATGCCATCTTAATTACTATTCCATTCCGTTTACATATATTCATGATTGTGTTTCTTACCCCACTCTTTGTTATTCTTGTGCATATGTTGTGGTATATGCAGAGGAGGGTGAGCATGCTGACGAGGAGTGATCCCGAGGAGATCTCTCTCAGTAGTTAGGATTTATGATTCATGTTATTTGGTTTTATTTCGATGTATTATCGGTATTTGTATACCAGCTCTGATATGTGACATCGGGATTTGGGTTACATTTATTATTTATGTTTTCCGCAGTTCGTTTTTAAAGGATTTTGATCATTTCAGATTCCTATGTTTTACGTTATAGATGATGTGATGCACATTACCCTTGAGAATATGTTTTTATTTTAATTGTTATATTCTTTTTAAAGACATGTATGATTTTATTCATGTTTATTTTATGCGGGGTAGTGGGTGTCACATTTAGTGGTATCAGAGCCGGTCTGTCCTACAGGCCGGGGTATGTGTCTGTTGTGTTCTCTTCTGTGTACTCTTATATGATTGTCCGTGACGATGGTATAGAGTATTAAGTGTTTAGTTTTGTTTTACTTGACTTTCGATATTAAGCAATTTGCTTGAACGATGCAGGAAGTTATGGCCGGTAGAAACGATCATGCGATTGCTGATGCCCTGGAAGCATTAGCTAATGCCATAGGGCAGAATCAGAATCACAACGGAGGTGGACCTGCTGAATTTCAGGGTTTGGATAAGTTCCAGAGGAACAATCCACCATCCTTCAAGGGAGCTTATGACCCTGAAGGTGCTCAGACATGGATCCGGGAGCTTGAAAAGATCTTTCGGGCCATGGCATGCACCGATGCACAGAAGGTTACCTTTGCTACCTTCATGTTAGTAGAAGAAGCTGAACATTGGTGGGAGAATTGCCGCCAACGTTTGGAAGTTGAGGGCGCCGCTATTACTTGGGATGCCTTCAAGGAGAGATTCTTGGGGAAGTATTTTCCTGCTGATATACGCGACAAGAAGGAGATGGAGTTTCTAGCTTTGACTCAGGGAAGCATGTCCGTTGGGGAATATGCCGCTAAGTTTGAGGAGTTGTCACGTTACTATCCACTCTACCAGTATTGTAATGATGATCGCTCCAAGTGTGTGAAGTTTGAGAATGGTTTGCGCCCAGAGATTAAGCAAGCCATCAGCTACCAGGAAATCCGTGTTTTCCCCACCTTGGTGAACAAATGCAGAATCTTTGAGGAAGACTACAAGTCCAGAGTTGCTCAGTTCAAGAATTCTGGTCCTCAAGGGAGTAAGAGGATGACTCAGCAAGATAAAGGGAAGCAGCAGTTGGCACCAGTTAGTCGTGGGTTCAAGCACGCCGGCAAGAAACCGCAGTATACGTCGGGACCAGCTAGTGGCGGAGGATTTGCCTCTTCTAGGCCAATCAGGTGTGGCAAGTGTGGTAAGGAGCACTTTACTCGGGACTGCAAGGAAACAGACATCATCTGCTTCAAGTGTGGGAAGCCTGGTCATATCAGTAAGGATTGTAGTGGGGAAAAGATGGAGCCGCAGAGTGCCAGCAAGAGTTCTCAAGCCAATCGACTGAGGACAAGTGGGAGAGTTTTCACTCTCAGTGGAGCTGAAGCCTCAGAATCCGAAGACCTGATTCAAGGTAAGTGCCTCATCAAAGGGACTCCTTTAATAGTGTTGTTTGATTCGGGTGCGTCGCATTCTTTCATATCACATGATTGTGTTGAGTACCTTAGATTACCTGTTGCCCAACTTGAATATGATTTAGTTGTTGCTACCCCTACCAATAAGCCTGTTGTTACCTCACATATTTGTAAAGGTTGTTCCATTGTCATTGATGACAGAAACTTCATAGTTGATCTTATATGCTTACCCCTTAAACAACTTGATGTCATTCTTGGTATGGATTGGTTATCCGCCAATCATGTCCTTTTAAATTGCTTTGATAAAACTGTTGTTTTTGGGACTGCTGTCGATCCTAAGGATCCGAGTTTTCTGTCTGCTAACCAAGTCAAGGCTTCTATTAGAGAAGAAGCCCAAGTATACATGATCTTATTTTCCCTGGAAGTAGAGAGAAAGGCTGAGGTTAAGGATGTGCCAGTTGTGAGAGAGTTCCCAGAAGTTTTTCCAGAGGACATTTTTAGTTTGCCACCTGAGAGAGAGGTTGAGTTTAACATAGACTTAGTGCCAGGTACAGGACCGATATCCATAGCACCTTATAGGATGTCCCCTCTAGAGCTAGCTGAGTTGAAGAAACAGTTAGAGGAATTGCTCCAGAAGCAGTTTGTTAGGCCTAGTGTGTCTCCGTGGGGAGCGCCGGTGTTGTTGGTGAAGAAGAAAGATGGCAGCATGAGGTTGTGTGTCGATTATCGACAACTCAACAAGGTGACCGTTAAAAATAGGTACCCTCTTCCTAGGATAGATGACCTTATGGACCAGCTGATAGGAGCCTGTGTGTTTTCTAAGATAGATTTGAGATCAGGTTACCATCAAATTCGGGTCAAGTCTGAGGACATTCCGAAGACTGCGTTCAGAACACGCTATGGCCATTATGAGTACCTAGTTATGCCTTTTGGTGTGACTAATGCCCCTGCTGTGTTCATGGACTACATGAACAAGATCTTTCATCCATACTTGGATAGGTTTGTAGTTGTTTTCATAGATGATATCCTAGTATACTCTAAGACCAGGGAAGAACATGAGGAACACTTGAGGATAGTCTTGAAGACCCTTAAGGAAAAACAGTTGTATGCCAAGTTGTCTAAGTGTGAGTTCTGGTTAGAGGAGGTGAGTTTCTTAGGACACATCATCTCTAAAGGAGGAATAGCCGTAGACCCATCTAAGGTAGAAACCGTGCTCCAATGGGAAGCACCTAAGTCAGTGACTGAGGTTAGGAGTTTCTTGGGTTTAGCCGGGTACTATAGGAGGTTTATAGAAGGATTCTCTAAGATAGCTTTGCCTATGACCCGCCTTACTAAGAAAGGTCAGATCTTTGTGTGGGATTCTAAGTGTGAGGAAAGTTTTCAGGAGTTGAAGAATAGGTTGACCTCTGCACCTGTGTTAGTGTTGCCCAATCCTAGTGAACCTTTTGTGGTGTACTGTGATGCTTCAAAGCAAGGTTTAGGTGGTGTGTTGATGCAGAATGGTCAGGTAGTAGCTTACGCTTCTAGGCAGCTTAAGATCCATGAGAAGAATTATCCTACCCATGACTTGGAGCTAGGAGCCGTAGTGTTTGCATTGAAGATTTGGAGGCATTATCTTTATGGAGCTAGATTTGAGGTCTTTAGTGATCATAAGAGTTTGAAATACCTATTTGACCAAAAGGAGCTGAATATGAGACAGCGTAGGTGGATGGAATTTCTTACAGATTATGAGTTTGAGTTGAGTTACCACCCAGGTAAGGCCAATGTAGTGGCTGATGCTTTGAGTAGAAAAACCTTACATATTTCAGCCTTGATGGTTAGAGAGATGGATTTGATAGAGGAGTTTAGGGATTTGAGTTTAGCTTGGGAAGTTACCCCTAAGAGCATTAGACTAGGAATGTTGAAAATTACTAGCAGTTTGATGGATCAGATTAGAGAAGGGCAAAAGATAGATGTATACCTTTTAGACCAGAGGGAGTTGATTGCTCAGGGTACAAACCTTAGTTTTAAGGAAGGGACTGATGGAATTTTGAGGTTCCAAGATAGGGTTTGTATACCTGATGTTCCAGGGCTCAGGATGTTGATCCTAGAGGAAGGACATAGGAGTGGTTTGAGTGTTCACCCAGGAGCCACAAAGATGTATCAGGATCTGAAACAGATGTTTTGGTGGCCTAGGATGAAAAAGGATGTGGCTGAGTTTGTGTATGCTTGCTTAGTGTGTCAGAAGGCTAAGATAGAGCACCAGAAACCTTCGGGTAAGTTGCAACCTTTGAGTATTCCTGAGTGGAAGTGGGATAGTATCTCTATGGATTTTGTGTCTGGACTCCCTAAGACACCAGCTGGTTGTGATGCCATATGGGTTGTTGTGGACAGGTTAACCAAATCTGCCCATTTCATCCCTATGAACATGGAATATCCATTAGAGAAGTTGACTGGGTTGTATATCAGAGAAATAGTTAGATTGCATGGTGTACCGTCTAGCATAGTTTCTGACAGAGATCCTAGATTTACCTCTAGATTTTGGAATAGTTTGCATGAGGCCTTAGGAACTAAGCTTAGATTGAGTTCAGCTTATCACCCACAGACCGATGGTCAGTCTGAGAGAACAATCCAATCCTTAGAGGACTTGTTGAGGGCGTGTGTGCTAGAGCAGTCTGGTAGTTGGGATAAGTTTTTACCCCTTATAGAGTTTACCTACAACAATAGCTTCCATTCCAGTATTGGGATGGCACCTTATGAGGCCTTGTATGGTAGGAGGTGTAGGACACCTTTGTGTTGGAATGAGCCTGGAGAGAATGTTGTGTTAGGACCTGAGGTAGTGCAAGAGACTACAGAGAAAGTGAGGATGATACAAGAAAAGATGAGAGTGGCACAGAGTAGGCAAAAGAGTTACCATGATAAGAGAAGAAAAACTCTCGAATTCCAGGAGGGGGATCATGTGTTCTTGCGAGTTACTCCAACAACTGGGGTTGGCAGAGTAATGAGAGCGAGGAAACTTACTCCTAGATTCATTGGCCCTTACCAAATTCTAAAAAGAGTCGGTGAAGTCGCCTACCAGATAGCTTTACCCCCGTTCTTGTCAAATCTTCATAATGTGTTTCATGTGTCTCAACTTCGAAAATATGTTCATGATCCAAGCCATGTGATAGTACCCGATATCATTCCACTAAAGGATAACTTGACTTTCGAGGTGTTACCGCTTCGGGTTGAAGATCGAAGGGTCAAGCAACTGAGAGGGAAGGAAATCCCCTTGGTCAAGGTCGTTTGGATTGGAGCTACAGAAGAAAGTGCTACTTGGGAGTTGGAAAGCAAGATGAAGGAGTCATATCCGCATATGTTTACTCAAGGTAAGTAGAAATTTCGAGGACGAAATTTTTATAAGGGGGGTGGAATTGTAACACCCTGTTTTTTTTTTACACTATGCTTATATGTGTTAATATTTGCTTGTATATGTTGTATATATGTTGTTTATGATTGTTCTTGATGTCCAAGTTCATAGTTGGGGTAGTTTAGCCTTAAGGAATGGTCAATGCATTCAAGTCCAAGAAACATGTTTTACGGTTTTGTTCATATCTTGAGTTCTAGACATCCGATTGGGGTGATCTTGGATGCGTTGGAAAGCATAGAGAATTATCTACAAGTCTTATTTCAGGTGTTAAGGCCAAATTCGGCTTCTAAAGTTTCGCGTCGCGAGGATACATTCGCCTCGCGAAAATGACAGCCAGATTTTTACAGCTCTCTGGTTCGCCTCGCGAATCTGCGCGCACCAGAATCGTGTTTTTGGGCTTCTAATCAGCCCATAATGACCCTAACTCATATTTATACCCTAAGACTCGACCTAAACCTACCTTCTAAGTCGAAAAACTCCCAGAAACTGCCTCTTCCTCTCCAAACAAGGATTTCTAAACCCTTTCCAAGGATCCTTGAAGGAGATTGCACCATAGTTCGTCGTTCTTCATCTCTTTCGCTTGAAGAGCATCACTGCCATCACAAGCCCTCTTCCTAGTTGCTGCTCTTGAACCTTTTGGGGCTGTGATCGTGAAGTCAAGCGTCGTAAGATTGAGCATTCGTGTAGACGCAAACTTTTCCGGACCTTTTCCTTCCTTTGTTCGTGGTGATCGTCATACCAGGTATGGGGGGGAGAAATAGATCATGAGTATGTGGGTTTGGGATAGGTTAAGATGAAGGGGTTAACCCATGACCCCTATATGTTTGTCTATATGCATTGTAAATGCCTATGTATATGCTATGAGTGTATCTATATGCATGTTATGTATATGATATGTATATGCTAAGAATATGCCTATGTGAATATTATGTGTATATATTTATATGCCTATGGTGTTATGACCATGATTGTTGGTGTTTTTCTTGATGATATGATTGAAATATTATGAGGTGCGATGAATGGTATGTACATACATACGTTATGTATTGATGAGATTTTATGATGTGCAATGATAATGATGACTTGATGATGATGTGCGTTACGATGAAGAAAATAGGATTAGTGAAAGAACATAGCTTAGGGACGTTTAGCACCCCATAATGAATGAGTTGTTATGAGAGGTGAGATTGATAATTTTGGATTAGTTTTGGAAATCCATAGGGATGATTCTTGAGAGATGGGATGATAGGCATAGGGTTAACTTAGAGAAATTCTTAAGATTCCCACATCTGTCATGATTCGCCTGGCGAATATCCATTCGCGAGGCGAGACAGAGAGACCATTCGTGGTCTGACGTGATTCGCCTAGCGGATTGTAATCCGCGAGGCGAATGAGAGGACCAAATATTGGGGCTCTCGGGCTCGCCTCGCGAGCCAGGATTCGCCTAGCGAATCTGAGAACCTGTTTAGGAGCTCTCGGGCTCGCCTCGCGAGCCAAGAATCGCCTAGCGAATCTGAGAACCTGTGTAGGAAGCTCTCGGGCTCGCCTCGCGAGCCACGATTCGCCTAGCGAATCTGGGTTTCTCACCCAGATTCTGTTGTGAAAGGATAATGTTTAGGGTAATGGGGAAAAGACTGTGAGGTCATAATTCAAAGTTGATAATATAGAAAAGAACGTTAATAACTATATGACTTGAGGTTTAAACATTAGGATTAAGTTATAATCTTAATAAAATATGAATTGAGGTTTAGATAATAAAGATTAAGTATAATACTTAACAAAGATAATGTTAAGTTAAGACTTAACAAAGAGGACAATTAATAAGACGATGATGTTATTGGTAACGACGTACTGTTACCGATGTTGTTGGTTAAATCATTCTTGATGCTCATTGGTCAAGTTTGATGTTGATAAATCATCTTTGATGCTTGTTGGTCAAAGTTGATAGCCATGTAATGGTGTTGATGGTGGATGGTTGGACATGTGTTTGCATGTTGTTGAGCATAGCATGCATCATACGTTGACGTCGATATGTTGGGTGGAAAGCAAACGATGAATCGCGATAGTGGAGGCCACGATGGGTGTTATCCCGGCCTTGCGGGTATATTGGGTAGGGAAATTCCAGGTGACATGGGCTAGCTACCTATTGTCGGAGTGACCTAAAGGATAAGCTTGAGTACCCTGACTAGCCACTATACGTTATCAGGATTAGTGAGAGTGTTCGGGGATGGCCCACGGTCTGGCATATCATCCACGTTGATAACCGGACATGTACTCCTAATCGTCTTTCCAGAGTTAGAGTTGTTGGCCACATGCAAACGGAGTAGTGATGTTGCATTCGCATTGACATGCATCCTTGATATATATTGATTATATCTGTGTTGATTGATGTATGTTGTATGCCATCTTAATTACTATTCCATTCCGTTTACATATATTCATGATTGTGTTTCTTACCCCACTCTTTGTTATTCTTGTGCATATGTTGTGGTATATGCAGAGGAGGGTGAGCATGCTGACGAGGAGTGATCCCGAGGAGATCTCTCTCAGTAGTTAGGATTTATGATTCATGTTATTTGGTTTTATTCCGATGTATTATCGGTATTTGTATACCAGCTCTGATATGTGACATCGGGATTTGGGTTACATTTATTATTTATGTTTTCCGCAGTTCGTTTTTAAAGGATTTTGATCATTTCAGATTCCTATGTTTTACGTTATAGATGATGTGATGCACATTACCCTTGAGAATATGTTTTTATTTTAATTGTTATATTCTTTTTAAAGACATGTATGATTTTATTCATGTTTATTTTATGCGGGGTAGTGGGTGTCACAATTATGATCTCAACTTCTTCAGGAATCATGTAGGTATTTCTATTATCTTTCTAACCAATGCAAGATAACATCATTTGGACGAGCTTACCTCAAAATACGACGTTTCGGACGATTGATTCTCGGCAGCAGGCACTTGACTTCAATCTTAAGTGCTTTTGCTTTTACAACTTTTGTATTTGTTAGCATTTTTCTTCCCTTTCTTCTGTTAGGGTAGCTGAAGCGTTTGTCTTCTCTGTCATAGCACTTGATGCTTCTAAACTTTATTGAGAAGGGCACCTCTTTTCTGGTCAAACTTGGTCTTTGAATATCGTAATACTTCATTCAAAATTACTTCTCCCACCATCATAATGTTCTGTATTCCGAGTAGACGCTTGATTAGCTTCACTGGATGCTTCTTAAATGAGCTAAGGCGCTTTCTTATCCACAGGGCACATTCACGGGACTGTTTAACTCGTAGCATTCTGAAGAGTTAGCGTATTATGCTTCTTTGACCCAGTTACTGGCCCAATTAGGTTTTGACGTCTTCGTGAAACTTGTATATATGGATATTAGATTTAATGAGACATCGGATTCACCCAATTCGGATAACTACAGCTCAATATATGGTCATCAATCGTTACTTAGGTATCACTGTCAGAAACAACATCACGTCTCCATCTTAAGGATGCAATTTGGCAAAGATAGAGATACATTTCGCTCTTGACGTCTTCATGAAAGATGCAACTATTTCTATGAGCCTTCCAATGATACCAAGATCGATGCATTTGAGAACCTAAAGCTCCAGAAATTATCATCAGACGCTTGCATGTTACGATTGTCACGAACAGTGTCACATCTCAAGTTTGTAGAAGGAATTTCACTCCGATAGAGATTGATTCTGATCTCGACTTCCTCAAAAAACATGTAGATATTTCTCTTATATTTCTAACCATACAAAGATCACTTCATTTGCACGAGTGTACCTCAAAATACGACATTTCAGACTCTTGATTGTCGGCAGCAGACACTTGACTTCAATCTTAAGTGTTTTTGCCTCTTCAGCTTTTGTTTCGTGCTTTTCTTCTCTTTCTTCTATTAGGTTTACTGACGATTTTAACTTCTCTGTTACAGCACTTGATGCTTCAGAAATTTATTGAAAAGGGTACCTCATTTTCTGGTCATGCTTGGACTTTGAATATCTTAATACTTCATTCAAAATTACTTTGCCAACCATCATAATGTTCTGTATTCTGAGTAGACGCTTGATTAGCTTAACTGGACGCTTCTTAAATGTGCTAAGGCGCTTTGTTATCCACCGGGCACATTCAAAATGCAATTTAACTTGTAGAATTCTGATGAGTTAGCGTATTATGCTTCTTTGACACAGTTAAAGGAACGAATTAGGATTCAATATATTCTTGAAACTTGAATATATGGATATTAGCATTAATAATATACCGGTTTCATCAAATTCGGACACCTACATCTCAATATATGGCCATCAGACGCTACAAAGGTATGACTGTCAGGAACAACATCACGTCACCAAATTAAGGAAGCAATTTCACAAAGATAGAGATCGATTTCGCTCTTGACCTCTTCATGAGAGTTGCAGATATTTCTCTCAGCTTTCCAGCAATATCAAGATCGATGCATATGAACACCTAAAGCTCCAGTAAATATCAACAAATGCTTCCATGTTCTGATTGTCACGAACAGTATCACATTTCAAGCTTGAAGAAGGAATTTCAATCAGACAGAGATTGATTATGATCTCGACTTCTTCAGGAATCATGTAGGTATTTCTATTATCTTTCTAACCAATGCAAGATCACATCATTTGGACGAGCTTACCTCAAAATACGGCGTTTCGGACGATTGATTCTCGGCAGCAGGCACTTGGCTTCAATCTTAAGTGCTTTTGCTTTTACAACTTTTGTATTTGTTCGCATTTTTCTTCCCTTTCTTCTGTTAGGGTAGCTGAAGCGTTTGTATTCTCTGTTATAGCATTTGATGCTTCTAAACTTTATTGAGAAGGGCACCTCTTTTCTGGTCAAACTTGGTCTTTGAATATTGTAATACTTCATTCAAAATTACTTCTCCCACCATCATAATGTTCTGTGTTCCGAGTAGACGCTTGATTAGCTTCACTGGATGCTTCTTAAATGAGCTAAGGCGCATTCTTATCCACAGGGCACATTCATGGGACTGTTTAACTCGTAGCATTCTGAAGAGTTAGCGTATTATGCTTCTTTGACCCAGTTACTGGCCCAATTAGGTTTTGACGTCTTCGTGAAACTTGTATATATGGATATTAGATTTATTGAGACATCGGATTCATCCAATTCGGATAACTACAGCTCAATATAAGGTCATCAATCGTTACAAAGGTATCACTGTCAGAAACAACATCACGTCTCCATCTTAAGGATGCAATTTGACAGAGATAGAGATACATTTCGCTCTTGACGTCTTCATGAAAGATGCAACTATTTCTATGATCCTTCCAACGATACCAAGATTGATGCATTTGAGAACCTAAAGCTCCAGAAATTATCATCAGACGCTTGCATGTTATGATTGTCACGAACAGTATCACATCTCAATTTTTAAAAGGAATTTCACTCCGATAGAGATTGATTCTGATCTCAACTTCCTCAAAAAACATGTAGGAATTTCTCTTTTATTTCTAACCAAACCAAGATCACTTCATTTGGACAAGCTTACCTCAAAATATGACTTTTCGGACGCTTGATTGTCAGCAGCAGACGCTTGACTTCAATCTGAAGTGTTTTTGCCTCTGCAGCTTTTGTTTCGCGCTTTTCTTCTCTTTCTTCTATTAGGTTTACTGACGATTTTAAAATCTTTGTTACAGCACTTGATGCTTCAGAAATTTATTGAAAAGGGTACCTCATTTTATGGTTCTGCTTGGACTTTGAATATCTTAATACTTCATTCAAAATTACTTTGCCAACCATCATAATGTTCTGTATTCTGTGTAGACGCTTGATTAGCTTAACAGGACGCTTCTTAAATGTGCAAAGGCGCTTTGTTATCCACCGGGCACAATCAAAATGCAGTTTAACTTGTAGAATTCTGATGAGTTAGCGTATTATGCTTCTTTGACATAGTTAAAGGAACGAATTAGGATTCGATATATTCATGAAACTTGTATATATGGATATTAGCATTCATAATATACCGGTTTCATCCAATTCGGACACCTACATCTCAATATATCGCCATCAGACGCTACAATGGTATGACTGTCAGGAACAACATTACGTCACCAACTTAAGGATGCAATTTCACAAAGATAGAGATCGGGTTCGCTCTTGACCTCTTCACGAGAGTTGCAGATATTTATATTAGCTTTCCAGCTTCACGCTACAAAGGATGCATAGCTCCAGTAAATATCAACAGATGCTTCCATGTTCTGATTGTCACGAACAGTATCACATTTCAAGCTTGAAGAAGGATTTTCAATCAGACAGAGATTGATTATGATCTCGACTTCTTCAGGAATCATGTAGGTATTTCTATTATCTTTCTAACCAATATAAGATCACTTCATTTGGACGACCTTACCTAAAAATACGACATTTCAGACGATTGATTCTCGGCAGCAGGCACTTGCCGTCAATCTTAATTGTTTTTGCTTTTGCAGCTTTTTTACTTTTGTATTTGTTCGCATTTTTCTTCTCTTTCTTCTGTTAGGGAAGCTGAAGCGTTTGTCTTCTCTGTTACCGCACTTGATGCTTCAGAATTTTATTGAAAAGGGCACCTCTTTTCTGGTCAAACTTGGCCTTTGAATATCTTAATACTTCATTCAAAATTACTTCTCCCACCATCATAATGTTCTGTATTCTGAGTAGACGCTTGATTAGCTTCACTGGACTCTTCTTAAATGAGCTAAGGCGCTTTGTTTTCCACAGGGCACATTCACGCGACTGTTTAACTCGTAGCATTCTGACAAGTTAGCATATTATGCTTCTTTGACCCAGTTATTGGCCCAATTTGGATTTGATGTCTTCATGAAACTTGTATATATGGATATTAGATTTAATGAGATGTCGGATTCATCCAATTCGGATAACTACAGCTCAATATATGGTCATTAGTCTTTACAAAGGTTTGACCGTCAGGAACAACGTCACGTCTCCATCTTAAGTATGCAATTTGACAAAGATAGAGATCCATTTCGCTCTTGATCTCTTCATGAAAGTTGCAACTATTTCTATGAACCTTCCAACGATACCAAGATCGATGCATTTGAGAACCTAAAGCTCCAGAAATTATCATCAGATGCTTACATGTTACGGTTGTCAGGAATAGTATCATATCCCAAGCTTGAAGAAGGAGTTTCACTCAGATACAGATTGATTCTGATCTCGACTTCCTCAAAAAAGTTGTAGTTATTTTTCTTATAACTCTAAGCAAACCAAGATCACTTGATTTGGTCGAGCATACCTCAAAATACGACATTTCGGACGCTTGATTGTCGGCAGTAGGCACTTGACTTCAATCTTAAGTGTTTTTGCCTTTGCAGATTTTGTACTTTTGTATTTGTTTGCGCTTTTCTTCTCTTTCTTCTATTAGGGTTGCTGAAGATTTTAACTTCTATGTTACAGCACTTGATGCTTCAGAAATTTATTGAAAGGGGTCCCTCATTTTCTGGTCATACTTGGACTTTGAATATCTTAATACTTCATTCAAAATTACTTTGCCAACCATCATAATGTTCTGTATTCTGAGTAGACGCTTGATTAGCTTAACTGGACGCTTCTTAAATGTGCTAAGGCGCTTTGTTATCCACCGGGCACATTCAAAATGCAGTTTAACTTGTAGAATTCTAATGAGTTAGCATATTATGCTTCTTTGACAAAGTTACCGGACGAATTAGGATTCGATATATTCATGAAACTTGTATATATGGATATTAGCTTTAATAAGATACATGTTTCATCCAATTCAAACACCTACAGCTCAATATAAGGCCATCAGACGCGACAAAGGTATGACTGTCAGGAGCAACATCACGTCACCAACTTAAAGATGCAATTTCACAAAGATAGAGATCGATTTCGCTCTTGACCTCTTCATGAGAGTTGCAAATATTTCTATCAGCTTTCCAGCAATATGAAGATCGATGCATTTGAACACCTAATGCTCCAGTAAATTTCAGCAGATGCTTCCATGTTCTGATTGTCACGATCAGTATCACATCTCAAGCTTGAAGAAGGAATTTCAATCAGACAGAGATTGATTATGATCTTGACTTCTTCAAGAATCATGTAGGTAGTTCTATTATCTTTCTAACCAATACAAGATCACTTCATTTGGACGAGCCTACCTCAAAATACGACGTTTCAGACGATTGATTCTCGGGAGCAGGCACTTGACTTCAATCTTAAGTGTTTTTGCTTTTGCAGCTTTTGTACTTTTGTATTTGTTCGCATTTTTCTTCTCTTTCTTCTGTTAGGGTAGCTGAAGCATTTGTCTTCTCTATTACAGCACTTGATGCTTCAGAACTTTATTGAAAAGGGCACAACTTTTCTGGTCAAACTTGGCCTTTGAATATCTTAATACTTCTCTCAAAATTACTTCTCCCGCCATGATAATGTTCGGTATTCTGAGTAGAAGCTTGATTAGCTTCACTGGACACTGGATGCTTCTTAAATGGGCTAAGGCGCTTTTGTGAATATATGCCTTGACAGGATTAATCTAGTTTTTGATGATTGACAAAAGGAACCGGAAAGTCAAGTATACAAAAAGCGGAAAAGAAGATCAAGGAGATCAAGTGCTTCAAGACTGGGTTATGGGAATTTTTATTTTTTGTAATCGGTGTTTATTAGGATTTTTTTGTAAGTGGTAGTTAAGCTCTCAATCTAAAATCAATCACACACACACACATAAAATAAACTTAATAGGCTTCAAGCGATCTAATTGGATAAAATCAATTAAACAGTTTAAGTTTAATATCAGATGGTTTTTAATGATAATAATCGATTACAAATTTATCATAATCGATTATCATATATCTGAAAAGCGTTTCCCAAAAACAATGAAGAATTAATCGATTAACATAATCGATTATATACATAATCGATTGAATAATCGATTTTAGACGTAATTGATTGAATAATCGATTATGCCTTTATGCGTGTAAGTGAGCTTCAACAGAAAATCCATAATCGATTATCATAATCGATTATGATGCGACTGCCTCTCCAGCGTGTTTTCTAAAAATAATCAGATAATCGATTATGGAATTTCAATAATCGATTATGACGCGATTAGCTTGTTTTTTAAATGGGCTTAACCTAATTCCTATGGGCTTAAGAATTTTTTCTATAAATAGGAATGCCAAGGCAACTCTAAAATACACGAATCCTATTGCGCTCTGAAACTCTGTTTATTTCATTACTTACTCTCACATATTCACTCTTGATTATTTTTTTTTGAATACAGAGCTTTACATATCATATAGTTTGAATTGTACTTTGAGCTTCAATTTGTAATCTTTATCTGCACTACTTGAGTGCTACATTCTTCTTCTACTTCTTCTTGTTCTTGGGTGTGAATCCCTTTTTCTTTAAAGAGAAACAATATCTCTTGAACTTGAGGCTCTTGCACAAAGGAAGGTGATATCCCATTATTTTGTGTGGAGAGTGCTCTTGGTTTGTAAAGATTTCTAGCTGCACCTGATTTAAAAGCTAGTTATTGAGTGAAAACCCTTGGTGTTTGACCTTGGGGACTAGACGTAGGCCACAGGGTATTTAGTGGCCGAACCAGGATAAATCTGCGGCTCTCTCTCTATCTTTTCATTATTGTCTTCTACCTTACAGCAATTTAATTTATCGCATTTATTTTATTGCAATTTAATTTATCGCAATTTATTTTATTGCAATTTAATTTATCGCATTTACTTTATTGCAATTTAATTTAAGCGATTTAATTTATTGCTATTTACTTTCTAGAATTTATTATTCAAGCAATTTACTCTATAGCGCTTCTAATTTCAGTCATTTATCTTCAAGCGCCGTAATTGCAAAAAGTTTTTCAAAAACACATATCACACACAATTCACCCCCCTCTTGTGTTTGAAGTCACTTGTCAACAAGTGGTATCAGAGCTTAACTCTTGTCTAAAGGGCTAAATCACCTCAAGAGGGAACATGACTTCAAACGGTTTTAAAAATGAGGGCAATTCCACAAACAGACCCCCACTGTTCAATGGTGAAGGGTATGGTTATTGGAAGGAAAGGATGCAAATCTTTCTTGAGGCAGTAGACCTCGATGTTTGGGACGCTGTGGAAAATGGTCCATTTGTTCCCACTCATTCAGTTAATGATGCAGTGGTGAATAAACCAAGAAATCTTTGGACCGACGAGGATAAGAAAAAGGTCCAATATAATTTGAAAGCTAGGAACATCATCACTGCAGCTCTAAGCTACGATGAGTTCTATAGGGTCTCAAATTGTAAGACCGCCAAGGAAATGTGGGACACCCTTCAATTGACCCATGAAGGTACTACCGAGGTCAAAAGGGCTCGAATGAACACATTAACCCATGAGTATGAGCTATTTAGGATGAAACAGGGTGAAAGCATACATGATATGCAAAAACGATTTACCCATATAATTAATCATCTTAGAGCTCTTGGGAAGTCCTTCAATAATGAAGATTTAATTAATAAGGTTCTTAGATGTTTAAATAGAAGTTGGCAACCTAAAGTTACAACTATATCTGAATCTAGAGATCTATCTTCTATGTCTTTGGCAACTCTGTTTGGAAAATTGCAGGAACATGAGCTCGAACTAAATCGACTCATTGAGAATGAGGAAACCGATAAGAAAAAGAAAAGTATTGCTCTCAAAGCAAGTATCAATAAAACAGAAGAAGAAGACGACCTTGATGAATGTGATAGCCTCGATGAAAACGATGAAAATATGAGCCTAATGGTTCGAAGGTTCAAAAAATTCATGAGACAGAAAGGCAAGGCAAAACAATTCTTCAATCCTCAAAAGAAAAATGAGGGGGAAGGAACTTCCTTCAATCCAACATGCTACAACTGTGGCAAAAAGGGTCATATTAAACCCGACTGTCCTCAAGGCCAAAAGAAACATGAAAAATCAGATAAAAGGCCACAGAAGGATAGAAAAGCAAGAAGAGCTTATATTGCGTGGGATGAGAACAACATGGACTCCTCCGACGAATCGGATAATGAAGAAGCAAATTTATGTCTCATGGCCAACCATGAGGAAGATGAGGTAAACAATTTTGAGCTTGAAATTGATTTAACTTATGATGATTTACTTATTGCCTGTGCGGAGTTAAATGATGAAAATGTTAGACTGCGCAAAAGCATTTCTTCATCTAAGAAAAACATTTCTTCCTTTGAAACAAAAATAAGTATTTTGAACAACGAAATGGAAGCTCTTAAAGAAAAACAAGTCGTTCCAATCGAAACCTCCCCATGCACTTCTTGTGAAAACAAAAAGAATGAAGTTTTTAAATGTGATGAATGCAGCGTTTTGAAAAATAAAATCGAGGATTTACACAACACGCTTGCAAAATTTACTATGGGAAGAGATAATCTAAATGTTCTTTTAGGAAATCAAAAAGGTACTTATGACAAAGCTGGTTTGGGCTTTCGCCCGAAAATTCATGAAAAATCTTTCAAAAAATTCTTTTGTCCAAACAACACATCAAGTAGCCCCTTTGTCAAATGTTTTCACTGTGGTAGGAAAGGACACACTGCTTCTATTTGCAATGTTAGGAAAAATAAAGAAGTGAATGGCATAAAGACATGGGTTCCAAAGGGCGTATTACCCAAAGCTAACTCTCAAGGACCCAAAATGATTTGGGTACCAAAGGTTAAAACTTGATTCTGTGTTGTAGGTGTGCTTGAAGGCCAAGAACTCTAATTGGTATCTTGACAGTGGTTGTTCAAAGCACATGACGGGAGACAAAACCAAGTTCTCCTCTATATCATCCAAAAAGGGTGGCTATGTTTTCTATGGTGACAACAATAAAGGTAGAATTCTTGGTATTGGTTCTATTGGTAGAAGTCCTAATCCCATCATAGAAAATGTTTTGTATGTCGATGGCCTAAAACATAATTTACTAAGTATAAGCCAACTTTGTGATAAAGGTTTTGAGGTAGTGTTCAATTCGTCTAAATGTATGGTCATGGATTCTCATAACAAACAAACTAAATTAATTGGACAAAGAATTGGAAATATCTACATGGTTAACTTGGATGAATTACCTTCAAATGATGCATGCTGTCTTATTAGCAAAGAGGATGAAACATGGTTATGGCATAGGAGAATAGCTCACATTCACATGGATCATCTAAATAAGTTAGTTCGCAAGGACTTAGTAATTGGTCTACCAAAGATTCGTTTTGAAAAGAATAAGTTGTGTGACGCCTGTCAAAAGGGAAAACAAGTAAAGGCCTCTTTCAAATCTAAAAACGTTGTTTCAACAAATCGGCCTTTACAGCTTTTACATATGGACTTGTTTGGTCCATCTAGAACTATGAGCTTTGGTGGTAATTACTATGCGCTTGTTATTGTGGATGACTACTCTCCCTATACATGGACATTGTTTATTTCTCATAAAAATGATGCTTTTGCTGCCTTTCGGAAACTTGCTAAGGTTATTCAAAATGAAAAAGGTTTAAACATTGTATCTATCCGAAGTGATCATGGTGGTGAGTTCCAAAATGAGGCATTTGAGGCCTTTTGTACTGAAAATGGAATTGAGCATAATTTTTCCTCACCAAGAACTCCACAACCAAATGGAGTGGTGGAAAGGAAAAATCGGTCTCTCGAAGAGCTAGCGAGGACGATGCTCAATGAGACCAACCTTCCCAAGTATTTCTGGGCAGACGCGATAAGTACCGCATGCTATGTCATGAATAGAGTCCTTATAAGACCTATTCTAAAACGAACGCCCTATGAAATTTACAAGGGAAGGAAGCCCAACATCTCTCACCTTCACGTATTCGGATGTAAGTGCTTTGTTTTAAATAATGGTAAAGATAACCTTGGCAAATTCGATGCTAAAGCTGATGAAGGTATCTTTCTTGGATACTCAGTTTCTAGTAAATCTTTTAGAATTTATAATAAAAGAACTATGACCATAGAAGAATCTGTGCATGTTTCTTTTGATGAGACCAACCCAAAATCTATGGTAGAAGAAAGTGTTGATGATCTTGCAGAACTTTTGGGAAATAACCACCTTGAGGAACAAATAAGTCAAGAGAAAAAGGATGAAGATCAACCACCTCTTAGTATCGATGATTCACCTCACTCAAATCTTCCAAGAGAATGGAGAACATCAAGACACCATCCTCTTGACAACATAATAGGTGATATTTCAAAAGGGGTAACAACTCGAAACTCTCTTAAACATGCATGTCATTACATGGCTTTCGTATCTCAAATTGAACCTAAAGATATTGATGATGCTATCATTGATGAACATTGGACTCTTGCCATGCAAGAAGAGTTGAACCAATTTGAAAGAAACAATGTTTGGGAACTTGTTCCCAAACCTAAGGATCAGTTAGTCATTGGGACTAAATGGGTCTTTCGTAACAAGCTTGACGAAAACGGTATAATTGTTAGGAATAAAGCTAGGCTTGTCGCTAAAGGATATAATCAACAAGAGGGCATAGATTTCGATGAAACCTATGCTCCAGTGGCTAGATTAGAAGCCATCCGCATGCTTCTTGCATTTGCATGCATTATGGATTTCAAACTCTTTCAAATGGATGTAAAAAGTGCTTTTCTTAATGGTTATATTCAAGAAGAAGTCTATGTGGACCAACCCCCTGGTTTTTCAAATTTCGAATTTCCTAATCATGTCTTCAAACTAAAAAAGGCTCTATATGGTTTGAAACAAGCTCCTAGAGCTTGGTATGATCGTCTAAGCAAGTTTTTACTTGAAAATGATTTTGAAAGAGGAAAAGTGGACACCACTCTTTTTATCAAAAATAAAAAGCATGACATTTTACTTGTTCAAATTTATGTGGACGATATTATATTTGGTGCAACTAATGAATCTTTGTGTAAGGACTTTTCTAACATAATGCAAAATGAGTTTGAAATGTCAATGATGGGTGAGCTTAACTACTTCCTTGGGCTTCAAATCAAGCAATCAAAAGAAGGAATATTCATAAATCAAGCAAAATATTGCAAGGAGCTACTCAAGAAATTTGGAATGAACAATGCCAAAGAAATATCCACACCAATGAGCACCTCTTGCTACCTTGATAAAGATGAGGAAAGTAAGTCGGTTGAAGTAAGTAAGTATAGAGGTATGATAGGTTCACTTCTTTATCTTACAGCAAGTCGCCCCGATATAATGTTTAGTGTTTGCATGTGTGCACGTTTTCAATCTAACCCTAAGGAATCACATCTCACAGCGGTAAAACGCATTATGAGATATCTCATTGGCACACAAAATATGGGTTTATGGTACCCTAAAGGTGCTGATTGCACTTTAATTGGGTACTCGGATTCAGATTTTGCGGGATGCAAAATGGATCGAAAAAGCACCAGTGGGACTTGTTACTTGTTAGGAAACGCATTAGTTTCTTGGCATAGTAAGAAGCAAGCCAGTGTGGCTTTGTCCACTGCCGAAGCGGAATACGTAGCGGCAGGTAGTTGTTGTGCCCAAATAATTTGGATGAAGCAACAGTTAAATGACTATGGAATAAATCTTAGAACTGTTCCAATTAAATGTGACAACACAAGTGCCATGAACCTCACTAAAAATCCGGTTTATCACTCTCGAACCAAGCACATTGAAATTAGGCATCACTTCATAAGAGATCATGTACAAAAAGGTGATTGCATGATTGAGTTTGTGGAAACATCTAAGCAACTCGCAGACATTTTTACTAAACCATTGCCTAAAGAAAATTTCTTCTTCATAAGAACGGAATTAGGTATTCTTAATGAATCATGCATTGAATGAAATATCTTATGTGCATCATACTATTTTTTCCCTTGTTATCCCTAACTTGTGTGTTGAAGTGTGTAAACAGGATACATGCTCTATGTGCTAAAATTCAAATTTCTTTAGCCATAATCGATTATAGCATAGGCATAATCCATTATTCACAAGTCAGAGGACCAGGAATCGATTACAGTAATCGATTACAATTGAAAGGGGGAGAAAAAGAACAAAAGTCAGACGCACCATAATCGATTAGGCTAATCGATTAGAAATACAAGAACAAGTAAGGAGAATCGATTACATAATCGATTATATATTCATCTCAACAATCTCAAATAACCGATTAGATAATCGATTATTCGAAGACTATAATCGATTACATAATCGATTTCGCGAATACCAAAAGTTGCTACTAAAGGAATAATCGATTTTGAGGCACTCAATAATCGATTATGGGTCATGGATGCGCGAATCAGGAGCCAACACGGTAAGACATAATCGATTATGCTCACTTACATAATCGATTATGAAACCGATTAAAAGGTCAGTAACGTTCATTTTGGTCCTTTCTCTCAGCTCAAACTCCGTTTTTCCTTCCTCTTTTCTCTGTTCTCTCACCTGTTCATCTTGCAAGCTTAAAATGGCTTCCAAATGCCAACGAAGCTCCATTGTGAATCCCGGGCAGCTGAGCTCAATCCAAGTAGAGAAATATTTCTCAAATGCCGGTCAATCTGCTGAATTTGTCAGTAGCTTCCAGAATAGGGAGTTTCAAAAACCCCGCTTTCTGGATTTGGAGTTTCTCCGAGGGGAAGGATTCCAATTTCTTGGGCTCCTTGATGAAGCTCTTCTCACTGACTTTCTCTCCACCACAGAGAACATCTATCCCGAATTGGTACGAGTCTTCTACTGCAATCTTCGGTTAGTTGATGATGTGCTCATCTCTGAGGTATGCCATAAACCCATTCGTTTATCTTCTGCTGATTTTGGGAGGATTGTTGGGGTGCCATCTATTGGCACTACGGTCACTGCTGAGGGTCCTGCTGCACCCTTGGATTCTGAGTTTGCTCGGCTTGACGCCACTAGAGCACTTTTGAGAAATCCCAGTGAGGCTAATGATAGAGAGATTACTGCTGGGCAAATGACTGTAGAAAGTAGGCTGCTGCATTATACTATTGCTAGGTTGCTATTTCCCAGGAGAAGCAATTTTTCTCAGTTATTAAAAATTGATGTTGTGTTGATGTGGCTACTGTAAAATAAAAAATCTGTGAACTGGGCTGGTTTAGTTATGCAACATATGTATGATAATAGAGCTGGAGGCTCTCTGCCATATGCTCATCTTATTACTCGTATTATGCAACATGTTCGGGTAAATTTTTTTGGTGAGGTAAAACTGGATGGAGTAAAATATCAAGCCATGTTCAATCAAGGAACACTTAATCAGATGCAGCTGAGTTTTTATGACAATGCGTGGGTGCATAAGCCCAAGAGTTTGAAGCAGGCTCAGTCTAGGACAGCCGGTGGGCCATCTTCTCATGGTGCTGGGACTTCCTCTCAGGCTCCTCCTCCTCCTCCTCCTCCTCCTCCTCCTGCTACCTCCTCGGAGATGATGGACATGCTTCAGAATATTCTTATGGAGGTCCGAGCTAATACCGCTGGTATTAACCAGTTATCTCTTTGGATGGAGACCTTGGAGCATCGCTTTACGGAGGCCCAGATCATCTTTGATAGCCCCATTCGAGCACCGCCACAGCCTACTCCTGCACATGATGCATCCATCAGCAGCAGTGATGATGATGAGGATGATGATGGTGCTGAGGAGGAATAGTTCCTCTTTCTCTTTTCTTTTTTTTGGACTTTTTATTATGGACTGTTTCTCACTTTCCTGAATATATGCCTTGTTCTTGTTTGCACTTTTCCCGTTTTTTTTTATAATGCCAAAAGGGGGAGAGTTATATGATTGCATGCTTTAGGGGGAGTTTGCATGCTTTAGGGGGAGTTGCTATTTTTACATTTTGCATAAAAATAAGGTGTAGAGTATTTTATCTGTGCATTAACTCTGATTTCTTAAAATTCAAATACTCTATCTCGTCATTAGAGCAAATCCCTCCTTGAGATGTTTGTCATCATCAAAAAGGGGGAGAATGTGAATATATGCCTTGACAGGATTAATCTAGTTTTTGATGATTGACAAAAGGAACCGGAAAGTCAAGTATACAAAAAGCGGAAAAGAAGATCAAGGAGATCAAGTGCTTCAAGACTGGGTTATGGGAATTTTTATTTCTTGTAATCGGTGTTTATTAGGATTTTTTTGTAAGTGGTAGTAAAGCTCTCAATCTAAAATCAATCACACACACACACATAAAATAAACTTAATAGGCTTCAAGCGATCTAATTGGATAAAATCAATTAAACAGTTTAAGTTTAATATCAGATGGTTTTTAATGATAATAATCGATTACAAATTTATCATAATCGATTATCATATATCTGAAAAGCGTTTCCCAAAAACAGTGAAGAATTAATCAATTAACATAATCGATTATATACATAATCGATTGAATAATCGATTTTAGACGTAATCGATTGAATAATCGATTATGCCTTTATGCGTGTAAGTGAGCTTCAACAGAAAATCCATAATTGATTATCATAATCGATTATGATGCGACTGCCTCTCCAGCGTGTTTTCTAAAAATAATCAGATAATCGAATATGGAATTTCAATAATCGATTATGACGCGATTAGCTTGTTTTTTAAATGGGCTTAACCTAATTCCTATGGGCTTAAGAATTTTTTCTATAAATAGGAATGCCAAGGCAACTCTAAAATACACGAATCCTATTGCGCTCTGAAACTCTGTTTATTTCATTACTTACTCTCACATATTCACTCTTGATTATTTTTTTTGAATAGAGAGCTTTACATATCATATAGTTTGAATTGTACTTTGAGCTTCAATTTGTAATCTTTATCTGCACTACTTGAGTGCTACATTCTTCTTCTACTTCTTCTTGTTCTTGGGTGTGAATCCCTTTTTCTTTAAAGAGAAACAATATCTCTTGAACTTGAGGCTCTTGCACAAAGGGAGGTGATATCCCATTATTTTGTGTGGAGAGTGCTCTTGGTTTGTAAAGGTTTCTAGCTGCACCTGATTTAAAAGCTAGTTATTGAGTGAAAACCCTTGGTGTTTGACCTTGGGGACTGGACGTAGGCCACAGGGTATTTAGTGGCCGAACCAGGATAAATCTGCGGCTCTCTCTCTATCTTTTCATTATTGTCTTCTACCTTATAGCAATTTAAGTTATCGCATTTATTTTATTGCAATTTAATTTATCGCAATTTATTTTATTGCAATTTAATTTATCGCATTTACTTTATTGCAATTTAATTTAAGCGATTTAATTTATTGCTATTTACTTTCTAGAATTTATTATTCAAGCAATTTACTCTATAGCGCTTCTAATTTCAGTCATTTATCTTCAAGCGCCGTAATTTGAAAAAGTTTTTCAAAAACACATATCACACACAATTCACCCCCCTCTTGTGTTTGAAGTCACTTGTCAACAGCTTTGTTATCCACAGGGCGCATTCATGCGATTGTTTTACGTGTAGCATTCTGACGAGTTAGCGTATTATGCTTCTTTGACCCAGTTACTGGCCCAATTAGGATTCGATGTCTTCATGAAACTTGCATATATGGATATTATAGTTAATGAGACATCTCGGATTCATGCAATTCGGATAACTACAGCTCAATATATGGTCATCAGTTGCTACAAAGGTATGACCGTCAGGAACAACATCACGTCTCCATCTTAAGGATTCAATTTAACAAAGATAGAGATCCATTTCGCTCTTGATCTCTTCATGAAAGTTGCAACTATTTCTATGAGCCTTCCAACGATACCAAGATCGATGCATTTCCAGATGCTTGAAGAAGGAGTTTCACTCAGATAGAGATTGATTCTGATCTCGACTTCCTCAAAAAACATGTAGTTATTTCTCTTATATTTCTAACCAAACCAAGATCACTTCATTTGGACGAGCGAACCTCAAAATATGACATTTCGGACGCTTGATTGGCTACAGCAAGCACTTGACTTCAATTCGGACACCAACAGCTCAATATAAGGCCATCAGACGCTACAAATGTATGACTGTCAGGAGCAACATCACGTCACCAACTTAAGGATGCAATTTCACAAAGATAGAGATCGATTTCGCTCTTGACCTCTTCATGAGAGTTGCCGATATTTCAATCAGCTTTCCAGCAATACCAAAATCGATGCATTTGAACACCTGAAGCTCCAGTAAAAATCAGCAGTTGCTTCCATGTTCTAATTGTCACAAACTGTATCACATCTCAAGCTGGAAGAAGGAATTTCAATCAGACAGAGATTGATTATGATGTCGACTTCTTCAGGAATCATGCAGGTATTTCTATTATCTTTCTAACCAATACAAGATCACTTCATTTGGACGAACGTACCTCAAAATACAACATTTCGGACGCTTGATTGTCGACAGCAGGCACTTGACTTCAATCTTAAGTGTTTTTGTCTCTGTAGCTTTTGTTTCGCGCTTTTATTCTCTTTCTTCTATTAGGGTTACAGACGATTTCAACTCTGTTACAGCACTTGTTGCTTCAGAAATTATCATCAGATGCTTGCATGTTATGATTGTCAGGAATAGTATCACATCTCAAGCTTGAAGAAGGAGTTTCACTCAGATACAGATTGATTCTGATCTCGACTTCCTCAAAAAACATGTAGTTATTTCTCTTATAATTCTAACCTAACCAAGATCACTTGATTTGGACGAGCGAACCTCAAAATACGACATTTCGGACGCTTGATTGTCGGCAGCAGGCACTTGACTTCAATCTTAAGTGTTTTTGCCTCTGCACCTTTTGTACTTTTGTATTTGTTTGCATTTTTCTTCTCTTTCTTCTGTTAGGGTAGCTGAAGCATTTATCTTATCTGTTACAGCAATTGATGCTTCAAAACTTTATTGAAAAGGGCACCTCTTTTCTGGTCAAACTTGGCCTTTGAATATCTTAATACTTCATTCAAAATTACTTCTCCCACTATCATAATGTTATGTATTCTGCGTAGATGCTTGATTAGCTTCACTGGACGCTTCTTAAATGAGCTAAGGCACTTTGTTATCCACAAGGCACATTTACGCGATTGTTTAACTCGTAGCATTCTGACGAGTTAGCATATTATGCTTCTTTGACCCAGTTACTAGCCCAATTTGGATTCGATGTCTTCATGAAACTTGTATATATGGATATTAGATTTAATGAGATGTCGAATTCATCCAATTCGGATAACTACAGCTCAATATATGGTCATTAGTCTTTACAAAGGTATGACCGTCAGGAACAACATCATGTCTCCATCTTAAGGATGCAATTTGACAAAGATAGAGATCCATTTCGCTCTTGATCTCTTCATGAAAGTTGCAACTATTTATATGAGCCTTCCAACGATACCAAGATCGATGCATTTGAGAACCTAAAGCTCCAGAAATTATCATCAGACGCTTGCATTTTATGATTGTCACGAACAGTATCACATCTCAAGCTTGAAGAACGAGTTTCACTCAGATAGAGATTGATTCTGATCTCGACTTCCTCAAAAAACATGTAGTTATTTCTCTTATATTTCTAACCAAACCAAGATCACTTCATTTGGACGAGCGAACCTCAAAATATGACATTTCGGACGCTTGATTGGCTACAGCATGCACTTGACTTCAATTCGGACACCAACAGCTCAATATAAGGCCATCAGACGCTACAAATGTATGACTGTCAGGAGCAACATCACGTCACCAACTTAAGGATGCAATTTCACAAAGATAGAGATCGATGTCGCTCTTGACCTCTTCATGAGAGTTGCCGATATTTCAATCAGCTTTCCAGCAATACCAAAATCGATGCATTTGAACACCTGAAGCTCCAGTAAAAATTAGCAGTTGCTTCCATGTTCAAATTGTCACAAACTGTATCACATCTCAAGCTGGAAGAAGGAATTTCAATCAGACAGAGATTGATTATGATGTCGACTTCTTCAGGAATCATGCAGGTATTTCTATTATCTTTCTAACCAATACAAGATCACTTCATTTGGACGAACGTACCTCAAAATACAACATTTCGGACGCTTGATTGTCGACAGCAGGCACTTGACTTCAATCTTAAGTGTTTTTGTCTCTGTAGCTTTTGTTTCGCGCTTTTATTCTCTTTCTTCTATTAGGGTTACAGACGATTTCAACTCTGTTACAGCACTTGTTGCTTCAGAAATTTATTGAAAAGGGTACCTCATTTTTCTGGGCGTGCTTGGACTTTGAATATCTCAATACTTCATTCAAAATTACTTTGCCAACCATCATAATGTTCTGTATTCTGAGTAGATGCTTGATTCGCTTAACTGGACGCTTCTTAAATGTGCTAAGGCGCTTTGTTATCCACCGGGCACATTCAAAATGCAGTTTAACTTGTAGAATTCTGATGAGTTAGCGCATTATGCTTCTTTGACACAGTTACCGGACGAATTAGGATTCCATATGTTCATGAAACTTGTATATATGGATGTTAGCTTTAATAAGATGCCAATTTCATACAATTCGGACACCTACAGCTCAATATAAGGCCATCAGACGCTAGAAATGTATGACTGTCAGGAGCAACATCACGTCACCAACTTAAGGATCCAATTTCACAATGATAGAGATCGATTTCGCTCTTGACCTCTTCATGAGAGTTGCTGATGTTTCAATCAGCTTTCCAGCAATACCAAAATCGATGCATTTGAACACCTGAAGCTCCAGTAAAAATCAACAGATGCTTCCATGTTCTAATTGTCACGAACAGTATCACATCTCAAGCTTGAAGAAGGAATTTCAATCAGACAGAGATTGATTATGATCTCGACTTCTTCAGGAATCATGCATGTATTTCTATTATCTTTCTAACCAATACAAGATCACTTCATTTGGACGAGCGTACCTCAAAATACGACACTTCGGATGCTTGATTGTCGATAGCAAGCACTTGACTTCAATCTTAAGTGTGTTTGTCTCTGTCGCTTTTGTTTCGCACTTTTATTCTCTTTCTACTATTAGGGTTACAGACGATTTCAACTTCTCTGTTACAACACTTGATGCTTCAGAAATTTATTGAAAAGGGTACCTCATTTTCTGGTCATGCTTGGACTTTGAATATCTCAATACTTCATTCAAAATTTCTTTGCCAACCATCATAATGTTCTGTATTCTGAGTAGACGCTTGATTCGCTTAACTGAACGAGCTTACCTCAAAATACGACGTTTCGGACGATTGATTCTCGGCAGCGGGCACTTGCCTTCAATCTTAAGTGTTTTTGCTTTTGCATCTTTTGTACTTTTGTATTTGTTCGCATTTTTCTTCTCTTTCTTATGTTTGGGTAGCTGAAGCATTTGTCTTCTCTGTTACAGCACTTGATGCTTCAGAACTTTATTGAAAAGGGTACCACTTTTGTGGTCAAACTTGAGCTTTGAATATCTTATTACCTCATTCAAAATTACTTCTCCCACCATCATAATGTTCTGTATTCTGTGAAGACGCTTGATTAGCTTCACTGGACGCTTCTTAAATGAGCTAAGTGGCTTTGTTATCCACAGGACACATTCACGCGATTGTTTAACTCGTAGCATTTTGATGAGTTAGCGTATTATGCTTCTTTGACCCAGTTACTGGCCCAATTAGGATTCGATGTCTTCATGAAACTTGTATATATGGATATCAGAGTAAATGATACATCTCGGATTCATCCAATTCAGATAACTACAGCTCAATATATGGTCATCCATTTCGCTCTTGATCTCTTCATGAAAGTTGCAACTATTTCTATGAGCCTTCCAACGATACCAAGATCGATGCATTTGAGAACCTAAAGCTCCAGAAATTATCATCAGACACTTGCATGCTATGATTGTCACGAAAAGTATCACATTTCAAGCTTGAAGAAGGAGTTTCACTCAGATAGTGATTGATTCTGATCTCGACTTCCGCAAAACAAATGTTGGTATTTATCTTATATTTCTAACCATACCAAGATCACTTCATTTGGAAGAGCATACCTCAAAATATTACATTTCGGACGCTTGACTGTCGGCAGCAGGCACTTGACTTCAATCTTAATTATTTTTGACTCTACAGCTTTTGTACTTTTGTATTTGTCCGCGCTTCTCTTCTCTTTCTTCTTTTATGGTTACTGAAGATTTTAACTTCTCTGTTACAACAATTGATGATTCAGAAATTTATTGAAAAGGGTACCTCATTTTCTGATCATGCTTGGACATTGAATATCTTAATACTTCATTCAAAATTATCTTTCCAACCATCATAATGTTCTGTATTCTGAGTAGGTGCTTGATTTGCTTAACTGGACGCTTCTTAAATGTGCTAAGGCGCTTTGTTATCCGCCGGGCACAATCAAAATGCAGTTTAACTTGTAGAATTCTGATGAGTTAGCGTATTATGCTTTTTGACAAAGTTACCAGACGAATTAGGATTCGATATATTCATGAAACTTGTATATATGGATATTAGCTTTAATAAGATACCAGTTTCATCCAATTCGAACACCAACAGCTCAATATAAGGCCATCAGACGCTACAAATGTATGACTGTCAGGAGCAACATCGCGTCACCAACTTAAGGATGCAATTTCACAAAGATAGAGATCGATTTCGGTCTTGACCTCTTCATGAGAGTTGCCGATATTTCAATCAGCTTTCCAGCAATACCAAAATCGATGCATTTGAACACCTGAAACTCCAGTAAAAATCAGCAGTTGCTTCCATGTTCTAATTGTCACAAACTGTATCACATCTCAAGCTGGAAGAAGGAATTTCAATCAGACAGAGATTGACTATGATGTCGACTTCTTCAGGAATCATGCAGGTATTTCTATTATCTTTCTAACCAATACAAGATCACTTCATTTGGACGAACGTACCTCAAAATACAACATTTCGGACGCTTGATTGTCGACAGCAGGCACTTGACTTCAATCTTAAGTGTTTTTGTCTCTGTAGCTTTTGTTTCGAGCTTTTATTCTCTTTCTTCTATTAGGGTTACAGACGATTTCAACTCTGTTACAGCACTTGTTGCTTCAGAAATTTATTGAAAAGGGTACCTCATTTTTCTGGGCGTGCTTGGACTTTGAATATCTCAACACTTCATTCAAAATTACTTTGCCAACCATCATAATGTTCTGTATTCTGAGTAGACGATTGATTCGCTTAATTGGACGCTTCTTAAATGTGCTAAGGCGCTTTGTTATCCACCGGGCACATTCAAAATGCAGTTTAACTTGTAGAATTCTGATGAGTTAGCGCATTATGCTTCTTTGACACAGTTACCGTACGAATTAGGATTCGATATATTCATGAAACTTGTATATATGGATGTTAGCTTTAATAAGATGCCAATTTCATACAATTCGGACACCTACAGCTCAATATAAGGCCATCAGACGCTACAAATGTATGACTGTCAGGAGCAACATCACGTCACCAACTTAAGGATCCAATTTCACAACGAGAGAGATCGATTTCGCTCTTGACCTCTTCATGAGAGTTGCAGATATTTCAATCAGCTTTCCAGCAATACCAAAATCGATGCATTTGAACACCTGAAGCTCCAGTAAAAATCAACAGATGCTTCCATGTTCTAATTGTCACGAACAGTATAACATCTCAAGCTTGAAGAAGGAATTTCAATCAGACAGAGATTGATTATGATCTCGACTTCTTCAGGAATCATGCAGGTATTTCTATTATCTTTCTAACCATTACAAGATCACTTCATTTGGACGAGCGTACCTCAAAATACGACATTTCGGATGCTTGATTGTCGATAGCAAGCACTTGACTTCAATCTTAAGTGTGTTTGTCTCTGTTGCTTTTGTTTCGCGCTTTTATTCTCTTTCTTCTATTAGGGTTACAGACGATTTCAACTTCTCTGTTACAACACTTGATGCTTCAGAAATTTATTGAAAAGGGTACCTCATTTTCTGGTCATGCTTGGACTTTGAATATCTCAATACTTCATTCAAAATTTCTTTGCCAACCATCATAATGTTCTGTATTCTGAGTAGACGCTTGATTCGCTTAACTGAACGAGCTTACCTCAAAATACGACGTTTCGGACGATTGATTCTCGGCAGCGGGCACTTGCCTTCAATCTTATGTGTTTTTGCTTTTGCAGCTTTTGTACTTTTGTATTTGTTCGCATTTTTGTTCTCTTTCGTATGTTAGGGTAGCTGAAGCATTTGTCTTCTTTGTTACAGCACTTGATGCTTCAGAACATTATTGAAAAGGGCACCACTTTTCTGGTCAAACTTGAGCTTTGAATATCTTATTACCTCATTCAAAATTACTTCTCCCACCATCATAATGTTCTGTATTCTGTGTAGACGCATGATTAGCTTCACTGGACGCTTCTTAAATGAGCTAAGTGGCTTTGTTATCCACAGGACACATTCACGCGATTGTTTAACTCGTAGCATTTTCACGAGTTAGCGTATTATGCTTCTTTGACCCAGTTACTGGCCCAATTAGGATTCGATGTCTTCATGAAACTTGTATATATGGATATTAGAGTAAATGATACATCTCGGATTCATCCAATTCAGATAACCATAGCTCAATATATGGTCATCAATCGCTACAAAGGTATGACTGTCAGGAACAACATCACGTCTCCATCTTAAGGATGCAATTTGACAAAGAAAGAGATCCATTTCGCTCCTGACGTCTTCATGAAAGTTGCAACTATTTCTATGAGCCTTCCAACGATACCAAGATCGATGCATTTGAGAACCTAAAGCTCCAGAAATTATCATCAGACGCTTGCATTTTATGATTGTCACGAACAGTATCACATCTCAAGCTTGAAGAAGGAGTTTCACTCAGATAGAGATTGATTCTGATCTCGACTTCCTCAAAAAACATGTAGTTATTCCTCTTATATTTCTAACCAAACCAAGATCACTTCATTTGGACGAGCGAACCTCAAAATATGACATTTCGGACGCTTGATTGGCTACAGCAAGCACTTGACTTCAATCTTAAATGTTTTTCCCTCTGCAGCTTTTGTTTCGCGCTTTTCTTCTGCATCGTCTATTAGGATTACTAAAGATTTTAACTTCTCTGTTACAACACTTGGTGCTTCAGAAATATATTGAAAACGTTACCTCATATTCTGGTCATGCTTGGACTTTGAATATCTTAATACTTCATTCAAAATTACTTTGCCAACCATCATAATGTTCTGTATTCTGAGTAGACGCTTGATTAGCATAACTGGACACTTATTAAATGTGCTAAGGCGCTTTGTTAATTATCGGGCACATTCAAAATGCAGTTTAACTTGTAGAATTTTGATGTGTTAGTGTATTATGCTTTTTTGACACAGTTACCGGACGAATTAGGATTCGTTATATTCATGAAACTTGTATATATGGATATTAGCTTTAATAAGATACATGTTTCATCCAATTCGGATACCTACAGCTCAATATATGGCCATCAGACACAACAAAGGTATGACTGTCAAGAACAACATCATGTCACCAACATAAGGAAGCAATTTCACAAAGATAGAGATCGATTTCGCTCTTGACCTCTTCATGAGAGTTGCAGATATTTCTATCAGCAGATGCTCCAGTAAATTTCAGCAGATGCTTCCTTGTTCTGATTGTCATGAACAGTATCACATCTCAAGCTTGAAGAACGAATTTCAATCAGACAGTGATTGATTATGATCTCGACTTCTTCAGGAATCATGCAGATATTTCTATTATCTTTCTAACCAATACAATATCACTTCATTTGGACGAGCTTACCTCAAAATATGACGTTTCGGTCAATTGATTCTCGGCAGCAGGCACTTGCCTTCAATCTTAAGTGTTTTTGCTTTTGCAGCTTTTGTACTTTTGTATTTGTTCGTATTTTTCTTCTCTTTCTTATGTTAGGGTAGCTAAAGCGTTTGTCTTCTCTGTTACAGCACTTGATGCTTTAGAACTTTATTGAAAAGGGCACCTCTTTTCTAGTCAAACTTGGCTTTTTAATATCTTAATACTTCATTCAAAATTACTTCTCCCACCATCATAATGTTCTGTATTCTGAGTAGACGCTTGATTATCTTCACTGGACGCTTCTTAAATGAGCTAAGGAGCTTTGTTATCCACAGGGCACTTTCACGCGACTGTTTAAGTCGTAGCATTCTGTCGAGTTAGCGTATTATGCTTCTTTGACCCAGTTATTGGCCCAATTAGGATTCGATGTCTTCATGAAACTTGTATATATCGATATTAGATTTTATGAGACATCGGATTCATCCAATTCGGATAACTACAGCTCAATATATGGTCATCAGTCGCTACAAAGGTATGACTATCAGGAGCAACATCACGTCACCATCTTAAGGATGCAATTTGACAAAGATAGAGATCCATTTCGCTCTTGACATCTTCATGAAAGTTGCAACTATTTCTATGAGCCTTCCAACGATACCAAGATCGATGCATTTGTGAACCCGACTACCTCAAAAAACATGTAGTTATTTCCCTAATATTTCTAACCAAACTAAGATCACTTCATTTGGACGAGCGTACTTCAAAATACGACATTTCGGACGCTTGATTGTCGGTAGCAGGCAATTTTTGCCTCTGCAGCTTTTGTACTTTTGTATTTGTTCGCGCTTTTCTTTTCTTTCTTTTATTAGGGTTACAAAAGATTTTAACTTCTCTGTTACAGCATTTGATGATTCAGAAATTTATTGAAAAGGGTACCTCATTTTCTGGTCATGCTTAGACTTTGAATATCTTAATACTTCATTCAAAATTACTTTGCCAACCACCATAATGTTCTGTATTCTGAGTAGACGCTTGATTAGCTTAACTGGACGCTTCTTAAATGTGCTAAGGCACTTTGTTATCCACCGGGCACATTCAAAATGCAGTTTAACTTGTAGAATACTGATGTGTTAGCGTATTATGCTTTTTGACAAAGTTACCGGACGAATTAGGATTCGATGTATTCTTAAAACTTGTATATATGGATATTAGCTTTAATAAGATACCAGTTTCATCAATTCAGACACCTACAGCTCAATATAAGACCATTAGACGCTATAAAGGTACGACTGTCAGTAGCAACATCACGTCACCAACTTAAGGATGCAATTTAACAAAGATAGAGATCGATTTCGCTCTTGACCTCTGCATGGGAGTTGCAGATATTTCAATCAGTTTTCCAGCAATAACAAAATTGATGCATTTGAACACCTAAAGCTCCAGTAAAAATTAGCAGATGTTTCCATGTTCTGATTGTCACGAACCGTATCACATCTCAAGCTTGAAGAAGGAATTTCAATCAGACAGAGATTGATTATGATCTCGACTTCTTCAGGAATCATGCAGGTATTTCTATTATCTTTCTAACCAATACAAGATCACTTAATTTGGACGAGTTTACCTCAAAATATGATGTTTCGGTCGATTGATTCTCGGCAGCAGGCACTTGCCTTCAATCTTAAGTGTTTTTGCTTTTGCAGCTTTTGTACTTTTGTATTTGTTAGCATTTTTCTTATCTTTCTTCTATTAGGATAGCTGAAGCGTTTCTCTTCTCTGTTACACCACTTGATGCTTCAGAACTTTATTGAAAAGGGCACCTCTTTTCTGGTCAAACTTGGCCTTTGAATATCTTAATGCTTCATTCAAAATTACTTCTCCCACCATCATAATGTTCTATATTCTGAGTAGAGGCTTGATTAGCTTCACTGGAGCTTCTTAAATGAGCTAAAACGCTTTGTTATCCATAGGGCACATTCACGCGACTGTTTAACTCGTAGCATTCTGACGAGTTAGCATATTCTGCTTCTTCGACCCAGTTACTGGCCCAATTACGATTCGATGTCTTCATGAAACTTGTATATATGGATACTAGATTTAATGAGACATTGGATTCATCCAATTCGGATAACTACAGCTCAATATATGGTCATTAACAATTACAAAGGTATGACTGTCCGGAACAACATTACGTCTCCATCTTAAGGATGCAATTTGACAAAAATAGAGATCCATTTCGCTCTTGATCTCTTCATGAAAGTTGCAACTATTTCTATGAGCCTTCCAAAGATACCAAGATCAATGCATTTGAGAACCTAAAGCTCCAGAAATTATCATCAGACACTTGCATGTTATGATTGTCACGAACAGTATCACATCTCAAGCTTGAAGAAGTAGTTTCACTGAGATAGAGATTGATTCTGATCTCGACTACCTCAAAAAACATGTAGGTATTTCTCTTATATTTCTAACCAAACCATGATAACTTCATTTGGACGAGCGTACCTCAAAATACGACATTTCGGACGCTTGATTATCGGGAGCAGGCACTTGACTTCAATCTTAAGTCATTTTGCCTCTGCAGCTTTTGTACTTTTGTATTTGTTCACGCTTTTCTTCTCTTTCTTCTATTAGGGTTACTGAAGATTTTAACTTCTATGTTACAGCACTTGACGCTTCAGAAATTTATTGAAAAGGGTACCTCATTTTTTGGTCATGCTTGGACTTTGAATATCTTAATACTTCATTCAAAATTACTTTGCCAGCCATCATAATGTTCTATATTCTGAGTAGACGCTTTTTTAGCTTTACTGGACGCTTCTTAAATGAGCTAACGCGCTTTGCTATCCACAGGGCACATTCACGCGACTGTTTAACTCGTAGCATTCTGACGAGTTAGCGTATTATGCTTATTTGACCCAGTTACTGGCCCAATTAGGATTCGATGTCTTCATTGTAAGTCTGGTATACAACCTAAGAGGGGGGTGAATTAGGTTGAACGATTTTCGAGTGACTTTTAGAGATTTTTCGTTCTTTTGTTTTATGGATAGATAGATGGAGTTTGATTGATAAACAAAAGTAAAAGGATAAGGAAGAAGATTGAGACACAAGAATTTATACTGGTTCCCCTAACCACTTGGGTACATCCAGTTCTTCTGACACCTGCAGAGCAATTCACTATGATAGAAATTCTTGTTACAAGCAAGCCTCACCCCAAGGCTCCCTAATAATCTCTATACAACAAGATAGCACCCCACTATCTTTTCAAACCAAAACCCAACACAAGGATGAGTTTAATAATTGTGAAGAATGGTAAAGCATATGGCTGTATCAGATCAATATCACTTTGTAACTATACAACTTAGTGCTCAAGAACTTTTTCAGAATATGAAAATAGTATCAAAGTTCTAGGCAAGAAAGTTTTGAAAGTTTAGAACTTGTAAAATGATATTGAACTCTTATGATTGAAAGAATGAAAGTTGTATCCATTCTGATGTAAAAGAAAGGTATATATATAATCATCAGAGTGTGTCTGAAGCAAGGTGATCGTTTGGCAACTTTCCAGGGACCAAAACACACCATTTGAAATCATAACGTTTCAGAAAATTTGATTTTGAAACAGTGGTAATCGATTACGTCGTTGTGGTAATCGATTACATGTGTACGTTGAAAATCAGTTATTCAAAAATTTAGTTGATGTAATCGATTATACCTTTTAGGTAATCGATTACATCCTCATCACCGAGACTTTAGGTAATCGATTACAACTTTGAGGTAATCGATTACTGCAATTAAAACAAAAAGTTTTTTCTTGAGATTTCAAAAGGATTGCTTCAACACTTAACTTTGAAAATAACTTAGATTAAGTTTTAAACTTAAGGAATGATTTGTTTGAGCACATCTAAGTTATATAATCACAGCTTGTAATATGTGAAAGATAAAACCATACTTACAGAGAATTGACAATACATAATTAAAGTCTCTGTAGAATCGTTGACTTGATCTATCGGAGGCTTTTCTTCTTTTTGATCAGCAATCTTGTCATCATCTAAACCCAGCCAAGTTTAAGAAGGAAATCTTCTTCACAATCTCCCCCTTTTTGATGATGACAAACACCAATCTTGTTAATGGTTTGCGAACGGAAAAGCTCCCCTGTCTTGTATATCTCCCCCTTTGTATTGGAGTTGGGAAACCTGAAAAGTTAGTAAACTACAAGATATACAGATAATATCTCCCTCCCCCTTTTGACATTATCAAAAAGAAGAAAAAAAACATAAACATAAGAAAGCGCATATAGTTACCAAGCTCAGGCAAACACAAACTAAATACTTAATATGAAACATCCATACAAACATTGCAAAGGTCCTACGGAGTAAAGTCCAAATAAAAAGCAGAAATCAAAGTAAAATTAAAGAAAGAATTACATAACTAGAAATCCAACATAAACAAGTATGACATAATGATAATATGATGCATGCATGATGAAGCAAATCAGGCTACTCTTCATCCTCCTCATTGTCATTTCCAAAAGCTTCAAGGCGGTCCATGCGAGCAGACAGTTGATCAAACCTCTCAGCCATGTAACCATGGACACGCCGAAGCTCATCCAAAATCATTTGATTTGTGACCGCACCATCTTGAGGTTCTTCATCTTCTTGTGCAGGAGGGTGTAGCAGATCGCTTCGATGCTTGTAGACTCGTTCAGCAGCATCCCAGTTTATACCCATCTTTGGTAAGATATCCATATGGATTGCATTTTCAGCAGGTGTCATTTCCAGAGAAACCTCATTGTTGGTGTCTACATTGCAGCACTCCAACAATCGGGAGATTTGTCTAGCATAAGGCAAACTTGTAGTTCGCTTCTTCAGTGACAACATGTGATTCACAACCAAATAGGCCCAGTTGATAGGTTTGTTATTCTTGATAGCATACATGATTTGCATTTCAAAATCATTGATTTGAGAGTAGTTTGAGGCCTTAGGTACTAAGACATAGCAGAGAACATAATGAAGAAGTCTATCATCAACGTTCAAGTGTCCTACAAAGAGAATATTTCTAGCAGATGAGGCTGCACCAGACCTTTGTCTTTTGTGGGCAATTTCAGTCTCATCATATCGACACATGGATAAATAGAAGTCTCTCTTGTCATACTCCTCCCAATCACATAAGAAATCAGTATGAATCCTTTCTCCCTCAAATGGAATTTCAAGAAACTCTCCAATTTGCTTCAAGGATAATTTAATAGGAACCCCTTTTACCCAAGAAGCCAGACCACTACCCTTAGCCTCTAAATTGCAATAGAACACTCTAACAAGATCAGGGTAATATTTTCCAAAATCAATAGCAAGTGGTGTCACTTCCTGACTTTCCAGCAATGAAGGAAAATTGAATCCAGCAAAGGCAATAAGACTCACATACTTTGGAGTGATGAGTTTCCTACCAATGAACTGTTGGAAGCGAGTTCGTTGATCAGTGTTAGCCAACAGCCTTGATAAGTCCAGAGGATTGGGATTCGCTCTCCTTGCATCATTCACAGAAGGATTCTTGCTTCTGAACTTCCTTGAATGTTCCATGGTGATGATAGTGTGGAAAGAGAGTTTAGGGATTCGAAATTTGGGAAAAAAACAGAAGAGGGCCACAAAATGGAAGAGGATTAGGGATTAGAAGTGAAGGAGTTGAGCAACAATGGTAGAAATGAGGATTTGAAGGTGTGTGGTTGAGAAAGGATGAGAGGTAACCGATTGCAAGAAATGAATGAAATGATGTGTAAACTGATTTTATGTAGAAAACCTGTCAGTGTGCGCAAATTTTCGCGGATGTAATCGATTACACCCAAGTGGTAACCGATTACACGTCGGGTCTGTTGTGCGAAAAACTGAACTTTTGGAACATGTAATCGATTACCCTGATATTGTAATCGATTACACATTGTAAAAAATGAAAAATTATTGATAAAACATGCAATGTGTGAGTATCTATTCTATGTATAACATACATATCACATAGATTTATGATTAAAAACACATACATACACTAGAATGACAGAATAAAAGCGTATAGGTTAAATGAAAGAACCTGTCACCAAATGTGTTGGTCTCATATATCCTTTTCATCCAAAATGCCAAGTTCTCTTCTTATCTTGAAGAAGGGTTCTTTGGCTAATGGCTTTGTGAAGATGTCTGCTAATTGAGCATGAGTATCAACAAATGTAATCTCCACGTCTCCTTTTAGAACATGATCTCGTAGAAAATGATGTCGAATGTCTATATGCTTGGTACGAGAGTGCATAACAGGATTCTTTGAAATGTTTATAGCACTTGTATTGTCACACCTTAAAGGAATGCATCCATGATTGATTCCATAATCACAGAGTTGTTGTTTTAGCCAAAGACTTTGAGCACAACAGCTTCCAGCTGCAATATATTCTGCTTCAGCGGTGCTGAGAGCAACACTTGCTTGTTTCTTGCAAGACCGGGATATCAAAGCATTTCCAAGGATATGGCATGTGCCACTAGTACTTTTTCGATCAGTTTTGCATCCTGCATAATCAGAATCTGAGTAGCCAACTAAAGAACAGATACTACCTTTGGGATACCATAGGCCAACATTTGTTGTCCCTTTTAGATACTTCATGATCCTCTTTACCGAAGAAAGATGAGATTCTTTTGGATTGACTTGAAATCGAGCACAGAGACATACACTAAACATAATGTCAGGACGACTGGCAGTTAAGTATAATAATGAACCAATCATACCTCGATATTTCTTGATGTCTACTGATAAACCTGACTCATCTTGATCAATATAAGTACCAGATCCCATAGGAGTTGCAATCTCTTTGCAGTTATCCATGTCAAACCTTTTCAACAGTTCTTTACAGTATTTTGATTGATTTAGGAAGATACCATTCTTAGTTTGCTTGATTTGAAGTCCAAGAAAGTAATTCAACTTTCCCATCATGGACATTTCAAATTCTCCTTGCATTACCATTGAGAACTCTTCACACAAATCTTTATTGGTTGATCCGAAAATGATGTCATCAACATAAATTTGGACCAATAGAGTGTGATCCTTAATTCTCTTGATGAATAGAGTAGTATCTACCTTACCCTTTTCAAAGCCTTTTTCACTTAGGAATTGACTAAGTCTGTCATACCAAGCCCTAGGGGCTTGTTTTAAGCCATAAAGAGCTTTCTTCAATTTGAATACATGTGAGGGGTTTTTGAAATCTTCAAACCCAGGAGGTTGTTTGACATAAACTTCCTCATTTATGTATCCATTCAAGAAGGCACTTTTGACATCCATTTGAAATAATTGAAAATCTAGAGAGCAAGCATAACCAAGTAATAAACGTATAGCTTCTAACCTTGCAACAGGAGCGAATGTCTCTTCAAAATCAATTCCTTCCTCTTGATTATAGCCTTGAGCAACCAACCTTGCCTTGTTTCGAATAATTATCCCATTTTCATCAAGTTTGTTCTTAAACACCCATTTTGTACCAATGATGTGTTTGTCTTGTGGTCTAGGGACAAGTTCCCAAACTTGATTCCTTTCAAATTGGTTTAACTCTTCTTGCATGGCAAGAATCCATTGATCGTCTTCAAGAGCTTCATTTATCTTTGAAGGTTCTATTTGAGAGACAAAAGCCATGTATAGGCAAGCTTCCTTCATATTTAATCTTGTTTTTACTCCTGATTCAATATCACCAAATACTTTGTCAAGAGGATGATCCCGATGAATTCTCCATTCACGAGGTAGATCAGGATGATTCTGCTCTTGTTGAAGATTGTCGTCTTGGTGATTGATTGAATTAATTTGTTTTTCTTTGACAGAGTCTTCCTTAGGTAATTCTGACTCAGCATCCTTAGTAGTGTCTTTTGTAGATGCTTCCATTATATCATCATCATCGTCACAAGAAACTTTCTCTACAGTTGGGTTAGTTTCATCAAAGGAAACATGCATAGATTCTTCTATAACTAAGGTTCTTTTATTATAAATTCTATAGGCTTTGCTTGAAAGAGAATAGCCAAGAAATATACCTTCGTCAGATTTCTCATCGAACTTACCTAGGTTGTCTTTGTCATTGTTGAGTACAAAGCATTTGCATCCAAAGACATGAAGATGTGAGATGTTTGGCTTTCTTCCTTTATATAGTTCATAAGGAGTCTTTTTCAAGATCGGCCTGATATTGACTCGATTTGTAACATAGCAAGCTGTACTTACTGCATCTGCCCAGAAGTACTTTGGTAGACTTGAATCACTGAGCATTGTTCTAGCCAGTTCAATTAGAGATCGATTCTTTCTTTCTGCCATGCCATTTTGTTGAGGAGTCCTTGGAGCTGAGAAGTAGTGAGTGATACCATGTTCTTCACAGAATTCCTCAAAAAGAGCATTTTGGAACTCCCCACCATGATCACTTCTAAGTGACACAATCTTCATAGATTTTTCATTTTGCACTTGTTTTGCATATTTCTTGAACGCCTTAAATGCATCGCCTTTTTGTGCTAAAAATAGAGTCCAAGAATATCTAGAGAAATCATCAACAATAACTAAAGCATAAACATTACCTCCAAAGCTTCTAGTTCTTGAGGGACCAAACAGATCCATGTGAATCAACTGAAGTGGTCTTGTAGTTGATACCACATTCTTTGGTTTGAAAGAGGATTTTGTTTGTTTCCCCTTTTGGCATGCGTCACATAATCTATCTTTGACAAATTTCATTTTGGGTAATCCAATAACAAGATCATGTTTGACAAGCTTATTCAAATGTTCCATGTGAATATGTGCTATTCTTTTGTGCCAAAGCCATGCATCATTATTGTTTACCACTAGACATTTAATCTTCAAAGATAAATCATCTAGACATACCTTATAGGAGTTGTCGATTCTATTTCCCACTAACTTCTCTTCAGGAGAGGCTTCATTTTCAATGATACATTTTTCCTTGATGAAGTTTACTCTGAATCCTTTATCACAGAGTTGACTTATGCTAATCAAATTGTGCTTCAAACCTTCGACATATAGGACATCATCAATAGTTGTGAAGGGAGAAGCTCCAATCTTTCCAATCCCAAGAATCTTTCCTCTATTGTTATCTCCATATGTGACATATCCTTTAGATTTCAGCTTCAGAGATGTAAACTTTGTACAATCACCAGTCATGTGCCTCGAACAGCCACTATCAAGATACCATGTGTTGCTGGTGCTGTTCAGGCATTTCTACAAAACATATTTAATGTACGTTAGGTACCCAAAGTGATTTGGGTCCTGATGGGTTAATGCCTTTCCTTACCCATATGAATTCTCCATAAGGAACTCCAAAGTTTCTTATGTAGCAAGCATTGGGGGTATGGCCTTTTGACATACAGTAATCACAATTCTTATAAATATGACTAGTGATAGAACTACTAGGCTTGTCTCTTTTTACATTTCTAGAAATTGAATGATTTCCATTCTTAACCTCATTTCCAGAGTTTGCTTTAGAAGAGTTTCCAATATGCAATTTAGATGATTCTGAGTTGTTGGTAGTTGTGCTTGCTTTGACAAATATAGTTTTGTTAGGACTTGGTGTTTGAAAATTTGAAAAACCAAGACCATGTTTGTTGTTTGAATATCTTTGTCTACTAAGCACTTCTTCTAAACCAATTTGACCTTTTTCATATCTTTTGATCACTTGGTTTAGATCAACAATCTTAGATTCATATCTTAAACATTTATTACATACAGAATTTTTGAGATTTTCTAACTCCACACGTGTCATTAGAACTTCTTTCTAGTTCTAAAATTAATTTCTTTTGTTTCGAAATTGTTCTAGAAAGTATCAAACATTCTTCATGTAACTCATGAAATGCATTCTGTAATTCTATATAAGATGGTTTTTCATTAGACATAGAAGAACTAACCTCTTGTTCATCATCTGAGTGATGTGATGCCATTAGTGCTTTGACTTCAGATTCTCCACTTTCTGAATCGGAGGATGTACTTACTTCATTGTCATTCCATGCAATGTAGGCCTTTTTGGATTTGAATTCTTTTTCCCTTTGAAGTACTTCTTCTTTGTCAGATTAGGACATTCTGCTTTCATATGTCCTTCCTTACCGCATTCAAAACATGTGAAGTTCTGATTTGAAGTGGATGTATCCCTTTTCTTGAAAAATTTCTTTTTGTTATCAAATTTAATATTTTGGTCTTTCTTAAGAAATTTTCCAAACCTTTTTACCAGGAGGGTGATGTTCTCATCTTCATCAGTGCTTTCTTCTTCATGTTGTTTTCTGCTTTAAGGCAATGCTTTTGTTCTTCTTCTCTTTGACTTCAGTCTCTTCTAATCTTCTAAGTTCCAATTCATGTTCTTGGAGTTTTCCAAATAATGCCGCAGAAGTCATTTTTGATAGACTTTTCTTTTCAGAAATTGCTGTAACCTTTGGTTGCCATTGCCGAGTCAATGATCGAAGAATTTTAAGATTCAACTTATCATTGGTAAAGGTCTTTCCAAGAGCCATTAAGTGATTTGTCAAATGAGAGAATCTCTTTTGCAAATCAAGTATTGATTCACCGGGCTGCATTCTAAACATTTCATACTCTTGTGATAGAGTATTCAGTTTAGATCTCTTTACTTCTACTGTTCCTTCATGGGTTACTTCTAGAGTATCCCAAATCTCTTTAGCAGTTTTACAATGTGAGATACGAAAGAATTCATCCATACCTAATGTTGACTGTAGAATGTTCTTGGCTTTTTTGTCGTAGAGCACTCTCTTCTTGTCATCATCCGTCCATGAGGTTTTGACTTTATCTTGCACTTCATTGTTGATGACTGTTGTAGGCACATAAGGACCATTCTCTACAGCATCCCATATTTCTTCTCCTTGTGCTTCAAGATAGGATTGCATGCGAATCTTCCAGAAGTCATAGTGTTCTCCAACGAAACATGGAGGCTTGGTGTTACTGCCACCATCTCTAAAAGTAGGATTGTTGCTTGCGGAAGCCATGGATCGAAGGAGCAGGTTACCTTAACCTGCTCTGATACCAATTGTAAGTCTGGTATACAACCTAAGAGGGGGGTGAATTAGGTTGAACGATTTTCGAGTGACTTTTAGAGATTTTTCGTTCTTTTGTTTTATGGATAGATAGATGGAGTTTGATTGATAAACAAAAGTAAAAGGATAAGGAAGAAGATTGAGACACAAGAATTTATACTGGTTCCCCTAACCACTTGGGTACATCCAGTTCTTCTGACACCTGCAGAGCAATTCACTATGATAGAAATTCTTGTTACAAGCAAGCCTCACCCCAAGGCTCCCTAACAATCTCTATACAACAAGATAGCACCCCACTATCTTTTCAAACCAAAACCCAACACAAGGATGAGTTTAATAATTGTGAAGAATGGTAAAGCATATGGCTGTATCAGATCAATATCACTTTGTAACTATACAACTTAGTGCTCAAGAACTTTTTCAGAATATGAAAATAGTATCAAAGTTCTAGGCAAGAAAGTTTTGAAAGTTTAGAACTTGTAAAATGATATTGAACTCTTATGATTGAAAGAATGAAAGTTGTATCCGTTCTGATGTAAAAGAAAGGTATATATATAATCATCAGAGTGTGTCTGAAGCAAGGTGATCGTTTGGCAACTTTCCAGGGACCAAAACACACCATTTGAAATCATAACGTTTCAGAAAATTTGATTTTGAAACAGTGGTAATCGATTACGTCGTTGTGGTAATCGATTACATGTGTACGTTGAAAATCAGTTATTCAAAAATTTAGTTGATGTAATCGATTATACCTTTTAGGTAATCGATTACATCCTCATCACCGAGACTTTAGGTAATCGATTACAGCTTTGAGGTAATCGATTACTGCAATTAAAACAAAAAGTTTTTTCTTGAGATTTCAAAAGGATTGCTTCAACACTTAACTTTGAAAATAACTTAGATTAAGTTTTAAACTTACGGAATGATTTGTTTGAGCACATCTAAGTTATATAATCACAGCTTGTAATATGTCAAAGATAAAACCATACTTACAGAGAATTGACAATACATAATTAAAGTCTCTGTAGAATCGTTGACTTGATCTATCGGAGGCTTTTCTTCTTTTTGATCAGCAATCTTGTCATCATCTAAACCCAGCCAAGTTTAAGAAGGAAATCTTCTTCACAATCTCCCCCTTTTTGATGATGACAAACACCAATCTTGTTAATGGTTTGCGAACGGAAAAGCTCCCCCTGTCTTGTATATCTCCCCCTTTGTATTGGAGTTGGGAAACCTGAAAAGTTAGTAAACTACAAGATATACAGATAATATCTCCCTCCCCCTTTTGACATTATCAAAAAGAAGAAAAAAAACATAAACATAAGAAAGCGCATGTAGTTATTTCTCTTATATTTCTAACCAAACCAAGATCACTTCATTTGGACAAGCGTACCTCAAAATACAACATTCCGGATGCTTGATTGTCGACAGCAGGCAATTGACTTCAATCTTAAGTGTTTTTGTCTCTATAGCTTTTGTTTCGTGCTTTTATTCTCTTTCTTCTATTACGGTTACAGACGATTTCAACTTCTCTGTTACAGCACTTGATGCTTCAGAAATTTATTGAAAAGGGTACTTCATTTTCTGGTCATGCTTGGACTTTGAATTTCTTAATACTTTATTCAAAATTACTTTGCCAACCATCATAATGTTATGTATTCTGAGTAGATGCTTGATTCGCTTAGCTGGAGGCTTCTTTAATGTGCTAAGGCACTTTGTTATACACCGGACACATTCAAAATGCAATTTAACTTGTAGAATTCTGATGAGTTAGCGAATTATGCTTCTTTGACATAGTTACCGGACGAATTAGGATTCGATATATTCATGAAACTTGTATATATGGATGTTAGCTTTAATAAGATACCAGTTTCGTACAATTCGGACACCTACAGCTCAATATATGGCCATCAGACGCTACAAAGGTATGACTGTCAGGAACAACATCACGTCACCAACTTAAGAATGTAATTTCACAAAGATAGAGATCGATTTCGCTCTTGACCTCTTCATGAGAGTTGCAGATATTTCTATCAGCTATCAAGCAATACCAAGATCGATGCATTTGAACACCAAAAGCTCCAGTAAATTTCAGCAGATGCTTCCATGTTCTGATTGTCATGAACAGTATAACATCTCAAGCTTGAAGAACGAATTTCAATCAGACAGTGATTGATTATGATATGGACTTCTTCAGGAATCATGTAGGCATTTCTATTATCTTTCTAACCAATACAAGATCACTTCATTTGGACGAGCTTACCTCAAAATACGACGTTTCGGACGATTGATTCTCGGCAACAGGCACTTGACTTCAATCTTAAGTGTTTTTGGTTTTGCAGCTTTTGTACTTTTGTATTTGTTCGCATTTTTATACTCTTTCTTCTGTTAGGGTAGCTGAAGCGTTTGTCTTCTCTGTTACAGCACATGATGCTTCAGAACTTTATTGAAAAGGGCACCTTTTCTCTGGTCAAACATGGCCTTTGAATGTTTTAATACTTTATTCAAAATTACTTCTCCTACCATCATAATGTTTAGTATTCTGAGTAGATACTTGATTAGCTTCACTGCACGCTTCTTAAATGAGCTAAGGCACTTTGTTGTCCACAGGGCACATTCCCGCGACTGTTTAACTCGTAGCATTCTGACGAGTTAGGGTATTATGCTTCTTTGACCCAGTTAATGGCCCAATTAGGATTCGATGACTTAATGAAACTTGTATATATGGATATTAAATTTTATGAGACATCGGATTCATCCAATTCGGATAACTACTACTCAATATATGGTCATCAGTCGCTACAAAGGTAAGACTGTCAGGAACAACATCACGTCTCCATCTTAAGGTTGCAATTTGACAAAGATAGAGATCCATTTCGCTCTTGACCTCTTCATGAGAGTTGCATAAATTTCTATCAGCTATCAAGCAATACCAGGATCGATGCATTTGAACACCTAAAGCTCCAGTAAATATCAGCAGATGCATCCATGTTCTGATTGTCACGAACAGTATCACATCTCGAGCTTGGAGAAGGAATTTCAATCAGACAGAGATTGATTATGATCTCGACTTCTTCAGGAATCATGAAGGTATTTCTATTATCTTTCTAACCAATATAAGATCACATCATTTGGACGAGCTTAGCTCAAAATACGATGTTTCGGACGATTGATTCTCGACAGCAGGCACTTGACTTCAATCTTAAGTGTTTTTGCTTGTGCAGCTTTTGTACTTTTGTATTTGTTCGCATTTTTCTTCCCTTTCTTCTGTTAGGGTAGTTGAAGCGTTTGTCTTCTCTGTTATAGCACTTGATGCTTTAGAACTTTATTGAAAAGGGCACCTCTTTTCTGGTCAAACTTGGCCTTTGAATATCTTAATACTTCATTCAAACTTACTTCTCCCACCATCATAATGTTCTGTATTCTGAGTAGACGCTTAATTAGCTTCACTGGACGCTTCTTAAAGGAGCTAAGGCGCTTTGTTATCCACAAGGCACATTCACGCGACTGTTTAACTCGTAGCATTCTGACGAGTTAGCGTATTATGCTTCTTTGACCCAGTTTCTGGCCCAATTAGGATTCGATGTCTTCGTGAAACTTGTATATATGGATATTAGATTTAATGAGACATCGGATTCTTCCAATTCGGGTAACTACAGCTCAACATATGGTCATCAGTCATTACAAAGGTATGACTGTCCGGAACAACATCACGTCTCCATCTTAAGAATGCAATTTGACAAAGATAGAGATCCATTTCGCTCTTGACCTCTTCATGAAAGTGGCAAATATTTCTATGAGCCTTCCAATGATACCAAGATCGATGCATGACCTAATGCTCCAGAAATTATCATCAGACGCTTGCATTTTATGATTGTCACGAACAGTATAACATCTCAAGCTTGAAGAAGGAGTTTCACTCAGATAGAGATTGATTCTGATCTCGACTTCCTCAAAAATCTTGTAGTTATTTCTCTTATATTTCTAACCAAACCAAGATCACTTCATTTGGACAAGCGTACGTCAAAATACGACATTTCGGATGCTTGATTGTCGACAGCAGGCACTTGACTTCAATCTTAAGTGTTTTTGTCTCTATAGCTTTTGTTTCGTGCTTTTATTCTCTTTCTTCTATTAGGGTTACAGACGATTTCAACTTCTCTGTTACAGCACTTGATGCTTCAGAAAATTATTGAAAAGGGTACTTCATTTTCTGGTCATGCTTGGACTTTGAATTTCTTAATACTTCACTCAAAATTACTTTGCCAACCATCATAATGTTCTGTATTCTGAGTAGATGCTTGATTTGCTTAGCTGGAGGCTTCTTTAATGTGCTAAGGCGCTTTGTTATCCACAGGGCACATTCACGCGACTGTTTAACTCGTAGTATTCTGACGAGTTAGCGTATTATGCTTCTTTGACCCAGTTACTGGCCCAATTAGGATTCGATGTCTTCATGAAACTTGTATATATGGATATTAGAGTTAATGAGACAAAGGATTCATCCAATTCCGATAACTACAGCTCAATATCTGGTCATCAGTCGTTACAAAGGTATGACTGTCAGGAACAACATCACATCTCCATCTTAAGGATGCCATTTGACAAAGATAAAGATCCTTTTCGCTCTTGACGTCTTCATGAAAGATGCAACTTTTTCTATGAGCCTTCCAAAGATACCAAGATCGATGCATTTGTGAACCTAAAGCTCCATAAATTATCATCAGACGCTTGCATGTTATGATTGTCACGATCAGTATCACAACTTAAGTTTGTAGAAGGAATTTCACTCCAATAGAGATTGATTCTGATCTCGACTTCCTCAAAAAACATGTAGGTATTTCTCTTATATTTCTAACCAAACCAAGATCACTTCATTTGGACGAGCGTACCTCAAAAAACGACATTTCGGACGCTTGATTGTCGGCAGCAGACACTTGACTTCAATCTTAAGTGTTTTTGCCTCTGCAGCTTTTGCTTCGCGCTGTTCTTCTCTTTCTTCTATTAGGTTTACTGACGATTTTAACTTCTCTGTTACAGCACTTGATGCTTCAGAAATTTATTGAAAAGGGTACCTCATTTTCTGGTCATGCTTGGACTTTGAATATCTTAATACTTCATTCAAAATTACTTTTCCAACCATCATAATGTTCTGTATTCAGAGTAGACGCTTGATTAGCTTAACTGGACGCTTCTTGCAACACCCTTTCCCGAGTGTCACATTCCCGAACGTTTATAAGGCCGAAAATATTTATTAATGCAGAAAATATGATTTTTCTTTTTTTTTTTTTTCATAAAGATGTAATGGGATTAGTAAAGGTAATAAATAATACTAATAAGTGAACTTAGGTTCACCATGCATTACTAGGACATACATACAGTATTATAAATACAGAAACAGAAAACGAAAAACAGAAACATCAATATTACTGTATACAGACATAAGTCTAATGTATGACTGACATAAGAAAATACAATAAGTACTAGGAGTCGTAGCTCCCAAAAGGTACTACAAAAACTGACATAGTCTGGCCGACAACAAAACTAAAACAGCAAAAGAGTCCACTTCCGAACTCAAAGGGACTGCGGAACCGAACCATCGTCGCGTCCATCTGTTCAAGCATCAAAAGCAGGTACCAGCAGAAAAGATACAGATATGGGTGAGATTCCCGTTCATCAACACAACAAAACAGCAGTAGTAAAAACGGGACAACTCACCGGGTAACAACGTACCCAACATGCTTACAACGGTTCTCAGTATGAATCATGTTAAGCAGTCAACAACATAATATCATGCTAAACATTTAACAACATAATAGAAGACATTCTTAAACAATACAGCGATGTATAACAGTATATGTAAACATCAAGAGCCATGCAATGCAATGTATATGACTCAATGTCAATGTCATTGGGTACTACTCTGACCCTTACTCCATGGAGCTAACAAAACATTCGGAGAGAGTGAATGGGAGGACATGTTCCGGTTTCTGCCAGCCATGAGCAAGATGCTACAACATTCGTAACGTGCACGTATCTGGCTTTACGGTAACACTCTCAACCAAACATGAAAAGTACGGCATGTAGTAGAGGATATCAGTGTATTGCACGGATTCGCCACGACACAGAAGAATCACCAACTGGTCACATGTCAGCCCTTCCAACCCTGATACCTCCAAAAAGACCATTGAAGATCGTCACCGTAAGATTCGCACCCGCATCAAGGTGTAAGCTCAACTCCTAGGCTCAAGGCCTTACAACTATGCACATGAAATGTCAATGCTTACACAAAGCAGATGCGATAAAGCAATGTCTATCCATTGGATAAACCTCAAGGTTCACTAAGGTTCTCTTCCCTAGAAACTACACACGTCTTTACTTTATAAAACATTTATCCATCGGATAAATATCTCGTGACTCCTTTGGCATGATCCAGATTGCTTTCAGAATCGCCGACTGTCCCCACAAACCAACACAAGTCTTTTCAGCGTGTTTTGTCCTCACTCACACGCTTTCTAGGAAACTTCCCAGAAGGTCACCCATCCCAAAATTACTCTAAGTCAAGCACGCTTAACTATAAAGTACTTATGTTCTAAGTTCCCGAAAAGAAGATAAATCTTGTTGGTATGGGTAGTACCAATCAATTCTTATATGCCTTCCCTTAGCTATACAGTCCCATACCTGCATAGCCTCAGGATTCCTTCCACTGTACAGTCCCATACCTGCACAATCTCAGGATCTCTCTTATTCCGGTCATCACAAGACGGAAACAATTGAACGATTAACCTGGATCCGAATCATCGGTCCGTCATCTAACTACTGTTTTGAAAACCAAAACGTTTCGTGTTTGTGTTTACATCTTATGAATTATGTCTCAAGTCCTAAGCATTATGAATAAGGATTGAGAATCCTCTTAGATGAGTCTTTAAGCCTTTCTAAGATATTAATTCCTTGTTTTTCAATTAAGGAAACAAGGGTTGATTTCACTTAAGTCTTATGAAGTCATTGATGTATTAAGTCATCAATGGTATAGCACATGGTCTTGTTCCACCACATACCATACTTAATTAACCCTTGTCTTCAACTCTAAGTTAATTACTTAACTTAGGTTTTTCTCGCGCAAAACTTTACAGTTGAAAACTCATTTGATTTGAAACAACATTTGAACTACTTACTTCATTTCTAGCATTTTCTGAAACATGAAATTCGCTTAGCGGAATACCATTCGCTTAGCGAAAATGAGGCAGTAATACCTCTCTTGAAACTCCTCTGGATCGCTTGGCGAGACATAATTCGCGTAGCGAAATTCGCTTGGTTCGCTTAGCGAATATTATTTCGCTTAGCGCAAGTACAGACGGTTACAACTCTTTGGAAACACCTCTGGATCGCTCGGCGAAACAAAATTCGTCTAGCGAAATTTCACTTTATTCGCTTAGTGAAATTTCACTTTATTCGCTTAGCGAGTATAATTTCGCTTAGCGAAATGGAGGCGGTTATACCTCCTTTGGAGACTTCTCTGGATCGCTCAGCGAGACGTAATTCGCGTAGCGAAACTCGTTTGGTTAGCTTAGCGAATATGAATTCGCTTAGCGAAATTGAGGCAGTGATGCCCAACTAAGACTTTCCCTGTTTTTCGCTTAGCGAAAGTAAATTCGCTTAGCGAAAAGTTTCCTTAAAACAAGACATCAACCTTATGGAACCGTTTTGATTCTCTTCATGAAAACACTTCTTTTCTCATTTTGAGTCACTTGATTAGCTAGATGAACTAAGGATAAGGTATAAAACATGTTTCACTTTGGTGAAAGCACTTTGAGATTTAATTCCATTTAAAGTCACTTAGGGTTTTTCTTTGAAAAACACAAGTTATTGAAAACACTTTCTTTACATCAAAACTTGACTTGTCCAAGAGCTATTCATATCCTTCCTTTCCTCAAGGTCATGGCTAATAGCCAACTAGGAATCAATGTGAAGTTTTACTTCATCCACCAATCAAAGTATTGCTCACAACACTTACACAATCATGATAACCATAATACACATTACTACATCATAATCAAACATCCAAGTCCATCACACATTATGGTCTCATAATCAACAATAAAAGTCCATACTTGATCTAGTGATCAAAGTAGGTTTTCCAACATACATGAAAATGGTTTTTCATTCAATCATCTCATCATCGACATATGCTAAAGCACACTACAACATACTAAAGCATAAACTCATCATGGCAATCTTGTTCTCCAAGAGAACTTAACAAAACTTAACACATAAAAGTGAACCCAAACTAAAGGGTTTCACCCAAACATAATTTAAACAACCATCTTCACCACGACCATCTTGGTGTGATGAGGTTCTTCTCCCCATACCTGTTGAAGAGCAGATTCCCGGATCAAAATCGGTTGATCGGTTTGTGAACCTCCTGATAGTTGTCACCAACTACAAACAACCAAACAATCAAACATTAAACAACAATCAAAGTCAATCTCAACTATCCTATTAAAGAGGATTTCGGCCACCCTAGGTTAAAAGGTTAGGAATTGATCTTGGTTTCCCATTTCATGGATTCAAAGGCATTAGGAAAGCTAAGGATGAAATCAAGTGTTAAAAATCAAAAAATTGATACAAAACACTATTCATCATCTTCATATAGGGTTCGGCCATATTGTGCTTTTTGAGCTATGATGAGAGTTGAATCATAAGCTCTTGGGTTTAGGTAGAGAATGATGAGGTGAGTTCAAAGAAATTGGTCTCACATCAAAATGATTTTTCTACAATTTCCTATGGATTTTCAAAGTTTTGGATCTAAGAAATGATTTTCATGAAAATGGATCTTGATCTTGAAATAAAGAGATATTCAAGAAGCTAAGAGATCATAGAAGTGATCTTACCTTGAAATGAAGGAAGATTGCTCAAGGAATCAAGTGATTCCAACAAAAACTCAAGGAGCTTCAAGACCAACAATGGTGTTTCTTCAAGAGCAACTATGGTGTTCTTCCCTTTTTGAGAGGGCTGTGCGAAAATGAGAGTGTGAGGGGCTGAGTTCATCCTTAAAACAAGTCACTTAAGGGCAAAATGGTCATTTGTCAAAAGGGTAAAATGGTAAAAGTGCAAAAGACTAAGGTTAGGGGCATTTTGGTCATTTCGCGTCTAGATTTTCCCGATCGCCATGACGACTCTGGCATACTCTCCCAAGTGTCCTGGGATGTTGTGATATTAAGATTATCTGTTGGCGAGTCCCGGTAAATCCATATGTGGCTCAGTTCGTCACCCGATTGAGGATTCCGCCCGAACGAAGGTCAGGAAATGATTTTTCTGAAATTTTTATGAAATTTAACCAAAACGTAGAGAATCAAATTCTAAGACTTATTGTCTCGTTCACGGGTCCATCTGAGGTCTTCTGAGCAGTAAAATCATACTGTCAGTGTAAAAAAACAGACCAGACTCCGTTTGAGTTTTCGAATCAAAACTTAATCGTAGCTTCCTACGATATCGTCGAGCATGACTATGGTCTCGGAATATTTTATTTCTATTCTTAAGACCTCGAATAAAATAAAGACGTTAAAATACTGAAGAATTAGAAAACGTGAAAATCGGGGCGTTACACTTCTTAAATGTGCTAAGGCCCTTTGTTATCCACCGGGCACATTCAAAATGCAGTTTAACTTGTAGAATTCTGATGAGTTAGCGTATTATGCTTCTTTGATACAGTTACCGGACGAATTAGGATTCGATATATTCATGAAACTTGTATATATGGATATTAGCTTTAATAAGATACTGGTTTCATCCAATTCGGACACCGACAGCTCAATATATGGCCATCAGACACTACAAAGGTATGACTGTCAGGAACCACATCACGTCAGCAACTTAAGGATGCAATTTCACAAAGATAGAGATCGATTTCACTCTTGACCTCTTCATGAGAGTTGCAAATATTTCTATCAACATTCCAGCAATACCAAGATCGATGCGTATGAACACCTAAAGCTCCAGTAAATATCAACAGATGCTTCCTTGTTCTGATTGTCACGAACAGCATCACATCACAAGTTTGAAGAAGGAATTTCAATCAGACAGAGATTGATTATGATATCGACTTCTTCAGGAATCATGTAGGTATTTCAATTATCTTTCTCACCAATACAAGATCACTTCATTTGGACGAGCTTACCTCAAAATACGAAGTTTCGGACGATTGATTCTCGGCAGCAAGCACTTGACTTCAATCTTAAGTGTTTTTGCTTTTGCAGCTTTTGTACTTTTGTATTTGTTCGCGTTTTTCTACTCTTTATTCTGTTAGGGTAGTTGAAGCATTTGTCTTCTCTGTTACAGCACTTGATGCTTCAGAACTTTATTGAAAAAGGGCACCTCTTTTTTGGTCAAACTTGGCCTTTCAATATCATAATACTTCATTCAAAATTACTTCTCCCACCATCATAAGTTTCTGTATTCTGAGAAGACGCTTGATTAGCTTCACTGGACGCTTCTTAAATGAGCCAAGGCACTTTGTTATCCACAGGGCACATTCACGCGACTGTTTAACTCGTAGCATTCTGACGAGTTAGCATATTATGCTTCTTTGACCCAGTTACAGGCCCAATTTGGATTCGATGTCTTCATGAAACTTGTATATATGTATATTAGAGTTAATGAGACAAAGGATTCATCCATTTGGCATAACTACAGCTCAATATATGGTCATCAGTCGTTACAAAGGTATGACTGTCAGGAACAACATCACGTCTCGATCTTAAGGATGCAATTTGACAAGGATAGAGATCCATTTCGCTCTTGACGTCTTCATGAAAGATGCAACTATTTCTATGAGCCTTCCAACGATACCAAGATCGATGCATTTGAGAACCTAAAGCTCCAGAAATTAACATCAGACGCTTGCATGTTATGATTGTCACGAACAGTATCACATCTCAAGTTTGTAGAAGGAATTTCACTCCAATAGAGATTGATTCTGATCTCGACTTCCTCAAAAAACATGTAGTTATTTCTCCTATATTTCTAACCAAACCAAGATCACTTCATTTGGACGAGCGTACCTCAAAATACGACATTTCGGACGCTTGATTGTCGACAGCAGACACTTGACTTCAATCTTAAGTGTTTTTGCCTCTGCAGCTTTTGTTTCGAGCTGTTCTTCTCTTTCTTCTATTAGGTTTACTGACGAATTTAACTTCTCTGTTACAGCACTTGATGCTTCAGAAATTTATTGAAAAGGGTACCTCATTTTCTGGTCATGCTTGGACTTTGAATATCTTAATACTTCATTTAAAATTACTTTGCCAACCATCATAATGTTCTGTATTCTGAGTAGACGCTTGATTAGCTTAACTGGACGCTTCTGAAATGTGCTAAGGCGCTTTGTTATCCACCGGGCACATTCAAAATGCAGTTTAACTTGTAGAATTCTGATGAGTTAGCGTATTATGCTTCTCTGGCACAGTTAAAGGAACGAATTAGGATTCGATATATTCATGAAACTTGTATATATGGATATTAGCATTAATAAGATACCAGTTTCATCCAATTCAGACACCTACATCTCAATATATGGCCATCAGACGCTACAAAGGTATGACTGTCAGGAACAACATCACGTCACCAACTTAAGGATGCAATTTCACAAAGATAGAGATCGATTTCGCTCTTGACCTCTTCATGAGAGTTGCAGATATTTCTATCAGCATTCCAACAATACCAAGATCGATGCATATGAACACCTAAAGCTCCAGTAAATATCAACAGATGCTTCCTTGTTCTGATTGTCACGAACAGCATCACATCACCAGTTTGAAGAAGGAATTTCAATCAGACAGAGATTGATTATGATCTCGACTTCTTCAGGAATCATGTAGGTATTTCTATTATCTTTCTAACCAATACAAGATCACTTCATTTGGATAAGCTTACCTCAAAATACAAAGTTTCGGACGATTGATTCTCGGCAGCAGGCACTTGACTTCAATCTTAAGTGTTTTTGCTTTTGCAGCTTTTGTACTTTTGTATTTGTTCGTATTTTTCTTCCCTTTCTTCTGTTAGGGTAGCTGAAGCGTTTGTCTTCTCTGTTATAGCATTTGATGCTTCAGAACTTTATTGAAAAGGGCACCTCTTTTCTGGTCAAACTTGGCCTTTGAATATCTTAATACTTCATTCAAAATTACTTCTCCCACCATCATAATGTTCTGTATTCTGAGTAGACGCTTGATTAGCTTCACTGGACGCTTCTTAAAGGAGCTAAGGCGCTTTGTTATCCACAGGGCACATTCACGCAACTGTTTAACTCGTAGCATTCTGACGAGTTAGCGTATTATGCTTCTTTGACCCAGTTTCTGGCCCAATTAGGATTCGATGTCTTCGTGAAACTTGTATATATGGATATTAGATTTAATGAGACATCGGATTCTTCCAATTCGGGTAACTACAGCTCAATATATGGTCATCAGTCGTTACAAAGGTATGACTGTCAGGAACAACATCACGTCTCCATCTTAAGAATGCAATTTGACAAAGATAGAGATCCATTTCGCTCTTGACCTCTTCATGAAAGTGGCAAATATTTCTATGATCCTTCCAACGATACCATGATCGATGCATGACCTAAAGCTCCATAAATTATCATCAGACGCTTGCATTTTATGATTGTCACGAACAATATAACATCTCAAGCTTGAAGAAGGAGTTTCACTCAGATAGAGATTGATTCTGATCTCGACTTCCTCAAAAAACATGTAGTTATTTCTCTTATATTTCTTACCAAACCAAGATCACTTCATTTGGACGAGCGAACCTCAAAATATGACATTTCGGACGCTTGATTGTCTACAGCAAGCACTTTACTTCAATCTTAAGTGTTTTTGCCTCTGCAGCTTTTGTTTCGCGCTTTTCTTCTGTTTCTTCTATTAGGGTTACTGAAGATTTTAACTTCTCTGTTACAGTACTCGATGCTTCAGAAATAAATTGAAAAGGGTACCTCATTTTCTGGTCATGCTTGGACTTTGAATATCTTAATACTTCATTCAAAATTACTTTGCCAACAATCATAATGTTCTGTATTCTGAGTAGACGCTTGATTAGCTTAACTGGACACTTATTAAATGTGCTAAGTCGCTTTTTTATCCACAGGGCACATTCACGCGACTGTTTAACTCGTAGTATTCTGACGAGTTAGCGTGTTACGCTTCTTTGACCCAGTTACTGGCCCAATTAGGATTCGATGTCTTCTTGAAACTTGTATATATGGATATTAGAGTTTATGAAACAAAGGATTCATCCAATTCCGATAACTACAGCTCAATATATGGTCATCAGTCGTTACAAAGGCGTGAATGTCAGGAACAACATCACATCTCGATCTTAAGGATGCCATTTGACAAAGATAGAGATCCTTCTCGCTCTTGTCGTCTTCATGAAAGATGCAACTTTTTCTATGAGCCTTCCAAAGATACCAAGATCGATGCATTTGTGAACCTAAAGCTCCATAAATTAGCATCAGATGCTTGCATGTTATGATTGTCACTATCAGTATCACAACTCAAGTTTGTAGAAGGAATTTCACTCCAATAGAGATTGATTCTGATCCTTCCTCAAAAAACATGTAGGTATTTCTCTTATATTTCTAACCAAACCAAGATCACTTCATTTGGACGAGTGTACCTCAAAAAACGACATTTCGGACGCTTGATTGTCGGCAGCAGACACTTGACTTCAATCTTAAGTGTTTTCGCCTCTGCAGCTTTTGTTTCGCGCTGTTCTTCTCTTTCTTCTATTAGGTTTAATGACGATTTCAACTTCTCTGTTACAGCACTTGACGCTTCAGAAATTTATTGAAAAGGGTACCTCATTTTCTGGTCATGCTTGGACTTTGAATATCTTAATACTTCATTCAAAATTACTTTTCCAACCATCATAATGTTCTGTATTCAGAGTAGACGCTTGATTAGCATAACTGGACGCTTCTTAAATGTGCTAAGGCCCTTTGTTATCCACCGGGCACATTCAAAATCCAGTTTAACTTGTAGAATTCTGATGAGTTAGCGTATTATGCTTCTTTGATACAGTTACCGGACGAATTAGGATTCGATATATTCATAAAACTTGTATATATGGATATTAGCTTTAATAAGATACCGGTTTCATCCAATTCGGACACCTAAAGCTCAATATATGGCCATCAGACACTACAAAGGTATGACTGTCAAGAACCACATCACGTCACCAACTTAAGGATGCAATTTCACAAAGATAGAGATCGATTTCACTCTTGACCTCTTCATGAGAGTTGCAGATGTTTCTATCAGCATTCCAGCAATACCAAGATCGATGCATATGAACACCTAAAGCTCCAGTAAATATCAACAGATGCTCCCTTGTTCTGATTGTCACGAACAGCATCACATCACAAGTTTGAAGAAGGAATTTCAATCAGACAGAGATTGATTATGATCTCGACTTCTTCAGGAATCATGTAGGTATTTCTATTATCTTTCTAACCAATACAAGATCACTTCATTTGGATGAGCTTACCTCAAAATACGAAGTTTCAGACGATTGATTCTCGACAGCAGGCACTTGACTTCAATCTTAAGTGTTTTTGCTTTTGCAGCTTTTGTACTTTTGTATTTGTTCGCGTTTTTCTACTCTTTCTTCTGTTAGGGTAGTTGAAGCGTTTGTCTTCTCTGTTACAGCACTTGATGCTTTAGAACTTTATAGAAAAAGGGCACCTCTTTTCTGGTCAAACTTGGCCGTTGAATATCTTAATACTTCATTCAAAATTACTTCTCCCACCATCATAATGTTCTGTATTCTGAGAAGACGCTTGATTAGCTTCACTGGATGCTTCTTAAATGAGCTAAGGCGCTTTGTTATCCACAGGGCACATTCATGCGACTGTTTAACTCATAGCATTCTGACGAGTTAGCGTATTATGCTTCTTTGACCCAGTTACAGGCCCAATTTGGATTCGATGTCTTCATGAAACTTGTATATATGCATATTAGAGTTAACGAGACAAAGGATTCATCCAGTTTGGATAACTACAGCTCTATATATGGTCATCAGTCGTTACAAAGGTATGACTGTCAGGAACAACATCACGTCTCCATCTTAAGGATGCAATTTGACAAAGATAGAGATCCATTTCGCTCTTGACGTCTTCATGAAAGATGCAACTATTTCTATGAGCCTTCAAACGATACCAAGATCGATGCATTTGAGAACCTAAAGCTCCAGAAATTAACATCAGACGCTTGCATGTTATGATTGTCACGAACAGTATCACCTCTCAAGTTTGTAGAAGGAATTTCACTCCAATAGAGATTGATTCTGATCTCGACTTCCACAAAAAACATGTAGGTATTTCTCCTATATTTCTAAACAAACCAAGAGACCTCAAAATACGACATTTCGGACGCTTGATTGTCGACAGCAGACACTTGACTTCAATCTTAAGTGTTTTTGTCTCTGCAGCTTTTGTTTCGAGCTGTTCTTCTCTTTCTTCTATTAGGTTCACTGACGATTTTAACTTCTCTGTTACAGCACTTGATGCTTCAGAAATTTATTGAAAAGGGTACCTCATTTTCTGGTCATGGTTGGACTTTGAATATCTTAATACTTCATTCAAAATTACTTTGCCAACCATCATAATGTTCTGTATTCTGAGTAGACGCTTGATTATCTTAACTGGACGCTTCTTAAATGTGCTAAGGCTCTTTGTTATCCACCGGGCACATTCAAAATGCAGTTTAACTTGTATAATTCTGAGGAGTTACCGTGTTATGCTTCTTTGACACAGTTAAAGGAACGAATTAGGATTCGATATATTCATGAAACTTGTATATATGGATATTAGCATTAATAAGATACCAGTTTCATCCAATTCAGACACCTACATCTCAATATATGGCCATCAGACGCTATAAAGGTATGACTGTCAGGAACAACATCACGTCACCAACTTAAGGATGCAATTTCACAAAGATACAGATCGATTTCGCTCTTGACCTCTTCATGAGAGTTGCAGATATTTCTATCAGCATTCCAGCAATACCAAGATCAGTGCATATGAACACCTAAAGCTCCAGTAAATATCAACAGATGCTTCCTTGTTCTGATTGTCACGAACAGCATCACATCACAAGTTTGAAGAAGGAATTTCATTCAGACAGAGATTGATTATGATCTCTACTTCTTCAGGAATCATGTAGGTATTTCTATTATCTTTCTAACCAATACAAAATCACTTCATTTGGACGAGCTTACCTCAAAATACGAAGTTTCGGACGATTGATTCTCGGCAGCAGGCACTTGACTTCAATCTTAAGTGTTTTTGCTTTTACAGCTTTTGTACTTTTGTATTTGTTCGCGTTTTTCTACTCTTTCTTCTGTTAGGGTAGTTGAAGCGTTTGTCTTCTCTGTTACAGCACTTGATGCTTCAGAACTTCATTGAAAAAGGGCACCTCTTTTCTGGTCAAACTTGGCCTTTGAATATCTTAATACTTCATTCAAAATTACTTCTCCCACCATCATAATGTTCTGTATTCTGAGAAGACGCTTGATTTGCTTCACTGGACGCTTCTTAAATGAGCCAAGGCGCTTTGTTATCCGCAGGGCACATTCACACAACTGTTTAACTTGTAGCATTCTGACGAGTTAGCGTATTATGCTTCTTTGACCCAATTACAGGCCCAATTTGGATTCGATGTCTTCATGAAACTTGTATATATGTATATTAGAGTTAATGAGACAAAGGATTCATCCATTTTGGATAACTACAGCTCAATATATGGTCATCAGTCGTTACAAAGGTATGACTGTCAGGAACAACATCACGTCTCCATCTTAAGGATGCAATTTGACAAAGATAGAGATCCATTTCGCTCTTGACGTCTTCATGAAAGATGCAACTATTTCTATGAGCCTTCCAACGATACCAAGATCGATGCATTTGAGAACCTAAAGCTCCAGAAATTAACATCAGACGTTTGCATGTTATGATTGTCACGAACAGTATCACATCTCAAGTTTGTAGAAGGAATTTCACTCCAATAGAGATTGATTCTGATCTCGACTTCCTCAGAAAACATGTAGGTATTTGTCCTATATTTCTAACCAAACCAAGATCACTTCATTTGGACGGGCGTACCTCAAAATACGACATTTCGGACGCTTGATTGTCGGCAGCAGACACTTGACTTCAATCTTAAGTGTTTTTGCCTCTGCAGCTTTTGTTTCGAGTTGTTCTTCTCTTTTTTCTATTAGGTTTACTGACGATTTTAACTTCTCTGTTACAGCACTTGATGCTTCAGAAATTTATTGAAAAGGGTACCTCATTTTCTGGTCATGCTTGGACTTTGAATATCTTAATAATTCATTCAAAATTACTTTGCCAACCATCATAATGTTCTGTATTCTGAGTAGACGCTTGATTAGCATAACTGGACGCTTCTTAAATGTGCTAAGGGGCTTTGTTATTCCACCGGGCACATTCAAAATGCAGTTTAACTTGTAGAATTCTGATGAGTTAGCGTATTATGCTTCTTTGACATAGTTAAAGGAACGAATTAGGATTCGATATATTCATGAAACTTGTATATATGGATATTAGCATTAATAAGATACCAGTTTCATCCAATTCAGACACCTACATCTCAATATATGGCCATCAGACGCTACAAAGGTATGACAGAGATCGATTTCGCTCTTGACCTCTTCATGAGAGTTGCAGATATTTCTATCAGCATTCCAGCAATACCAAGATCGATGCATATGAACACCTAAAGCTCCAGTAAATATCTACAGATGCTTCCTTGTTCTGATTGTCACTAACAGCATCACATCACAAGTTTGAAGAAGGAATTTCAATCAGACAGAGATTGATTATGATCTCGACTTCTTCAGGAATCAAGTAGATATTTCTGTTATCTTTCTAACCAATACAAGATCACTTCATTTGGACGAGCTTATCTCAAAATACGACGTTTCGGACGATTGATTCTCGGCAGCAGGCACTTGACTTCAATCTTAAGTGTTTTTGCTTTTGCAGCTTTTGTACTTTTGTATTTGTTCGCATTTTTCTTCTCTTTCTTCTGTTAGGGTAGCTGAAGCGTTTGTCTTCTCTGTTACAGCACTTGATGCTTCGGAACTTTATTGAAAAGGGCACCACTTCTCTAGTCAAACTTGGCCTTTGAATATCTTAATACTTCATTCAAAATTACTTCTCCCACCATCATAATGTTCTGTATTCTGAGTAAACGCTTGATTAGCTTCACTGGACGCTTTTTAAATGAGCTAAGGCGCTTTGTTATCCACTGGGCACATTCACGCGACTGTTTAACTCGTAGCATTCTGACGAGTTAGCGTATTATGCTTCTTTGACCCAGTTACTGGCCCAATTTGGATTCGATGTCTGCGTGAAACTTATATGTATGGATATTACATTTAATGAGACATCGGATTCATCCAATTCGGATAACTACAGCTCAATATGTGGTCATCATCTGCTACAAAGGTATGACTGTCAGGAACAACATCACGTCTTCATCTTAAGGATGCAATTAGACAAAGATAGAGATCCATTTCGCTCTTGACCTCTTCATGAAAGTTGCGACTATTTCTATGAGCCTTCCAATGATACCAAGATCGATGCATTTGAGAACCTAAACCTCCAGAAATTATCATCAGACGCTTGCATGTTATGATTGTCACGAACAGTATCACATCTCAAGCTTGAAGGAGGAGTTTCACTCACATAGAGATTGATTCTGATCTCGACTTCCACAAAAAAACATGTAGTTATTTTTCTTATATTTCTAACGAAACCAAGATCACTTCATTTGGACGAGCGTACCTCAAAACGACATTTCGGACGCTTGATTGTCGGCAGCAGGCACTTGACATCAATCTTAAGTGTTTTTGCCTCTGCAGCTTTTGTACTTTTTTATTTGTTCGCGCTTTTCTTCTCTTTCTTCTATTAGGGTTACTGAAGATTTTAATTTCTCTGTTACAGCACTTGATGCTTCAGAACTTTATTGAAAAAGGTATCCCATTTTCTGGTCATGCTTGGACAATGAATATCTTAACACTTCATTCAAACTTACTTTGCCAACCATCATAATGTTCTGTATTCTGAGTAGACACTTGATTAGATTAACTGGACACTTCTTAAATGTGCTAAGGCGCTTTGTTATCCACCGAGCAAAATCAAAATGCAGTTTAACTTGTAGAATTCTGATGAGTTAGTGTATTATGCTTCTTTGTCACAGTTACCGGACGAAGTAAGATTCGATATATTCATCAAACTTGTATATATGGATATTAGCTTTAATAAGATACCAGTTTCATCCAATTCGGACACCTGCAGCTCAATATATGGCCATCAGACGCTACAAAGGTATGACTGTCAGGAACAACATCCCGTCACCAACTTAAGGATGCAATTTCACAAAGACAGAGATCGATTTCGCTCTTGACCTCTTCATGGGAGTTGCAGATATTTCAATCAGCTTTCCAGCAATACCAAAATCGATGCATTTGAACACATACAGCTCCCGTAAAAATCAGCAGATGCTTCCATGTTCTCATTATCGCGAACAGTATCACATCTCAAGCTTGAAGAAGGAATTTCAGTCTGACAAAGATTGACTATGATCTCAACTTCTTCAGGAATCATGAAGGTATTTCTATTACCTTTCAAACCAATACAAGATCACTTCATTTGGACTAGCTTACCTCAAAATACGAAGTTTCGGACGATTAATTCTCGACTGCAGGAACTTGGCTTCAATCTTATGTGTTTTTGCTTTTGTACTTTTGTATTTGTTTGCGTTTTTCTACTCTTTCCTCTGTCTTCTCTGTTACAGCACTTGATGCTTCAGAACTTTATTGAAAAAGGGCACCTCTTTTCTGGTCAAACTTGGCCTTTGAATATCTTAATACTTCATTCAAAATTACTTCTCCCACCATCATAATGTTCTGTATTCTGAGAAGACGCTTGATTAGCTTCACTGGACGCTTCTTAAATGAGCTAAGGCGCTTTGTTATCCACAACGCACATTCACGCGACTGTTTAACTCGTAGCATTCTGACGAGTTAGCGTATTATGCTTCTTTGACCCAGTTACTGGCCCAATTTGGATTCGATGTCTTCATGAAACTTGTATATATGTATATTAGAGTTAATGAGACAAAGGATTCATCCAATTTGGATAACTACAACTCAATATATGGTCATCAGTCGTTACAAAGGTATGACTATAAGGAACAACATCACGTCTCCATCTTAAGGATGCAATTTGACAAAGATAGAGATCCTTTTCGCTATTGACCTCTACATGAAAGATGCAAATTTTTCTATGAGCCTTCCAACGATACCAAGATCGATGCATTTGTGAACCTAAAGCTCCATAAATTATCATCAGACGCTTGCATGTTATGATTGTCATGATCAGTATCACATCTCAAGTTTGTAGAAGGAATTTCACTCCAATAGAGATTGATTCTGATCTCGACTTCCTCAAAAAACATGTAGGTATTTCTCTTATATTTCTAACGAAACCAAGATCACTTCATTTGGAGGAGCGTACCTCAAAATACGACATTTCGGACGCTTGATTGTCGGCAGCAGACACTTGACTTCAATCTTTAGTGTTTTTGCCTCTGAAGCTTTTGTTTCGCACTGTTCTTCTCTTTCTTCTATTAGGTTTACTGACGATTTTAATTTCTCTGTTACAGCACTTGATGCTTCAAAAATTTATTGAAAAGGGTACCTCATTTTCTGGTCATGCTTGGACTTTGAATATCTTAATACTTCATTCAAAATTACTTTGCCAACCATCATAATGTTCTGTATTCTGAGTAGACGCTTGATTAGCTTAATTGGACGCTTCTTAAATGTGCTAAGGCGCTTTGTTATCCACCGGGCACATTCAAAATACAGTTTAACTTGTAGAATTCTGATGAGTTAGCGTATTATGCTTCTTTGACACAGTTACCGGATGAATTTGGATCCGATATATTCATGAAACTTGTATATATGGATATTAGCTTTAATAAGATACCAGTTTCATCCAATTCGGACGCCTACAGCTCAACATATTGCCATCAGACGCTACAAAGGTATGACTGTCAGGAACCACATCACGTCACCAACTTAAGGATGCAATTTCACAAAGATAGAGATCGATTTCGCACTTGACCTCTTCATGAGAGTTGCAGATATTTCTATCAGCATTCCAGCAATACCAAGATCGATGCATATGAACACCTAAAGCTCCAGTAAATATCAACAGATGTTTCCTTGTTCTGATTGTCACGAATAGCATCACATCACAAGTTTGAAGAAGGAATTTCAATAACACAGAGATTGGTTATGATCTCGATTTCTTCAGGAATCAAGTAGGTATTTCTGTTATCTTTCTAACCAATACAAGATCACTTCATTTGGACGTGCTTATCTCAAAATACGACGTTTCGGACGATTGATTCTCGGCAGCAGCCACTTGACTTCAATCTTAAGTGTTTTTGCTTTTGCAGCTTTTGTACTTTTGTATTTGTTCGCATTTTTCTTCTCTTTCTTCTGTTAGGGTAGCTGAAGCGTTTGTCTTCTCTGTTACAGCACTTGATGCTTCGGAACTTTATTGAAAAGGGCACCACTTTTCTGGTCAAACTTGGCCTTTGAATATCTTAATACTTCATTTAAAATTCTTCTCCCACCATCATAATGTTCTGTATTCTGAGTAAACGCTTGATTAGCTTCACTGGACGCTTCTTAAATGAGCTAAGGCGCTTTGTTATCCACAGGGCACATTCACGCGACTGTTTAACTCGTAGCATTCTGACGAGTTAGCGTATTATGCTTCTTTGACCCAGTTACTGGCCCAATTTGGATTCGATGTCTGCGTGAAACTTGTATGTATGGATATTACATTTAATGAGACATCGGATTCATCCAATTCGAATAACTACAGCTCAATATATGGTCATCATCCGCTACAAAGGTATGACTGTCAGGAACAACATCACGTCTTCTTCTTAAGGATACAATTAGACAAAGATAGAGATCCATTTCGCTCTTGATCTCTTCATGAAAGTTGCGACTATTTCTATGAGCCTTCCAACGATACCAAGATCGATGCATTTGAGAACCTAAACCTCCAGAAATTATCATCAGACGCTTGCATGTTATGATTGTCACGAACAGTATCACATCTCAAGCTTGAAGGAGGAGTTTCACTCAGATAGAGATTGATTCTGATCTCGATTTCCTCAAAAAACATGTAGTTATTTCTCTTATATTTCTAACGAAACCAAGATCACTTCATTTGGACGAGCGTACCTCAAAACGACATTTCGGACGCTTGATTGTCGGCAGCAGGCACTTGACATCAATCTTAAGTGTTTTTGCCTCTGCAGCTTTTGTACTTTTGAATTTGTTCGCGCTTTTCTTCTCTTTCTTCTATTAGGGTTACTGAAGATTTTAACTTCTCTGTTACAGCACTTGATGCTTCAGAACTTTATTGAAAAGGGTACCCCATTTTCATGTCATGCTTGGACAATGAATATCTTAACACTTCATTCAAAATTACTTTGCCAACCATCATAATGTTCTGTATTCTGAGTAGACACTTGATTAGATTAACTAGACGCTTCTTAAATGTGCTTAGGCGCTTTGTTATCCACCTGGAAAAATCAAAATGCAGTTTAACTTGTAGAATTCTGATAAGTTAGTGTATTATGCTTCTTTGACACAGTTACCGGACGAAGTAAGATTCGATATATTCATCAAACTTGTATATATGGATATTAGCTTTAATAAGATACCAGTTTCATCCAATTCGGACACCTGCAGCTCAATATATGGCCATCAGACGCTACAAAGGTATGACTGTCAAGAACAACATCCCGTCACCAACTTAAGGATGCAATTTCACAAAGATAGAGATCGTTTTCGCTCTTGACCTCTTCATGGGAGTTGCAGATATTTCTATCAGCTTTCCAGCATTACCAAGATCGATGCATTTGAACACATAAAGCTCCCGTAAAAATCAGCAGATGTTTCCATGTTCTCATTATCGCGAATAGTATCACATCTCAAGCTTGAAGAAGGAATTTCAATCTGAAAAAGATTGACTATGATCTCGACTTCTTCAAGAATCATGCAGGTATTTCTATTATCTTTCTAACCAATACAAGATCACTTCATTTGGACGAGCTTACCTCAAAATACGAAGTTTCGGACGATTAATTCTCGACTGCAGGAACTTGGCTTGAATCTTACGTGTTTTTGCTTTTGTACTTTTGTATTTGTGCGCATTTTTCTTCTCTTTCTTCTGTTACGGGAGCTGAAGCGTTTGTCTTCTCTGTTACAGCACTTGATGCTTCAGAACTTTATCGAAAAGCGCACCACTTTTCTGGTCAAACTTGCCCTTTGAATATCTTAATACTTCATTCAAAATTACTTCTCCCACCCTCCTAATGTTCTGTATTCTGAGTAGACGCTTGTTTAGCTTCACTGGACGCTTCTTAAATGAGCTAAGGCGCTTTGTTATCCACAGGGCACATTCACGCGACTGTTTAACTCGTTGCATTCTGACGAGTTAGCGTATTATGCTTCTTTGACCCAGTTACTAACCCAATTAGGAATCTATGTCTTCATGAAACTTGTATATATGGATATTAGATATAATGAGACATCGGATTCAACCAATTCAGACAACTACAGCTCAATATATGGTCATTAGTCGCTACAAAGGTATGACTGTCAGAAACAACATAACGTTTCCATCTTAAGGATGCAATTTGAAAAAGACTGAGATCCATTTCGCTCTTGACCTCTTCAAGAAAGTTGTACCTATTTCAATGAGCCTTCCAACGATACCAAGATCGATGCATTTGAGAACCTAAAGTTCCAGGTATTATCATCAGACGCTTGCATGTTATGATTGTCACGAACAGTATCACATCTCAAGCTTGAAGAAGGAGTTTCACTCTGATAGAGATTGATTCTGATCTCGACTTCCTCAAAAAACATGTAGTTATTTCTCTTATATTTCTAACGAAACCAAGATCACTTCATTTGGATGAGCGTACCTCAAAATACGACATTTCGGACACTTGATTGTCGGTAGCAAGCACTTGACTTCAATCTTAAGTGTTTTTGCCTCTGCAGCTTTTGTACTTTTGTATTTGTTCGCGCTTTTCTTCTCTCACTTCTATTAGGGTTACTGAAGATTTTAACTTCTCTGTTACAACACTTGATGCTTCAGAAATTTATTGAAAAGGGTACCTCATTTTCTGGTCTTGCTTGGACTTTGAATATCTTAATACTTCATTCAAAATTACATTGCCAACCATCATAAATATCTATATTCTGAGTACACGCTTGATTAGCTTAACTGGACGCTTCTTAAATGTGCTAAGGCGCTTTGTTATCCACCGGGCACATTCAAAATGCAGTTTAACTTGTAGAATTCTGATTTGTTAGTGTATTATGTTTCTCTGACACAGTTACCGGACGAATTAGGATTCGATATATTCATGAAACTTGTATATATGGATACTAGCTTTAATAAGATACAAGTTTCATCCAATTCAGAACCCTACAGCTCAATATATAGCCACCAGACGATACAAAGGTATGACTGTCAGGAACAACATCACGTCACGAACTTAAGGATGCAATTTCACAAAGATAGAGAACGATTTCGCTCTTGACCACTTCATGAGAGTTGCAGATATTTCTATCCGCTTTCCAGAAATACAGAGATCGATGCATTTGAACAACTAAAGCTCCAGTAAATATCAGCAGATGCTTCCATGTTCTGATTGTCACGAACAGTATCACATCTCAAGCTTGAAGAAGGAATTTCATTCAGACAGAGATTGATTATGATCTCGACTTCTTCAAGGATCATGTAGCTATTTCTATAATCTTTCTAACCAATACATGATCACTTCATTTGGAAGAGCATTCCTCAAAATATGACGCTTCGGACGATTGATTCTCGACAGCAGGCACTTGACTTCAATCTTAAGTGTTTTTGCTTTTGTACTTTTGTATTTGTTCGAATTTTACTTCTCTTTCTTCTGTTAGGGTACCTGAAGCGTTTGTCTTCTCTGTTACAGCACTTGATGCTTCAGAACTTTATCGAAAAGGGCACCACTTTTCTGGTCAAACTTGCCCTTTGAATATCTTAATACTTCATTCAAAATTACTTCTCCCACCCTCCTAATGTTCTGTATTCTGAGTAGACGCTTGATTAGCTTCACTGGACGCTTCTTAAATGAGCTAAGGCGCTTTGTTATCCACAGGGCACATTCACGCGACTGTTTAACTCGTAGCATTCTGACGTGTTAGCGTATTATGCTTCTTTGACCCAGTTACTGACCCAATTAGGAATCTATGTCTTCATGAAACTTGTATATATGGATATTAGATATAATGAGACATCGGATTCAACCAATTCGGATAACTACAGCTCAATATATGGTCATTAGTCGCTACAAAGGTATGACTGTCAGGAACAATATAACGTTTCCATCTTAAGGATGCAATTTGAAAAAGACTAAGATCCATTTCGCTCTTGACCTCTTCAAGAAAGTTGTAACTATTTCTATGAGCCTTCCAACGATACCAAGATCGATGCATTTGAGAACCTAAAGCTCCAGGTATTATCATCAGACGCTTGCATGTTATGATTGTCACGAACAGTATCACATCTCAAGCTTGAAGAAGGAGTTTCACTCTGATAGAGATTGATTCTGATCTCGACTTCCTCAAAAAACATGTAGTTATTTCTCTTATATTTCTAACGAAACCAAGATCACTTCATTTGGATGAGCGTACCTCAAAATACGACATTTCGGACACTTGATTGTCGGTAGCAGGCACTTGACTTCAATCTTAAGTGTTTTTGCCTCTGTAGCTTTTGTACTTTTGTATTTGTTCGCGCTTTTCTTGTCTCACTTCTATTAGGGTTACTGAAGATTTTAACTTCTCTGTTACAACACTTGATGCTTCAGAAATTTATTGAAAAGGGTACCTCATTTTCTGGTCTTGCTTGGACTTGGAATATCTTAATACTTCATTCAAAATTACATTGCCAACCATCATAAATTTCTATATTCTGAGTACACGCTTGATTAGCTTAACTGGACGCTTCTTAAATGTGCTAAGGCGCTTTGTTATCTACCGGGCACATTCAAAATGCAGTTTAACTTGTAGAATTCTGATTTGTTAGTGTATTATGTTTCTCTGACACAGTTACCGGACGAATTAGGATTCGATATATTCATGAAACTTGTATATATGGATACTAGCTTTAATAAGATACAAGTTTCATCCAATTCGGAACCCTACAGCTCAATATATAGCCACCAGACGATACAAAGGTATGACTGTCAGGAACAACATCACGTCACGAATTTAAGGATGCAATTTCACAAAGATAGAGATCGATTTCGCTCTTGACCTCTTCATGAGAGTTGCAGATATTTCTATCCGCTTTCCAGAAATACAGAGATCGATGCATTTGAACAACTAAAGCTCCAGTAAATATCAGCAGATGCTTCCATGTTCTGATTGTCACGAACAGTAGCACATCTCAAGCTTGAAGAAGGAATTTCATTCAGACAGAGATTGATTATGATCTCGACTTCTTCAAGGATCATGTAGCTATTTCTATAATCTTTCTAACCAATACATGATCACTTCATTTGGAAGAGCATTCCTCAAAATATGACGCTTCGGACGATTGATTCTCGACAGCAGGCACTTGACTTCAATCTTAAGTGTTTTTGCTTTTGTACTTTTGTATTTGTTCGAATTTTACTTCTCTTTCTTCTGTTAGGGTACCTGAAGCGTTTGTCTTCTCTGTTACAGCACTTGATGCTTCAGAACTTTATCGAAAAGGGCACCACTTTTCTGGTCAAACTTGCCCTTTGAATATCTTAATACTTCATTCAAAATTACTTCTCCCACCCTCCTAATGTTCTGTATTCTGAGTAGATGCTTGATTAGCTTCACTGGACGCTTCTTAAATGAGCTAAGGCGCTTTGTTATCCACAGGGCACATTCACGTTAACTCGTAGCATTCTGACGTGTTAGCGTATTATGCTTCTTTGACCCAGTTACTGACCCAATTAGGAATCTATGTCTTCATGAAACTTGTATATATGGATATTAGATATAATGAGACATCGAATTCAACCAATTCGGATAACTACAGCTCAATATATGGTCATTAGTCGCTACAAAGGTATGACTGTCAGGAACAATATAACGTTTCCATCTTAAGGATGCAATTTGAAAAAGACTAAGATCCATTTCGCTCTTGACCTCTTCAAGAAAGTTGTAACTATTTCTATGAGCCTTCCAACGATACCAAGATCGATGCATTTGAGAACCTAAAGCTCCAGATATTATCATCAGACGCTTGCATGTTATGATTGTCACGAACAGTATCACATCTCAAGCTTGAAGAAGGAGTTTCACTCTGATAGAGATTGATTCTGATCTCGACTTCCTCAAAAAACATGTAGTTATTTCTCTTATATTTCTAACGAAACCAAGATCACTTCATTTGGATGAGCGTACCTCAAAATACGACATTTCGGACACTTGATTGTCGGTAGCAGGCACTTGACTTCAATCTTAAGTGTTTTTGCCTCTGCAGCTTTTGTACTTTTGTATTTGTTCGCGCTTTTCTTGTCTCACTTCTATTAGGGTTACTGAAGATTTTAACTTCTCTGTTACAACACTTGATGCTTCAGAAATTTATTGAAAAGGGTACCTCATTTTCTGGTCTTGCTTGGACTTTGAATATCTTAATACTTCATTCAAAATTACATTGCCAACCATCATAAATTTCTATATTCTGAGTACACGCTTGATTAGCTTAACTGGACGCTTCTTAAATGTGCTAAGGCGCTTTGTTATCCACCGGGCACATTCAAAATGCAGTTTAACTTGTAGAATTCTGATTTGTTAGTGTATTATGTTTCTCTGACACAGTTACCGACGAATTAGGATTCGATATATTCATGAAACTTGTATATATGGATACTAGCTTTAATAAGATACAAGTTTCATCCAATTCGGAACCCTACAGCTCAATATATAGCCACCAGACGATACAAAGGTATGACTGTCAGGAACAACATCACGTCACGAACTTAAGGATGCAATTTCACAAAGATAGAGATCGATTTCGCTCTTGACCTCTTCATGAGAGTTGCAGATATTTCTATCCGCTTTCCAGAAATACAAAGATCGATGCATTTGAACAACTAAAGCTCCAATAAATATCAGCAGATGCTTCCATGTTCTGATTGTCACGAACAGTATCACATCTCAAGCTTGAAGAAGGAATTTCATTCAGACAGAGATTTATTATGATCTCGACTTCTTCAAGGATCATGTAGGTATTTCTATAATCTTTCTAACCAATACATGATCACTTCATTTGGAAGAGCATTCCTCAAAATATGACGCTTCGGACGATTGATTCTCGGCAGCAGGCACTTGACTTCAATCTTAAGTGTTTTTGCTTTTGTACTTTTGTATTTGTTCGAATTTTACTTCTCTTTCTTCTGTTAGGGTACCTGAAGCGTTTGTCTTCTCTGTTACAGCACTTGATGCTTCAGAACTTTATCGAAAAGGGCAACACTTTTCTGGTCAAACTTGCCTTTGGATATCTTAATACTTCATTCAAAATTACTTCTCCCACGATCATAATGTTCAGTATTCTGAGTAGACACTTGATTAGCTTCACTAGACACTTCTTAAATGAGCCAAGGCGCTTTGTTATCCACAGGGCACATTCATGCGACTGTTTAACTCATAACATTCTGATGAGTTAGCGTATTATGCTTCTTTGACCCAGTTACTGGCCCAATTAGGATTCGATGTCTTCATGAAACTTGTATATATGGATATTAGATTTAATGAGACATTGCATTCATCCAATTCGGATAACTACAGCTCAATATATGGTCATCAGTCGCTACAAAGGTATGACTGTCAGGAACAACCTCACGTCTCCATCTTAAGGATGCAATTTGACAAAGATAGAGATCCATTTCGCTCTTGACCTCTTCATGAAATTGTAAATATTTCTATGAGCCTTCCAACGATACCAAGATCGATGCATTTGAGAAGCTAAAGCTGCAGAAATTATCATCAGGCGCTTGCATGTTATGATTGTCATGAACAGTATCACATCTCAAGCTTGAAGAAGGAGTTTCACTCAGAAAGAGATTGATTCTGATCTCGATTTCCTCAAAAAACATGTAGTTATTTCTCTTATATTTCTAACGAAACCAAGATCACTTCATTTGGACGAGCAAACCTCAAAATACGACATTTCGGACGCTTGATTGTCGACAGCAGGCACTTGACTTCAATCTTAAGTGTTTTTGTAATTTTGTATTTGTATGCGCTTTTCTTCTCTTTCTTCTATTAAGGTTACCGAAGATTTTAACTTCTCTGTTACAGCACTTGATGCTTCAGAAATTTTTTGAAAAGGGTACCTCATTTTCAGGTCATGCTTGGACTTTGAATATTTTAATACTTCATTGAAAATTACTTTGCCAAATATCATAATGTTCTGTATTCTGCATAGACGCTTGATTAGCTTAACTGGACGCTTCTTAAATGTGCTAAGGCGCTTTGTTATCCACCGGGCACATTCAAAATGCAGTTTAACTTGTAGAATTCTGATTAGTTAGCGTATTATGCTTCTTTTACACAGTTACCGAAGGAATTAGGATTTGATATATTCATGAAACTTGTATATATGGATATTAGCATTAATAAGATACCAGTTTCATCCAATTCGGACAACTACATCTCAATATATGGCCATCAGATGCCACAAAGATATGACTGTCAGGAATAACATCATGTCACCAACTTAAGGATGCAATTTCACCAAGATAGAGATCGATTTCACTCTTGACCTCTTCATGACAGTTGCAGATATTTCTATCAGCTTTCCAGCAATACCAAGATCGATGCATTTGAACACCTAAACCTCCAGTAAATATCAGCAGATGCTTCCATGTTCTGATTGTCACGAACAGTATCACATCTCAAGCTTGAAGAAGGATTTTCAATCAGACAGAGATTGATTACGATCTCGACTTCTTCAGGAATCATGTAGGTATTTCCATTATCTTTCTAACCAATACAAGATCACTTCAATTGGACGAGCTTACCTCAAAAAATGACATTTCGGACGATTGATTCTCGGCAGCAGGCACTTGACTTCAATCTTAAGTGTTTTTGCTTTTGCAGCTTTTGTACTTTTGTATTTGTTCGCATTTTTATTCTCTTTCTTTTATTTGGGTAGCTGGAGCGTTTGTCTTCTCTGTTACAGCACTTGATGCTTCAAAACTTTATTGAAAAGGGCAGCACTTTGTGGTCAAACTTGGCCTTTGAATATCTTAATACTTCATTCAAAATTACTTCTCTCACCATCATAATATTCGGTATTCTGAGTAGACACTTGATTAGCTTCACAGGACGCTTCTTAAATGAGCTAAGGCGCTTTGTTATCCACTGGGCACATTCATGCGACTGTTTAACTCGTAACATTCTGATGAGTTAGCGTATTATGCTTCTTCGACCCAGTTACTGGCCCAATTAGGATTCGATGTCTTCATGAAACTTGTATATATGGATATTAGATTTAATGAGACATTGGATTCATCCAATTTGGATAACTACAGCTCAATATAAGGTCATCAGTCGCTACAAAGGTATGACTGTCAGGAACAACATCACGTCTCCATCTTAAGGATGCAATTTGACAAAGATAGAGATCCTTTTCGCTCTTGACGTCTTCATGAATGATGCAACTTTTTCTATGAGCCTTCCAACGATACCAAGATCGATGCTTTTGTGAACCTAAAGATCCATAAATTATCATCAGACGCTTGCATGTTATGATTGTCACGATCAGTATCACATCTCAAGTTTGGATAAGGAATTTCACTCATATAGAGATTGATTCTGATCTTGACTTCCTGAAAAAACATGTAGGTATTTCTCTTATATTTCTAACGAAACCAAGATCACTTCATTTGGACGAGCGTACCTCAAAATACGACATTTCGGACGCTTGATTGTCGGCAGCAGACACTTGACTTCAATCTTTAGTGTTTTTGCCTCTGCAGCTTTTGTTCCGCGCTGTTCTTCTCTTTCTTCTATTAGGTTTACTGACGATTTTAACTTCTCTATTACAGCACTTGATGCTTCAGAAATTTATTAAAAAGGGTACCTCATTTTCTGGTCATGCTTGGACTTTGAATATCTTAATACTTCATTCAAAATTACTTTGCCAACCATCATAATGTTCTGTATTCTCAGTAGACGCTTGATTAGCTTAATTGGACGCTTCTTAAGTGTGCTAAGGCGCTTTGTTATCCACCGGGCACATTCAAAATGCAGTTTAACTTGTAGAATTCTGATGAGTTAGCGTATTATGCTTCTTTGACACAGTTACCGGACGAATTAGGATTCGATATATTCATTAAACTTGTATATATGGATATTAGCTTTAATAAGATACCGGTTTCATCCAATTCGGACACCTACAGCTCAATATATGGCCATCAGACGCTACAAAGGTATGACTGTCAGGAACCTCATCACGTCACCAACTTAAGGATGCAATTTCACAAAGATAGAGATCGATTTCGCTCTTGACCTCTTCATGAGAGTTGCAGATATTTCTTTCAGCTTTCCAGAAATACCAAGATCGAAACATTTGAACAACTAAAGCTCCAGTAAATATCACCAGATGCTTCCATGTTCTGATTGTCACGAACAGCATCACATCACAAGTTTGAAGAAGGAATTTCAATCAGACAGAGATTGATTATGATCTCGACTTCTTCAGGAATCATGTAGGTATTTCTATTCTCTTTCTAACCAATACAATATCACTTCATTTGAACGAGTTTATCTCAAAATACGTAGTTTCGGACGATTGATTCTCGGCAGCAGGCACTTACTTGACTTCAATCTTAAGTGTTTTTGCTTTTGTAGCTTTTGTACTTTTGTATTTGTTCGCGTTTTTCTACTATTTCTTCTGTTAGGGTAGGTGAAGTGTTTGTCTTCTCTGTTACTGTAACGCCCCGATTTTCACGCTTTCTAATTCTTTAGTATTTTAATGTCTTTATTTTATTCGAGGTCTTAGGAATAGAAATAAAATATTCCGAGACCACAGTCATGCTCGACGATATCGTAGGAAGCTATGATTAAGTTTTGAGTCGAAAACTCAAACGGAGTCCGGTCTGCGTTTTTACACTGACAGTATGATTTTACTGCTCAGAAGACCTCAGATGGACCCGTGAACGAGACAATAAGTCTTAGAATTCGATTATCTACGTTTTGGTTAAATTTCATAAAAATTTCAGAAAAATCACTTCCTGACCTTCGTTCGGGCGGAATCCCCAATCGGGTGACGAACGGAGCCACATATGGATTTACCGGGACTCGCCAACAGATAATCTTGATATCACATCATCCCAGGACACTTGGGAGAGTATGCCAGAGTCGTCATGACGTTCGGAAATATCTGGACGCAAAATGACCAAAATGCCCCTAACCTTAGTCTTTTACACTTTTACCATTATACCCTTTTGGCAAATGACCTTTTTACCCTTAAGTGAACTTTTAAGAGGCTGAACTCAGCCCCTCACTTCATCATTTTCGCACAGCCCCTCATCCTTAGAAGCTCCATAGTTGTTCTTGAGAGAAAACTCCATTTTCACCTAGAAAAGCTTGAGTTTTTGTTGGATTCACTTGATTCCTTGAGCAATCTTTCTTCATTTCAAGGTAAGATCACTTCTATGATCTCTTAGCTTCTTGAATCTTTCTTTATTTCAAGATCAATCTTCATTTTCATGAAAATAATTTCTTAGATCCAAAACTTTGAAAATCCATAGGAAATTGTAGAAAAATCCTTTTGAGGTAAGACCAAGTTCTTTGAACTCACATCATCAATCTCTACCTAAACCCAAGAGCTTATGATTCAACTCTCATCATAGCTCAAAAAGCATTTTTGGCCGAACCCTTTTGGATGATGATGAATAGTGTTTTCATCAATTTTTGATTTTTAACACTTGATTTCATCCTTAGCTTTCCTAATGCCTTTGAATCCATGAAATGGAAAACCAAAACCAATTCCTAACCTTTTTAACCTAGGGTGGCCGAAATCCTCTTTGTTAGGATAGTTGAGATTGGTTTTGATTGTTGTTTAATGTTGGTTGTTGTGTTGTTGTAGTTGTTGACGATTATCAGGAGATTCAAAAACCGATCAACCGACTTTGATCCGGGAATCTGCTCATCAACAGGTATGGGGAGAAGAACCTCATCACACCAAGATGGTGGTAGTGAGAATGGTTGTTTAATTTTATGTGTGGGTGAAACCCTTTAGTTTGGGTTCACTTTTATATGTTAAGTTTTGTTAAGTTCTCTTGGAGAACAAGGTTGTCATGATGAGTTTATGCTTAAGTATGTTGTAGTGTGCTTTAGCATATGTTGATGAAGATATGATTGAATGAAAATCATTTTCATGTATGTTGGAAAACCTACTTTGATCACTAGATCAAGTATGGACTTTTATTGTTTGATTATGAGACCATGATGTGTGATGGATATGTTTGATTATGATGTAGTAATGTGTATTGTGGTTTACCATAATTGTGTGAGCTTTTGAGCTACATTTGCTTTGTTGGTGAAGCAAAGTCTCCATTTTTCATTGGAGTAGGCTTGTGGCCTTAGTAAGAGGAAAATATAAGAACATATGTTGTTCTTGTTTTGGCAAAGTTTTGATGCAACAAAACTTGATTTCATAGCCTAGGATTTCAAAGAGAAACAAAAGTGATTTTTGATCCAAAGATCAAATGAAGTTTTAACCTTTAAAGTGTATCATCAAAGTGGGAAAATGTCTTTTCTTTAGCCATAGGTTTTTTTAATAAAACTAAGTGTTTCAAAAGAAGAATTAATGAAGGAGTTAGGAAAAATGAAGAACAGGGCACTCGCCCAGCGAACCCCGTCTCGCCTCGCGAGACAGGGGGAAGATAAGGCATTCGCCAGGCGAACATTGCCTCGCCTCGCGAGACAGTGGACTAGCCCGAGCAGCAAAGATGAAATTTCTCGGCCTCGCGTCGCGAAGTCGTCTCGCCTCGCGAACCGCCTAAACACCAAAGATGCAACTTCTCGGCCTCGCGTAGCGAAGCAGTTCTCGCCCCGCGAACCGCCTAAATAGTGAAGATGCAGCTTCTCTGCCTCGCGTCGCGATATAATCCTCGCCTCGCGGAGCAGAAAGACTGTCTGAATAGAAAAGATCACTTCTCTGCCTCGCGTCGCGACACAATCCTCGCCTCGCGAAGCAGAAGGACTTTCCAAGCAGTAAAGATAACTTCTCAGCCTCGCGTCGCGACATAGACCTTCGCCTCGCGAGAAATGGTTTGTTTATAAAGAGTGTTTTTCAACTCAAACTGTAAAGTTTTGCGTTTTAAAAACCTAAGTTAAGTAATTGACTTAGAGTTGAAAACAAGGGATAATTAAGTATGGTATGTAGTGGAACAAGACCACATGCTATACCATTGATGACTTAATACATCAATGACTTCATAAGACATAAACACAAACATGAAACGTTTTGGGTTTTGAAACAGTAGTTCGATGATGGACCGATGATTCGGACCCCGATCAGTCGTTCAATTGTTTCAGTCTTGTGATGACTCGATCCCGGAAGGATCACGAGATTTATCCTGTGGATAAAGGTTTTGTTTTCAAAAAGACACGTATAGTTCCTAAGGAAAAGAACCTTAGTAGACTTCGAGGTTTATCCGGGGGATAAACATTGCTTGATCGCATCTGATTTGTGTAAGCATTGGCATTTCATTTGCATAGTTGTAAGGCCTTGAGCCTAGGAGTTGAGCTTACACCTTGATGCGGGTGCGAATCTTACGGTGACGATCTTCAATGGTCTTTTTGGAGGTATCAGGGTTGGAAGGGCTGACATGTGACCAGTTGGTAGCTCTTCTGTGTCGTGGCGAATCCGTGCAATACACTGATATCCTCTACTAGATGCCGTCTTTTCATGTTTGGTCGAGAGTGTTACCGTAAAGCCAGATACGTGCACGTTACGAATGTTGTAGCATCTTGCTCATGGCTGGCAGAAACCGGAACATGTCCTCCCATTCACTCTCTCCGAATGTTTTGTTAGCTCCATGGAGTAGGGGTCAGAGTAGTACCCAGTGACATTGACATTGAGTCATATACATTGCATTGCATTGCATGGCTATTGATGTTTACATTTTCTGTTATACATCGTTGTACTGTTTAAGAGTACCTTATATTATACTGTTAACTGCTTAACATGATATTATGCCGTCAAATGCTTAATATGTTTGACATTGAGAATTCTTGTAAGCATGTTGGGTACGCTGTTGCCGGTGAGTCGTCCCGTTTTTACTATTGCTGTTTTGTTGTGTTGATGAACGGGAATCTCACCCATATCTGTATGTTTTCTGTTGGTACTTGCTGTTGCTGTTTGAACAGATGGACGTGACGATGGTTCAGTCCAGTAGTTTCCTTCGAGCCGGGGGAGGACTCTTTTTGTGGTCTAGTTTTATTGTCGGCCAGACTATGTCAGTTGTGTAGTACTTTTGGGGGAGCTACGACTCCTAGTACTTGTTGTATCAGTTATACATTAGACTTATGTCTGTATATAGTATTATTCCTTTTTCTGTTTATGTCCCTGTATTTATTATGCATATTGTTCTAGAAATGTATGGCGGACCTAAGTTCGTTATTAGTATTATTTACCTTTGCTAAATCCCATTGCATCTTGTGAAAAGAAAAAAAAAAGAAGAAAACCGTATTTTCCGCATTAAGAAATATTTTCGGCCTTATAAACGTTCGGGAATGTGATACTCGGGAAAGGGTGTTGCATTAAATGGTATCAGAGCGGACCTCTCCCAGTACGGTGTGGTTCGGGGACGAACCAAGCGGAAGCTGGTGGGCATGTAACACCCGGGGCTGACGAGGGCGGGGAGTGATCGCCGGTGCATGAGGCACGGACAAGGAGCGGCTCCTGGCAGGCTTCTAGGCGGAGGGATACATGAATGAACCGATTCACATCGGAATGAGAGGGATCCTGAGGCTGTGCAGGTATGGGACTGTACAGTTGAAGGAAGGCTTATAAGAATTGATTTGTACTACCTATATCAACAAGATGCATCTTCTTTTTGGTAGCCCATCACTTAAGAACTCCAAAGTTAAGCGTGCTTGACTTGGAGTAATTCTGGGATGGGTGACCTCCTGGGAAGTTTTCCTAGGAAGCGTGTGAGTGAGGACAAAGCATGCTAAAGAGACTCGTGTTGGTTTGTGGGGACAGTCGGCAATCCTTAAAGCAGTCCGGGCCGTTACAAATGGTATCAGAGCTGGCCGAGTCTTTTTGGGGTTGTAGGTTATGGTCTGTCTTGTTTGTGTTGTGTTCTCTGTGTGTTTCTCTGCTGTTTGCTTTAGTTGTGGTTCTTGAGTTTGACAGTTCTGGTTTTGAAGGTAGCAATGGCTGCTCAAAACCTGACTGTTGCTATGAACGCCATACGGGAAATGGCTGCTGCTATGGTTCAACGTGACGAAAGAGCTGCCGGAGGTAGGGGACTGGACGAATTTCTTCGTCGGAATCCACCTCAATTCAAAGGTGAATTCAATCCTGAGTTGGCTGAACGCTGGATCCAAACTCTGGAGAAAATCTTTGGAGCGATGAGATGTACTGAGAATGACAAGGTTGTCTATGCAACCTATATGCTGGTGGAGGATGCTGAATACTGGTGGGAAGGAGCCCGTCAGATGCTGATTCACGATCAACAAGCTGTGGATTGGAATGCTTTTAAGGGAAAATTCCTGGAGAAGTATTTTCCTGCGAGCGCAAGACACGAGAAAGAGATGGAGTTCCTCCAGCTAAGACAAGGGGGAATGACCGTAGCTGAATACGGGGCTAAGTTTGAAAGTCTAGCAAAGTTCTCAAATTACTTTCTGGACAACCCAAGAGAGGAGTGGAAGTGCAGAAAATTCGAAGGAGGTCTAAGGATCGACTTGAAGAGAGCTGTAGTTCCATTGGAAATTTCTGTTTTTCCGAGGCTAATGGAAAAGTGTCGTCTGATCGAGAGTTTGGAGCCCAAGGACAAGCGGGTACTGAGTTCTGGACCGAGCAAGTTTCAGAGAGGAAGCGGTGGTCGAGACAACAAATCTCGATGGAAGCCGTATGCAAAGCAACAAGATCGACAACAACGCTCTGCGGGAGGAAGTAGTGGGAGTTTCAGTCAGTCTGGAAACGCCCCAACCAAGTGCATGAAGTGTGGAAAGAGCAATCACATCACCAGAGATTGTTCGATCAAAGGGATTATCTGCTTCAAGTGTGGGAAGCCGGGACACATCTCACGTGAATGCATGCAACCAAAATTGGAACATTCTGTTAACAATGTCCAAGATGCAAGGCCTAAGATGAAGGGCAGAGTCTACACTATGGGTGGTGCTGAAGCTTCTCAGAATGAAGACTTGATCCAAGGTCAGTGTGTCATGGGAGGTAAAACCTTAACTGTACTGTTTGATTCAGGCGCAACGCATTCCTTTATTGCCTATGACTGTGTGAATCTGTTGGGATTACCTGTGTCTTCTTTACCTTTTGATTTGGTAATTTCTACGCCTACTGCAAAGCCTGTTATAACTGCTAAAGTTTGTTTGAACTGTTCTATTTCTGTTACAGATAGAACATTTTTGATTGATTTGATCTGTTTGCCTCTTTCGCAAATGGATGTAATCTTAGGAATGGATTGGTTATCTTCTAATCATGTCCTATTAGATTGTGCAAATAAAACCTTAGTTTTTCCTAGTTGTGAGAATTCTGAATTTTTGACTGCCAACCAAGTAAATGCTTCTTTGAGAGAAAGAGCTCAAGGATACATGTTACTATCTTCTTTAGAGGTCAAGAGCGAGCTAGTTTTAGAGCGCATACCTGTCGTGAATGAGTTTCCGGAAGTCTTTCCTGAAGACGTACCAGGTTTGCCACCAGTTCGGGACATCGAGTTTGCGATCGATCTTGTGCCAGGAACAGGACCAGTGTCTATGGCACCGTATCGTATGGCACCTGCTGAGTTGGAAACTTTGAAGGAACAGTTGGTAGACTTATTGGGGAAGCAGTTTGTTAGACCCAGTGTGTCGCCGTGGGGAGCACCTGTGCTGTTGGTGAAAAAGAAAGATGGAACATCTCGCCTATGTGTGGATTATCGCCAGTTGAATAAGGTTACTATTAAGAACAAGTATCCACTTCCGAGGATAGATGACTTGATGGATCAGTTGAGGGGAGCGGCAGTTTTCTCCAAGATTGATTTGCGATCGGGTTATCACCAGATTCGTGTAAAGGCAGAAGATGTACCGAAGACAGCATTTCGAACACGCTATGGGCACTACGAGTATCTTGTGATGCCGTTTGGTGTGACGAATGCTCCAGCTATATTCATGGACTATATGAATAGGATCTTTCGTCCATACCTAGATCAGTTTGTCGTTGTCTTCATAGATGACATACTTATCTATTCGCAAGACCAGGAAGAACATGCTGAGCATCTTAGTGTGGTTCTTCAAGTTCTGAAAGAGAAACAGCTGTATGCAAAACTGTCCAAGTGTGAGTTTTGGCTCGAAGAAGTGCAGTTTTTGGGTCATGTAATTTCAAAGGAAGGAATTGCTGTAGATCCGTCGAAAGTCGAAGCAGTTCTTGAGTGGGAAAGACCAACCACAGTGACTGAGATGCGCAGTTTTGTGGGTTTGGCTGGGTATTATCGGAGGTTCATTGAGGGATTCTCTAAGATTGTAGGACCTCTTACCCAATTGACGAGGAAGGACAAAGTGTTTGAATGGACTGAAGCCTGTGAGCAGAGTTTTCAGGAGTTGAAGAAGAGGCTGACTACATCACCAGTGTTGATATTGCCAGATCCAAGCGAACCTTTTGAAGTGTACTGTGATGCTTCATACCAAGGATTAGGCTGTGTTCTGATGCAGAATCGGAAGGTAGTAGCGTATGCCTCGAGACAGTTGAAAGTGCACGAGAAGAATTACCCAACTCATGATCTGGAGTTAGCAGCGGTAGTCTTTGCGTTGAAGATTTGGAGGCACTACTTGTATGGTTCGACGTTCAATGTCTTCAGCGATCATAAGAGCTTGAAGTATCTATTCGATCAGAAGGAGCTCAATATGAGACAAAGACGGTGGCTGGAATTTTTGAAGGACTATGACTTCCAGTTGCAGTATCATCCGGGAAAAGCTAATGTGGTAGCGGATGCCCTGAGTAGAAAAGTGTAACATGTGTCTGCCATGATGGTTAAGGAACACGAGCTGTTGGAACAGTTCAGAGATATGCATCTGTCTGTGGTTAGTATGCCAGGAAGACTATGTGTGGGTATGGTTACGGTATCTTGTGATCTGATGGATCAGATTCGGGAGAAACAAGTATACGACCAGTATCTGGAGAAAGAGCGAAGGAATCTAAAGAAAGGGATGACGTCGGAATACAAAGAAGGAACGGATGGAATCCTAAGACGAGGAGAACGGGTTTGTGTGCCAAACAACCCAGAGATAAGGAGGTTAATTCTGGACGAAGCTCATAGAAGCAAGTTGAGTATGCATCCAGGGTCAACCAAGATGTACCAAGACCTGAAGCGGTTGTTTTGGTGGCAAGGCATGAAAATAGATGTAGCTGATTATGTGGCATCTTGCTTAGTGTGTCAGAAAGCAAAGGTTGAACATCAGAGGCCAGCTGGAATGTTACTTCCGTTGGATATCCTAGAGTGGAAATGGGATGGCATAGCAATGGATTTCGTGACGTGTTTGCCAAGGACACCTAAAGGATACGATTCCATTTGGGTTATAATTGATAGGCTTACGAAATCAGCTCATTTTCTACCGATTAATCTCAAGTATTCTATGGAAAAGCTTACTCAGATTTATATCAGTGAGATTGTGAGACTGCATGGAGTACCTTCAAGTATCATATCGGATAGAGACCCGTGATTTACTTCGCGTTTTTGGCAAAGTTTACATGAAGCTTTAGGAACGAAGTTACGATTAAGTTCAACTTACCATCCTCAAACTGATGGACAATCGGAAAGGACGATTCAGTCTTTAGAGGATTTGTTGAGGGCGTGTGTGTTGGAACATGCCGGAAGTTGGGAGAATTTCCACCGTTGATAGAGTTTACCTACAACAACAGTTATCATTCGAGTATAGGGATGGCACCCTACGAAGCTTTATATGGACGACGTTGCAGAACACCTTTGTGTTGGTACCAAGATGGAGAAAGTGCTTCATTAGTACCTGAACTAGTGCAACAAACAACCGAGAAGGTGAAACTGATTCAAGAAAAGATGAGGACGACTCAGAGCCGACAGAAGAGTTACGCGGATAAAAGACGTAGGCCACTTGAGTTCGAGGAAGGGGATCATGTGTTTTTGAGAGTCACTCCGATGACTGGGGTGGGCAGGGTCCTGAAGTCCAGAAAACTCACTCCAAAATTCATTGGACCTTACCAAATTCTTCGTCGGATAGGTCCAGTAGCTTACCAAATAGCTTTACCGCCTTTTCTATCCAACCTTCATAATGTTTTTCATGTTTCGCAATTGCGAAAGTATATTCCTGATCCCAATCACGTCATAGAGTCTGATTCAGTACAGCTAAAGGATAACCTAACCTATGAGACATTGCCGGTTAAGATCGAGGACAGGAGGATAAAGAAACTGCGAGGGAAGGAGATAGCGTTGGTCAAAGTTATCTGGAACGGGACTACAGGTGATGCTACCTGGGAAAGAGAAGAGGACATGCAACAACAGTACCCGAGTTTGTTTTAAGAGGTACGTATAATTTCGAGGACGAAATTCTTTTAAGAGGGGTAGGAATGTAACGCCCCGATTTTCACGCTTTCTAATTCTTTAGTATTTTAATGTCTTTATTTTATTCGAGGTCTTAGGAATAGAAATAAAATATTCCGAGACCACAGTCATGCTCGACGATATCGTAGGAAGCTATGATTAAGTTTTGAGTCGAAAACTCAAACGGAGTCCGGTCTGCGTTTTTACACTGACAGTATGATTTTACTGCTCAGAAGACCTCAGATGGACCCGTGAACGAGACAATAAGTCTTAGAATTCGATTATCTACGTTTTGGTTAAATTTCGTAAAAATTTCAGAAAAATCACTTCCTGACCTTCGTTCGGGCGGAATCCCCAATCGGGTGACGAACGGAGCCACATATGGATTTACCGGGACTCGCCAACAGATAATCTTGATATCACATCATCCCAGGACACTTGGGAGAGTATGCCAGAGTCGTCATGACGTTCGGAAATATCTGGACGCAAAATGACCAAAATGCCCCTAACCTTAGTCTTTTACACTTTTACCATTATACCCTTTTGGCAAATGACCTTTTTACCCTTAAGTGAACTTTTAAGAGGCTGAACTCAGCCCCTCACTTCATCATTTTCGCACAGCCCCTCATCCTTAGAAGCTCCATAGTTGTTCTTGAGAGAAAACTCCATTTTCACCTAGAAAAGCTTGAGTTTTTGTTGGATTCACTTGATTCCTTGAGCAATCTTTCTTCATTTCAAGGTAAGATCACTTCTATGATCTCTTAGCTTCTTGAATCTTTCTTTATTTCAAGATCAATCTTCATTTTCATGAAAATAATTTCTTAGATCCAAAACTTTGAAAATCCATAGGAAATTGTAGAAAAATCCTTTTGAGGTAAGACCAAGTTCTTTGAACTCACATCATCAATCTCTACCTAAACTCAAGAGCTTATGATTCAACTCTCATCATAGCTCAAAAAGCATTTTTGGCCGAACCCTTTTGGATGATGATGAATAGTGTTTTCATCAATTTTTGATTTTTAACACTTGATTTCATCCTTAGCTTTCCTAATGCCTTTGAATCCATGAAATGGAAAACCAAAACCAATTCCTAACCTTTTTAACCTAGGGTGGCCGAAATCCTCTTTGTTAGGATAGTTGAGATTGGTTTTGATTGTTGTTTAATGTTGGTTGTTGTGTTGTTGTAGTTGTTGACGATTATCAGGAGATTCAAAAACCGATCAACCGACTTTGATCCGGAAATCTGCTCATCAACAGGTATGGGGAGAAGAACCTCATCACACCAAGATGGTGGTAGTGAGAATGGTTGTTTAATTTTATGTGTGGGTGAAACCCTTTAGTTTGGGTTCACTTTTATATGTTAAGTTTTGTTAAGTTCTCTTGGAGAACAAGGTTGTCATGATGAGTTTATGCTTAAGTATGTTGTAGTGTGCTTTAGCATATGTTGATGAAGATATGATTGAATGAAAATCATTTTCATGTATGTTGGAAAACCTACTTTGATCACTAGATCAAGTATGGACTTTTATTGTTTGATTATGAGACCATGATGTGTGATGGATATGTTTGATTATGATGTAGTAATGTGTATTGTGGTTTACCATAATTGTGTGAGTTTTTGAGCTACATTTGCTTTGTTGGTGAAGCAAAGTCTCCATTTTTCATTGGAGTAGGCTTGTGGCCTTAGTAAGAGGAAAATATAAGAACATATGTTGTTCTTGTTTTGGCAAAGTTTTGATGCAACAAAACTTGATTTCATAACCTAGGATTTCAAAGAGAAACAAAAGTGATTTTTGATCCAAAGATCAAATGAAGTTTTAACCTTTAAAGTGTATCATCAAAGTGGGAAAATGTCTTTTCTTTAGCCATAGGTTTTTTTAATAAAACTAAGTGTTTCAAAAGAAGAATTAATGAAGGAGTTAGGAAAAATGAAGAACAGGGCACTCGCCCAGCAAACCCCGTCTCGCCTCGCGAGACAGAGGGAAGATAAGGCATTCGCCAGGCGAACATTGCCTCGCCTCGCGAGATAGTGGACTAGCCCGAGCAGCAAAGATGAAATTTCTCGGCCTCGCGTCGCGAAGTCGTCTCGCCTCGCGAACCGCCTAAACACCAAAGATGCAACTTCTCGACCTCGCGTAGCGAAGCAGTTCTCGCCCCGCGAACCGCCTAAATAGTGAAGATGCAGCTTCTCTGCCTCGCGTCGCGATATAATCCTCGCCTCGCGGAGCAGAAAGACTGTCTGAATAGAAAAGATCACTCCTCTGCCTCGCGTCGCGACACAATCCTCGCCTCGCGAAGCAGAAGGACTTTCCAAGCAGTAAAGATAACTTCTCAGCCTCGCGTCGCGACATAGACCTTCGCCTCGCGAGAAATGGTTTGTTTATAAAGAGTGTTTTTCAACTCAAACTGTAAAGTTTTACGTTTTAAAAACCTAAGTTAAGTAATTGACTTAGAGTTGAAAACAAGGGATAATTAAGTATGGTATGTAGTGGAACAAGACCACATGCTATACCATTGATGACTTAATACATCAATGACTTCATAAAACATAAACACAAACATGAAACGTTTTGGGTTTTGAAACAGTAGTTCGATGACGGACCGGTGATTCGGACCCCGATCAGTCGTTCAATTGTTTCAGTCTAGTGATGACTCAATCCCGGAAGGATCACGAGATTTATCCGGTGGATAAAGGTTTTGTTTTCAAAAAGACATGTATAGTTCCTAAGGAAAAGAACCTTAGTAGACTTCGAGGTTTATCCGGGGGATAGACATTGCTTGATCGCATCTGATTTGTGTAAGCATTGGCATTTCATTTGCATAGTTGTAAGGCCTTGAGCCTAGGAGTTGAGCTTACACCTTGATGCGGGTGCGAATCTTACGGTGACGATCTTCAATGGTCTTTTTGGAGGTATCAGGGTTGGAAGGGCTGACATGTGACCAGTTGGTAGCTCTTCTGTGTCGTGGCGAATCCGTGCAATACACTGATATCCTCTACTAGATGCCGTACTTTTCATGTTTGGTCGAGAGTGTTACCGTAAAGCCAGATACGTGCACGTTACGAATGTTGTAGCATCTTGCTCATGGCTGGCAGAAACCGGAACATGTCCTCCCATTCACTCTCTCCGAATGTTTTGTTAGCTCCATGGAGTAGGGGTCAGAGTAGTACCCAGTGACATTGACATTGAGTCATATACATTGCATTGCATTGCATGGCTATTGATGTTTACATTTTCTGTTATACATCGTTGTACTGTTTAAGAGTACCTTATATTATACTGTTAACTGCTTAACATGATATTATGCCGTCAAATGCTTAATATGTTTGACATTGAGAATTCTTGTAAGCATGTTGGGTACGCTGTTGCCGGTGAGTCGTCCCGTTTTTACTATTGCTGTTTTGTTGTGTTGATGAACGGGAATCTCACCCATATCTGTATGTTTTCTGTTGGTACTTGCTGTTGCTGTTTGAACAGATTGACGTGATGATGGTTCAGTCCAGTAGTTTCCTTCGAGCCGGAGGAGGACTCTTTTTGTGGTCTTGTTTTATTGTCGGCCAGACTATGTCAGTTGTGTAGTACTTTTGGGGGAGCTACGACTCCTAGTACTTGTTGTATCAGTTATACATTAGACTTATGTCTGTATATAGTATTATTCCTTTTTCTGTTTATGTCCCTGTATTTATTATGCATATTGTTCTAGAAATGTATGGCGGACTTAAGTTCGCTATTAGTATTATTTACCTTTGCTAAATCCCATTGCATCTTGTGAAAAGAAAAAAAAAAAGAAGAAAACTGTATTTTCCGCATTAAGAAATATTTTCGGCCTTATAAACGTTCGGGAATGTGACACTCGGGAAAGGGTGTTGCAGTTACAGCACATGATGCTTTAGAACTTTATTGAAAAAGGGCACCTCTTTTCTGGTCAAACTTGGCCTTTGAATATCTTAATACTTCATTCAAAATTACTTCTCCCACCATCATAATGTTCTGTATTCTGAGAAGACGCTTGATTAGCTTCATTGGACGCTTCTTAAATGAGCTAAGGCACTTTGTTATCCACAGGGCACATTCACGCGACTGTTTAACTCGTAGCATTCTGACTAGTTAGCGTATTATGCTTCTTTGACCCAGTTACTGGCCCAATTTGGATTCGATGTCTTCATGAAACTTGTATATATGTATATTAGTGTTAATGAGACAAAGGATTCATCCAATTTGGATGACTACAACTCAATATATGGTCATCAGTCGTTACAAAGGTATGACTGTCAGGAACAACATCACGTCTCCATCTTAAGGATGCAATTTGACAAAGATAGAGATCCATTTCGCTCTTGACGTCTTCATGAAAGATGCAACTATTTCTATGAGCCTTCCAACGATACCAAGATCGATGCATTTGAGAACCTAAAGCTCTTGAAATTAACATCAGATGCTTGCATGTTATGATTGTCACGAACAGTATCACATCTCAAGTTTGTAGAAGGAATTTCACTCCAATAGAGATTGATTCTGATCTCGACTTCCTCAAAAAACATGTAGGTATTTCTCTTATATTTCTAACCAAACGAAGATCACTTCATTTGGACAAGTGTACCTCAAAATACGACATTTCGGACGCTTGATCGTCGGCAGCAGACACTTGACTTCAATCTTAAGTGTTTTTGCCTCTACAGCTTTTGTTTCGTGCTGTTCTTCTCTTTCTTCTATTAGGTTTACTGACGATTTTAACTTCTCTGTTACAGCACTTGATGCTTCAGAAATTTATTGAAAAGGGTACCTCATTTTCTGGTCATGCTTGGACTTTGAATATCTTAATACTTCATTCAAAATTACTTTGCCAACCATCATAATGTTCTGTATTCTGAGTAGACACTTGATTAGATTAACTGGACGCTTCTTAAATGTGCTAAGAAGCTTTGTTATCCATCGGGCAAATTCAAAATGCAGTTTAACTTGTAGAATTCTGATGAGTTAGCGTATTATGCTTCTTTGACACAGTTTCCGGACGAATTAGGATTCGATATATTAATGAAACTTGTATATATGGATATTAGCTTTAATAAGATATCAGTTTCATCCAATTTGGACACCTAAAGCTCAATATATGGCCATCAGACGCTACAAAGGTATGACAGTCAGCAATCACATCACGTCACCAACTTAAGGATGCAATTTCACAAAGATAGAGATCGATTTCACTCTTGACCTCTTCATGAGAGTTGAAGGTATTTCTATCAGCATTCCAGCAATACCAAGATCGATGCATATGAACACCTAAAGCTCCAGTAAATATCAACAGATGCTTCCTTGTTCAGATTGTCACGAACAGCATCACATCATAAGTTTGAAGAAGGAATTTCAATAACACAGAGATTGGTTATGATCTCGATTTCTTCAGGAATCAAGTAGGTATTTCTGTTATCTTTCTAACCAATACAAGATCACTTCATTTGGACGAACTTATCTCAAAATACGACGTTTCAGACGATTGATTCTCGGCAGCAGGCACTTGACTTCATTCGTAAGTGTTTTTGCTTTTGCAGCTTTTTTAATTTTGTATTTGTTCGCATTTTTCTTCTCTTTCTTCTGTTAGGGTAGCTAAAGCGTTTGTCTTCTCTGTTACAGCACTTGATGCTTCGGAACTTTATTGAAAAGGGCACCACTTTTCTGGTCAAACTTGGCCTTTGAATATCTTAATACTTCATTCAAAATTACTTCTCCCACCAATAATGTTCTGTATTCTGAGTAAACGCTTGATTAGCTTCACTGGACGCTTCTTAAATGAGCTAAGGCGCTTTGTTATCCACAGGGCACATTCACGCGACTGTTTAACTCGTAGCATTCTGACGAGTTAGCGTATTATGCTTCTTTGACCCAGTTACTGGCCCAATTTGGATTCGCTGTCTTCGTGAAACTTGTATATATGGATATTACATTTAATGAGACATCGGATTCATCCAATTTGGATAACTACAGCTCAATATATGGTCATCATCCGCTACAAAGGTTTGACTGTCAGGAACAACATCACGTCTTCATCTTAAGGATGCAATTAGACAAAGATAGAGATCCATTTCGCTCTTGACCTCTTCATGAAAGTTGCGACTATTTCTATGAGCCTTCCAACGATACCAAGATCGATGCATTTGAGAACCTAAACCTCCAGAAATTATCATCAGACGCTTGCATGTTATGATTGTCACGAACAGTATCACATCTCAAGCTTGAAGGAGGAGTTTCACTCAGATAGAGATTGATTCTGATCTCGACTTCCTCAAAAAACATGTAGTTATTTCTCTTATATTTCTAACGAAACCAAGATCACTTCATTTGGACGAGCGTACCTCAAAACGACATTTCGGACGCTTGATTGTCGGCAGCAGGCACTTGACATCAATCTTAAGTGTTTTTGCCTCTGCAGCTTTTGTACTTTTGTATTTGTTCGCGCTTTTCTTCTCTTTCTTCTATTAGGGTTACTGAAGATTTTAACTTCTCTGTTACAGCACTTGATGCTTCAGAAATTTATTGAAAAGGGTACCCCATTTTCTTGTCATGCTTGGACAATGAATATCTTAACACTTCATTCAAAATTACTTTGCCAACCATCATAATGTTCTATATTCTGAGTAGACGCTTGATTAGATTAACTGCACGCTTCTTAAATGTGCTAAGGCGCTTTGTTATCCACCGGGCAAATTCAAAATGCAGTTTATCTTGTAGAATTCTGATGAGTTAGTGTATTATGCTTCTTTGACACAGTTACCGTACGAAGTAAGATTCGATATATTGATGAAACTTGTATATATGGATATTAGCTTTAATAAGATACCAGTTTCATCCAATTCGGACACCTGCAGCTCAATATATGGCCATCAGACGCTACAAAGGTATGACTGTCAGGAACAACATCCCGTCACCAACTTAAGGATGCAATTTCACAAAGATAGAGATCGATTTCGCTCTTGACCTCTGCATGGGAGTTGCAGATATTTCAATTAGCATTCCAGCAATATCAAGATCGATGCATTTTAACACATAAAGCTCCCGTAAAAATCAGCAGATGCTTCCATGTTCTCATTATCGCGAACAGTATCACATCTCAAGCTTGGAGAAGGAATTTCAATCTGACAAAGATTGACTATGATCTCGACTTCTTCAGGAATCATGCAGGTATTTCTATTATCTTTCTAACCAATACAAGATCACTTCATTTGCACGAGCTTACCTCAAAATACGAAGTTTCGGACGATTAATTCTCGGCTGCAGGAACTTGGCTTCAATCTTATGTGTTTTTGCTTTTGTACTTTTGTATTTGTTCGCATTTTTCTTCTCCTTCTTCTGTTAGGGGAACTGAAGCGTTTGTCTTCTCTGTTACAGCACTTGATGCTTCAGAACTTTATCGAAAAGGGCACCACTTTTCTGGTCAAACTTGGCCTTTGAATATCTTAATACTTCATTCAAAATTACTTCTCCCACCCTCATAATGTTCTGTATTCTGAGTAGACGCTTGATTAGCTTCACTGGACGCTTCTTAAATGAGCTAAGGTGCTTTGTTATCCACAGGGCACATTCACGCAACTGTTTAACTCGTAGCATTCTGACGAGTTAGCGTATTATGCTTCTTTGACCCAGTTACTGGCCCAATTAGGAATCGATGTCTTCATGAAACTTGTATATATAGATATTAGATATAATGAGACATCGGATTCAACCAATTCGGATAACTACAGCTCAATATATGGTCATTAGTCGCTACAAAGGTATGACTGTCAGGAACAACATCACGTCTCCATCTTAAGGATGCAATTTGAAAAAGACTGAAAAGTTGCAACTATTTCTATGAGCCTTCCAACGATACCAAGATCGATGCATTTGAGAACCTAAAGCTCCAGATGTTATCATCAGACGCTTGCATGTTATTATTGTCACGAACAGTATCACATCTCAAGCTTGAAGAAGGAGTTTCACTCAGATAGAGATTGATTCTAATCTCGACTTCCTCAAAAAACATGTAGTTATTTCTCTTATATTTCTAACGAAACCAAGATCACTTCATTTGGACGAGGGTACCTCAAAATACGACATTTCGGACGCTTGATTGTCGGTAGCAGGCACATGACTTCAATCTGAAGTGTTTTTGCCTCTGCAGCTTTTGTACCTTTGTATTTGTTCGCGCTTTTCTTCTCTTTCTTCTATTTGGGTTACTGAAGATTTTTACTTCTCTGTTACAGCACTTGATGCTTCAGAAATTTATTGAAAAGGGTACCTCATTTTCTGGTCTTGCTTGGACTTTGAATATCTTAATACTTCATTCAAAATTACATTGCCAACCATCATAAATTTGTATATTCTGAGTACACGCTTGATTAGCTTAACTGGACGCTTCTTAAATGTGCTAAGGCGCTTTGTTATCCATCGGGCACATTCAAAATGCAGTTTAACTTGTAGAATTCTGATTTGTTAGTGTATTATGTTTCTTTGACACAGTTACCGGACGAATTAGGATTCGATATATTTATGAAACTTGTATATATGGATACTAGCTTTAATAAGATATAAGTTTCATCCAATTCGGAACCCTACAGCTCAATATATAGCCACCAGACGATACAAAGGTATGACTGTCAGGAACAACATCACGTCACGAACTAAAGGATGCAATTTCACAAAGATAGAGATCGATTTCGCTCTTGACCTCTTCATGAGAGTTGCAGATATTTCTATCCGCTTTCCAGCAATACAGAGATCGATGCATTTGAACAACTAAAGCTCCAGTAAATATCTACAGATGCTTCGATGTTCTGATTGTCACGAATAGTATCACATCTCAAGCTTGAAGAAGGAATTTCATTCAGACAGAGATTGATTATGATCTCGACTTCTTCAAGGATCATGTAGGTATTTCTATAATCTTTCTAACCAATACATGATCACTTCATTTGGAAGAGCATTCCTCAAAATATGACGCTTCGGACGATTGATTCTCGGCAGCAGGCACTTGACTTCAATCTTAAGTGTTTTTGCTTTTGTACTTTTGTATTTGTTCGAATTTTACTTCTCTTTCTTCTGTTAGGGTACCTGAAGCATTTGTCTACTCTGTTACAACACTTGATGCTTCAGAACTTTATCGAAATGGGCACCACTTTTCTGGTCAAACTTGCCTTTGAATATCTTAATACTTCATTCAAAATTACTTCTCCCACCATCATAATGTTCAGTATTCTGAGTAGACACTTGATTAGCTTCACTGGACACTTCTTAAATAAGCTAAGGCGCTTTGTTATCCACAGGGCACATTCATGCGACTGTTTAACTCATAAGATTCTGATGAGTTAGCGTATTATACTTCTTTGACCCAGTTACTGGCCCAATTAGGATTCGATGTCTTCATGAAACTTGTATATATGGATATTAGATTTAATGAGACATTGCATTCATCCAATTCGGATAACTACAGCTCAATATATGGTCATTAGTCGCTGCAAAGGTATGACTGTCAGGAACAACATCACGTCTCCATCTTAAGGATGCAATTTGACAAAGATAGAGATCCATTTCGCTCTTGACCTCTTCATGAAATTTCAAATATTTCTATGAGCCTTCCAACGATACCAAGATCAATGCATTTGAGAAGCTAAAGCTCCAGAAATTATCATCAGGCGCTTGCATGTTATGATTGTCATGAACAGTATCACATCTCAAGTTTGAAGAAGGAGTTTCACTCAGATAGAGATTGATTTTGATCTCGACTTCCTCAAAAAACATGTAGTTATTTCTCTTATATTTCTAACGAAACCAAGATCACTTCTTTTGGACGAGCGTACGTCAAAATACGACATTTCGGACGCTTGATTGTCGACAGCAGGCACTTAAGTGTTTTTGCTTCAGCAGCTTTTGTACTTTTGTATTTGTTTGCGCTTTTCTTCTCTTTCTTCTATTAAGGTTACCGAAGATTTTAACTTCTCTGTTACAGCACTTGATGCTTCAGAAATTTTTAAAAAGGTACCTCATTTTCTGGTCATGCTTGGACTTTGTATATTTTAATACTTCATTCAAAATTACTCTGCCAAATATCATAATGTTCTGTATTCTGCATAGACGCTTGATTAGCTTAACTGGACACTTCTTAAATGTGCTAAGGCGCTTTGTTATCCACCAGGCACATTCAAAATGCAGTTTAACTTGTAGAATTCTGATGAGTTAGCGTATTATGCTTCTTTGACACAGTTACCGGAGGAATTAGGATTCGATATATTCATGAAACTTGTATATATGGATATTAGCTTTAATAAGATACCAGTTTCATCCAATTCGGACACCTACATCTCAATATATGGCCATCAGATGCCACAAAGGTATGACTGTCAGGAATAACATAACGTCACCAAATTAAGGATGCAATTTTACCAAGATAGAGATCGATTTCCTTCTTGACCTCTTCATGACAGTTGCAGATATTTCTATTAGCTTTCCAGCAATACCAAGATCGATGCATTTGAACACCTAAACCTCCAGTAAATATCAGCAGATGCTTCCATGTTCTGATTGTCACGAACATTATCACATCTCAAGCTTGAAGAAGGAATTTCAATCAGACAGAGATTGATTACGATCTCGACTTCTTCAGGAATCATGTATGTATTTCCATTATCTTTCTAACCAATACAAGATCACTTCATTTGGACGAGCTTACCTCAAAAAACGATATTTCGGAAGATTGATTCTCGGCAGCAGGCACTTGACTTCAATCTTAAGTGTTTTTGCTTTTGCAGCTTTTGTACTTTTGTATTTGTTCGCATTTTTATTCTCTTTCTTCTGTTAGGGTAGCTGGAGCGTTTGTCTTCTTTGTTACAGCACTTGATGCTTCAAAACTTTATTGAAAAGGGCACCACTTTTCTGGTCAAACTTGGCCTTTGAATATCTTAATACTTCATTCAAAATTACTTCTCCCACCATCATAATATTCAGTATTCTGAGTAGACACTTGATTAGCTTCACAGGACGCTTCTTAAATGAGCTAAGGCGCTTTCTTATCCACTGGGCACATTCATGCGACTGTTTAACTCGTAACATTCTGATGAGTTAGCGTATTATGCTTCTTTGACCCAGTTACTGGCCCAATTAGGATTCGATGTCTTCATGAAACTTGTATATATGGATATTAGATTTAATGAGACATTGGATTCATCCAATTTGGATAACTACAACTCAATATAAGGTCATCAGTCGCTACAAAGGTATGACTGTCAGGAACAACATCACGTCTCCATCTTAAGGATGCAATTTGACAAAGAGATCCATTTCGCTCTTCATTTGAGAACCTAAAGCTCCAGAAATTATCATCAGAGGCTTGCATGTTATGATTGTCACGAACAGTATCACATCTCAAGCTTGAAGAAGGAGTTTCACTCAGATAGAGATTGATTCTGATCTCGACTTCCTCAAAAAACATGTATTTATTTCTCTTATATTTCTAACCAAACCAAGATCACTTCATTTGTACGAGCGTACCTCAAAATACGACATTTCGGACGCTTGATTGTCGGCAGCAGGCACTTGACTTCAATCTTAAGTGTTTTTGCCTCTCCAGCTTTTGATTTTTTGTATTTTTCGCGCTTTTCTTCTCTTTCTTCTACTAGGGTATCTAAAGATTTTAACTTCTCTGTTACAGCACTTGTTGCTTCATAAATTTATTGAAAAGGGTACCTCATTTTCTGGTCCTGCTTGGACTTTGAATATCTTAGTACTTCATTCAAAATTACTTTGCCAACCATCATAAGGTTTTGTATTCTGAGTAGACGCTTGATTAGCTTAACTGGACGCTTCTTAAATGTGCTAAGGCGCTTTGTTATCCACCGGGCACATTCAAAAAGCAGTTTAACTTGTAGAATTCTGATGAATTAGCGTATTATGCTTCTTTGACAAAGTTACCTGACGAATTATGATTCGATATATTCATGAAACTTGTATATATGGATATTAGCTTTAATAAGATACCAGTTTCATCCAATTCGGACTCCTACAGCTCAATATATGGCCATCAGATGCTACAAAGGTATGACTGTCAGGAACAACATCACGTCACCAACTTCAGGATGCAATTTCACAAAGATAGAGATCGATTTCGCTCTTGACCTCTTCATGAGAGTTGCAGATATTTCTATCAGATTTCCTGCAATGCCAAGATCGATGCATTTGCACACCTAAAGCTCCAGTAAATAACAGCAGATGCTTCCATGTTCTGATTGTCATAAACAGTATCACATCTCAAGCTTGATGAAGGAATTTCAATCAGACAGAGATTGATTACGATCTCGACTTCTTCAGGAATCATGTATGTATTTCCATTATCTTTCTAACCAATACAAGATCACTTCATTTGCACGAGCTTACCTCAAAAAATGACATTTCGGACGATTGATTCTCGGTAGCAGGCACTTGACTTCAATCTTAAGTGTTTTTGCTTTTGCAGCTTTTGTACTTTTGTATTTGTTCGCATTTTTATTCTCTTTCTTCTGTTAGGGTAGCTGGAGCGTTTGTCTTCTTTGTTACAGCACTTGATGCTTCAAAACTTTATTGAAAAGGGCACCACTTTTCTGGTCAAACTTGGCCTTTGAATATCTTAATACTTCATTCAAAATTACTTCTCCCACCATCATAATATTCAGTATTCTGAGTAGACACTTGATTAGCTTCACAGGACGCTTCTTAAATGAGCTAAGGCGCTTTCTTATGCACTGGGCACATTCATGCGACTGTTTAACTCGTAACATTCTGATGAGTTAGCGTATTATGCTTCTTTGACCCAGTTACTGGCCCAATTAGGATTCGATGTCTTCATGAAACTTGTATATATGGATATTAGATTTAATGAGACATTGGATTCATCCAATTTGGATAACTACAACTCAATATAAGGTCATCAGTCGCTACAAAGGTATGACTGTCAGGAACAACATCACGTCTCCATCTTAAGGATGCAATTTGACAAAGATAGAGATCCATTTCGCTCTTCATTTGAGAACCTAAAGCTCCAGAAATTATCATCAGAGGCTTGCATGTTATGATTGTCACGAACAGTATCACATCTCAAGCTTGAAGAAGGAGTTTCACTCAGATAGAGATTGATTCTGATCTCGACTTCCTCAAAAAACATGTATTTATTTCTCTTATATTTCTAACCAAACCAAGATCACTTCATTTGTACGAGCGTACCTCAAAATACGACATTTCGGACGCTTGATTGTCGGCATCAGGCACTTGACTTCAATCTTAAGTGTTTTTGCCTCTGCAGCTTTTGATTTTTTGTATTTGTTCGCGCTTTTCTTCTCTTTCTTCTACTAGGGTTACTAAAGATTTTAACTTCTCTGTTACAGCACTTGTTGCTTCATAAATTTATTGAAAAGGGTACCTCATTTTCTGGTCCTGCTTGGACTTTGAATATCTTAGTACTTCATTCAAAATTACTTTGCCAACCATCATAAGGTTTTGTATTCTGAGTAGACGCTTGATTAGCTTAACTGGACGCTTCTTAAATGTGCTAAGGCGCTTTGTTATCCACCGGGCACATTCAAAAAGCAGTTTAACTTGTAGAATTCTGATGAATTAGCGTATTATGCTTCTTTGACAAAGTTACCTGACGAATTAGGATTCGATATATTCATGAAACTTGTATATATGGATATTAGCTTTAATAAGATACCAGTTTCATCCAATTCGGACTCCTACAGCTCAATATATGGCCATCAGATGCTACAAAGGTATGACTGTCAGGAACAACATCACGTCACCAACTTCAGGATGCAATTTCACAAAGATAGAGATCGATTTCGCTCTTGACCTCTTCATGAGAGTTGCAGATATTTCTATCAGATTTCCTGCAATGCCAAGATCGATGCATTTGCACACCTAAAGCTCCAGTAAATAACAGCAGATGCTTCCATGTTCTGATTGTCATAAACAGTATCACATCTCAAGCTTGATGAAGGAATTTCAATCAGACAGAGATTGATTACGATCTCGACTTCTTCAGGAATCATGTATGTATTTCCATTATCTTTCTAACCAATACAAGATCACTTCATTTGCACGAGCTTACCTCAAAAAATGACATTTCGGACGATTGATTCTCGGTAGCAGGCACTTGACTTCAATCTTAAGTGTTTTTGCTTTTGCAGCTTTTGTACTTTTGTATTTGTTCGCATTTTTATTCTCTTTCTTCTGTTAGGGTAGCTGGAGCGTTTGTCTTCTTTGTTACAGCACTTGATGCTTCAAAACTTTATTGAAAAGGGCACCACTTTTCTGGTCAAACTTGGCCTTTGAATATCTTAATACTTCATTCAAAATTACTTCTCCCACCATCATAATATTCAGTATTCTGAGTAGACACTTGATTAGCTTCACAGGACGCTTCTTAAATGAGCTAAGGCGCTTTCTTATGCACTGGGCACATTCATGCGACTGTTTAACTCGTAACATTCTGATGAGTTAGCGTATTATGCTTCTTTGACCCAGTTACTGGCCCAATTAGGATTCGATGTCTTCATAAAACTTGTATATATGGATATTAGATTTAATGAGACATTGGATTCATCCAATTTGGATAACTACAACTCAATATAAGGTCATCAGTCGCTACAAAGGTATGACTGTCAGGAACAACATCACGTCTCCATCTTAAGGATGCAATTTGACAAAGATAGAGATCCATTTCGCTCTTCATTTGAGAACCTAAAGCTCCAGAAATTATCATCAGAGGCTTGCATGTTATGATTGTCACGAACAGTATCACATCTCAAGCTTGAAGAAGGAGTTTCACTCAGATAGAGATTGATTCTGATCTCGACTTCCTCAAAAAACATGTATTTATTTCTCTTATATTTCTAACCAAACCAAGATCACTTCATTTGTACGAGCGTACCTCAAAATACGACATTTCGGACGCTTGATTGTCGGCAGCAGGCACTTGACTTCAATCTTAAGTGTTTTTGCCTCTGCAGCTTTTGATTTTTTGTATTTGTTCGCGCTTTTCTTCTCTTTCTTCTACTAGGGTTACTAAAGATTTTAACTTCTCTGTTACAGCACTTGTTGCTTCATAAATTTATTGAAAAGGGTACCTCATTTTCTGGTCCTGCTTGGACTTTGAATATCTTAGTACTTCATTCAAAATTACTTTGCCAACCATCATAAGGTTTTGTATTCTGAGTAGACGCTTGATTAGCTTAACTGGACGCTTCTTAAATGTGCTAAGGCGCTTTGTTATCCACCGGGCGCATTCAAAAAGCAGTTTAACTTGTAGAATTCTGATGAATTAGCGTATTATGCTTCTTTGACAAAGTTACCTGACGAATTAGGATTCGATATATTCATGAAACTTGTATATATGGATATTAGCTTTAATAAGATACCAGTTTCATCCAATTCGGACTCCTACAGCTCAATATATGGCCATCAGATGCTACAAAGGTATGACTGTCAGGAACAACATCACGTCACCAACTTCAGGATGCAATTTCACAAAGATAGAGATCGATTTCGCTCTTGACCTCTTCATGAGAGTTGCAGATATTTCTATCAGATTTCCTGCAATGCCAAGATCGATGCATTTGCACACCTCAAGCTCCAGTAAATAACAGCAGATGCTTCCATGTTCTGATTGTCATAAACAGTATCACATCTCAAGCTTGATGAAGGAATTTCAATCAGACAAAGATTGATTACGATCTCGACTTCTTCAGGAATCATGTATGTATTTCCATTATCTTTCTAACCAATACAAGATCACTTCATTTGGACGAGCTTACCTCAAATAACGATATTTCGGACGATTGATTCTCGGCAGCAGGCACTTGACTTCAATCTTAAGTGTTTTTGCTTTTGCAGCTTTTGTACTTTTGTATTTGTTCGCATTTTTATTCTCTTTCTTCTGTTAGGGTAGCTGGAGCGTTTGTCTTCTTTGTTACAGCACTTGATGCTTCAAAACTTTATTGAAAAGGGCACCACTTTTCTGGTCAAACTTGGCCTTTGAATATCTTAATACTTCATTCAAAATTACTTCTCCCACCATCATAATATTCAGTATTCTGAGTAGACACTTGATTAGCTTCACAGGACGCTTCTTAAATGAGCTAAGGCGCTTTCTTATGCACTGGGCACATTCATGCGACTGTTTAACTCGTAACATTCTGATGAGTTAGCGTATTATGCTTCTTTGACCCAGTTACTGGCCCAATTAGGATTCGATGTCTTCATGAAACTTGTATATATGGATATTAGATTTAATGAGACATTGGATTCATCCAATTTGGATAACTACAACTCAATATAAGGTCATCAGTCGCTACAAAGGTATGACTGTCAGGAACAACATCACGTCTCCATCTTAAGGATGCAATTTGACAAAGAGATCCATTTCGCTCTTCATTTGAGAACCTAAAGCTCCAGAAATTATCATCAGAGGCTTGCATGTTATGATTGTCACGAACAGTATCACATCTCAAGCTTGAAGAAGGAGTTTCACTCAGATAGAGATTGATTCTGATCTCGACTTCCTCAAAAAACATGTATTTATTTCTCTTATATTTCTAACCAAACCAAGATCACTTCATTTGTACGAGCGTACCTCAAAATACGACATTTCGGACGCTTGATTGTCGGCAGCAGGCACTTGACTTCAATCTTAAGTGTTTTTGCCTCTGCAGCTTTTGATTTTTTGTATTTGTTCGCGCTTTTCTTCTCTTTCTTCTACTAGGGTTACTAAAGATTTTAACTTCTCTGTTACAGCACTTGTTGCTTCATAAATTTATTGAAAAGGGTACCTCATTTTCTGGTCCTGCTTGGACTTTGAATATCTTAGTACTTCATTCAAAATTACTTTGCCAACCATCATAAGGTTTTGTATTCTGAGTAGACGCTTGATTAGCTTAACTGGACGCTTCTTAAATGTGCTAAGGCGCTTTGTTATCCACCGGGCACATTCAAAAAGCAGTTTAACTTGTAGAATTCTGATGAATTAGCGTATTATGCTTCTTTGACAAAGTTACCTGACGAATTAGGATTCGATATATTCATGAAACTTGTATATATGGATATTAGCTTTAATAAGATACCAGTTTCATCCAATTCGGACTCCTACAGCTCAATATATGGCCATCAGATGCTACAAAGGTATGACTGTCAGGAACAACATCACGTCACCAACTTCAGGATGCAATTTCACAAAGATAGAGATCGATTTCGCTCTTGACCTCTTCATGAGAGTTGCAGATATTTCTATCAGATTTCCTGCAATGCCAAGATCGATGCATTTGCACACCTAAAGCTCCAGTAAATAACAGCAGATGCTTCCATGTTCTGATTGTCACGAACAGTATCACATCTCAAGCTTGATGAAGGAATTTCAATCAGACAGAGATTGATTACGATCTCGACTTCTTCAGGAATCATGTATGTATTTCCATTATCTTTCTAACCAATACAAGATCACTTCATTTGCACGAGCTTACCTCAAAAAATGACATTTCGGACGATTGATTCTCGGTAGCAGGCACTTGACTTCAATCTTAAGTGTTTTTGCTTTTGCAGCTTTTGTACTTTTGTATTTGTTCGCATTTTTATTCTCTTTCTTCTGTTAGGGTAGCTGGAGCGTTTGTCTTCTTTGTTACAGCACTTGATGCTTCAAAACTTTATTGAAAAGGGCACCACTTTTCTGGTCAAACTTGGCCTTTGAATATCTTAATACTTCATTCAAAATTACTTCTCCCACCATCATAATATTCAGTATTCTGAGTAGACACTTGATTAGCTTCACAGGACGCTTCTTAAATGAGCTAAGGCGCTTTCTTATCCACTGGGCACATTCATGCGACTGTTTAACTCGTAACATTCTGATGAGTTAGCGTATTATGCTTCTTTGACCCAGTTACTGGCCCAATTAGGATTCGATGTCTTCATGAAACTTGTATATATGGATATTAGATTTAATGAGACATTGGATTCATCCAATTTGGATAACTACAACTTAATATAAGGTCATCAGTCGCTACAAAGGTATGACTGTCAGGAACAACATCACGTCTCCATCTCGAGGATGAAATTTGACAAAGATAGAGATCCATTTCGCTCTTCATTTGAGAACCTAAAGCTCCAGAAATTATCATCAGAGGCTTGCATGTTATGATTGTCACGAACAGTATCACATCTCAAGCTTGAAGAAGGAGTTTCACTCAGATAGAGATTGATTCTGATCTCGACTTCCTCAAAAAACATGTATTTATTTCTCTTATATTTCTAACCAAACCAAGATCACTTCATTTGTACGAGCGTACCTCAAAATACGACATTTCGGACGCTTGATTGTCGGCAGCAGGCACTTGACTTCAATCTTAAGTATGTTTGCCTCTGCAACTTTTGATTTTTTGTATTTGTTCGCGCTTTTCTTCTCTTTCTTCTACTAGGGTTACTAAAGATTTTAACTTCTCTGTTACAGCACTTGTTGTTTCAGAAATTTATTGAAAAGGGTACCTCATTTTCTGGTCCTGCTTGGACTTTGAATATCTTAGTACTTCATTCAAAATTACTTTGCCAACCATCATAAGGTTTTGTATTCTGAGTAGACGCTTGATTAGCTTAACTGGACGCTTCTTAAATGTGCTAAGGCGCTTTGTTATCCACCGGGCACATTCAAAAAGCAGTTTAACTTGTAGAATTCTGATGAATTAGCGTAATATGCTTCTTTGACAAAGTTACCTGACGAATTAGGATTCGATATATTCATGAAACTTGTATATATGGATATTAGCTTTAATAAGATACCAGTTTCATCCAATTCGGACTCCTACAGCTCAATATATGGCCATCAGATGCTCCAAAAAAGTATGACTGTCAGGAACAACATCACGTCACCAACTTCAGGATGCAATTTCACAAAGATAGAGATCGATTTCGCTCTTGACCTCTTCATGAGAGTTGCAGATATTTCTATCAGATTTCCTGCAATGCCAAGATCGATGCATTTGCACACCTAAAGCTCCAGTAAATAACAGCAGATGCTTCCATGTTCTGATTGTCACAAACAGTATCACATCTCAAGCTTGATGAAGAAATTTCAATCAGACAGAGATTGATTATGATCTCGACTTCTTCAGGAATCATGTAGGTATTTCTATTATCTTTCTAACCAATACAAGATCACTTCATTTGGACGAGCTTACCTCAAAATATGATGTTTCGGATGATTGAATCTTAGCAGCAGGCACTTGACTTCAATCTCAAGTGTTTTTGCTTTTGCAGCTTTTGAACTTTTGTATTTGTCCGTATTTTTCTTCTCTTTCTTCTGTTAGGTTAGCAGAAGAGTTTGTCTTCTCTGTTCCAGCACTTGATGCTTCAAAACTTTATTGAAAAGGGCACCACTTTTTTTGGTCAAACTTGGCCTTTGAATATCTTAATACTTCATTCAAAATTACTTCTCCCACCGTCATAATGTTCTGTATTCTGAGTAGACGCTTGATTAGCTTCACTGGACGCTTCTTAAATGAGTTAAGGCGCTTTGTTATCCACAGGGCACATTCACGCGACTGTTTAACTCGTAGCATTCTGACCAGTTAGCGTATTATACTTCTTTGACCCAGTTACTGGCCCAATTAGGATTCGATGTCTTCATGAAACTTGTATATATGGATATTAGATTTAATGAGACATCAGATTCGTCCAATTCGGATAACTACAGCTCAATATATGGTCATCAGTGGCTACAAAGGTATGACTGTCCGTAACAACATCACGTCTCCATGTTAAGGATGCAATTTGCCCAAGATTGAGATCCATTTCACTCTTGACCTCTTCATGAAAGTTGCAACCATTTCTATGAGCCTTCCAACGACACCAAGATCGATGCATTTGAGAACCAAAAGCTCCAGAAATTATCATCAGACGCTTGCATGTTATGATTGTCACAAACAGAATCACATCTCAAGCTTGAAGAAGGAGTTTCACTCAGATGGAGATTGATTCTGATCTCGACATCCTCAAAAAACATGTATTTATTTCTCTTATATTTCTAACCAAACCAAGATCACTTCAGTTGCACGAGCTTACCTTAAAATACGACATTTCGGACGCTTGACTGTCGGCAGCAGGCACTTGACTTCAAACTTAAGTGTTTTTGCCTCTGCAGCTTTTGACTTTTTGTATTTGTTCGCGCTTTTCTTCTCTTTCTTCTACTAGGGTTACTGAAGATTTTAACTTCTCTGTTACAGCACTTGTTGCTTTAGAAAATTATTGAAAAGGGTACCTCATTTTCTGGTCCTGCTTGGACTTTGAATATCTTAGTACTTCATTCAAAATTACTTTGCCAACCATCATAAGGTTTTGTATTCTGAGTAGACGCTTGATTAGCTTAACTGGATGCTTCTTAAATGTGCTAAGGCGCTTTGTTATCCACCGGGCACATTCAAAAACCAGTTTAACTGGTAGAATTCTGATGAATTAGCGTATTATGCTTCTTTGACATAGTTACCGGACGAATTAGGATTCGATATATTCATGAAACTTGTATATATGGATATTAGCTTTAATAAGATACCAGTTTCATCCAATTCGGACACCTACAGCTCAATATGTGGCCATTAGAAGCTACAAAGGTATGACTGTCAGGAACAACATCTCGTCACCAACTTAAGGATGCAATTTCACAAAGATAGAGATCGATTTCGCTCTTGACCTCTTCATGAGAGTTGCAGATATTTCTACCAGATTTCCTGCAATGCCAAGATCGATGCATTTGCACACCTAAAGCTCCAGTAAATAACAGCAGATGCTTCCATGTTCTGATTGTCATAAACAGTATCACATCTCAAGCTTGATGAGGGAATTTCAATCAGACAGAGATTGATTTTGATCTCGACTTCTTCAGGAATCATGTAGGTATTTCTATTATCTTTCTAACGAATACAAGATCACTTCATTTGGACGAGCTTACCTCAAAATATGATGTTTCAGATGATTGAATCTTGGCAGCAGGCATATGACTTCAATCTCAAGTGTTTTTGCTTTTGCAGCTTTTGAACTTTTGTATTTGTCTGTATTTTTCTTCTCTTTCTTCTGTTAGGGTAGCAGAAGCGTTTGTCTTCTCTCTTACAGCACTTGATGCTTCAAAACTTTATTGAAATGGGCACCACTTTTCTGGTCAAACTTGGCCTTTGAATATCTTAATACTTCATTGAAAATTACTTCTCCCACTGTCATAATGTTCTGTATTCTGAGTAGACGCTTGATTAGCTTCACTGGATGCTTCTGAAATGAGTTAAGGCGCTTTGTTATCCACAGAGAACATTCACGCGACTGTTTAACTCATAGCATTCTGACCAGTTAACGTATTATACTTCTTTGACCCAGTTACTGGCCCAATTAGGATTCGATGTCTTCATGAAACTTGTATATATGGATATTAGATTTAATGAGACATCATATTCGTCCAATTCGGATAACTACAGCTCAATATATGGTCATCAGTCGCTACAAAGGTATGACTGTCCGTAACAACATCACGTCTCCATCTTAAGGATGCAATTTGACCAAGATAGAGATCCATTTCACTCTTGACCTCTTCATGAAAGTTGCAACCATTTCTATGAGCCTTCCAACGACACCAAGATCGATGCATTTGAGAACCAAAAGCTCCAGAAATTATCATCAGACGCTTGCATGTTATGATTGTCACAAACAGTATCACATCTCAAGCTTGAAGAAGGAGTTTCACTCAGATAGAGATTGATTCTGATCTCGACTTCCTCAAAAAACATGTATTTATTTCTCTTATATTTCTAACCAAACCAAGATCACTTTAGTTGCACGAGCGTACCTCAAAATACGACATTTCGGACGCTTGATTGTCGGCAGCAGGCACTTGACTTCAATCTTAAGTGTTTTTGCCTCTGCAACTTTTGATTTTTTGTATTTGTTCGCGCTTTTCTTCTCTTTCTTCTACTAGGATTACTGAAGATTTTAACTTCTCTGTTACAGCACTTGATGCTTCAGAAATTTATTGAAAAGGGTACATCATTTTCTGGTCACGCTTGGACTTTGAATATCTTAATACTTCATTCAAAATTACTTTGCCAACCATCATAATGTTCTGTATTCTGAGTAGACGCTTGATTAGCTTAACTGGACGCTTCTTAAATGTGATAAGGTGCTTTATTATCCACCGGGCACATTCAAAATGCAGTTTAACTTGTAGAATTCTGATGATATAGCGTATTATGCTTCTTTGACACAATTACCGGACAAATTAGGATTTGATATATTCTTCAAAGTAGTATATATGGATATTAGCTTCAATAAGATACCAGTTTGATCCAATTCGGACGCCTACAGCTCAATATATGGCCATCAGAAGCTACAAAGGTATGACTGTCAGGAACAACATCACGTCACCAACTTAAGGATGCAATTTCACAAAGATACAGATCGATTTCGCTCTTGACCTCTTCATGAGAGTTGCAGATATTTCTATCAGCTTTCCTGCAATGCCAAGATCGATGCATTTGAACACCTAAAGCTCCAGTAAATAACAGTAGATGCTTCCATGTTCTGATTGTCATGAACAGTATCACATCTCAAGCTTGATGAAGGAATTTCAATCAGACAGAGATTGATTATGATCTCAACTTCTTTAGGAATCTTGTAGGTATTTCTATTATCTTTCTAACCAACACAAGATCTCTTCATTTGGACGAGCTTACCTCAAAATACGATATTTCGAACGATTGAATCTTTGCAACAGGCACTTGACTTCAATCTCAAGTGTTTTTGCTTTTGCAGCTTTTGTACTTTTGTATTTGTTCGCATTTTTCTTCTCTTTCTTCTGTTAGGGTTGCTGAAGCGTTTGTCTTCTCTGTTACAGCACTTGATGCTTCAAAACTTTATTGAAAAGGGCACCACTTTTCTGGCCAAACTTGGCCTTTGAATATCTTAATACTTCGTTCAAAAATACTTCTCCCACCGTCATAATATTCTGTATTATGATTAGACGCTTGATTAGCATCACTGGACGCTTCTTAAATGAGCTAAGCCGCTTTGTTATCCATAGGGCACATTCACGCGACTATTTAACTCGTAGCATTCTGACGGGTTAGCGTATTATGCTTCTTTGACCCAGGTACTGGCCCAATTAGGATTCGATGTCTTCATGAAACATTTATATATGGATATTAGATTTAATGAGACATTGGATTCATCCAATTCGGATAACTACTGCTCAATATATGGTCATCAGTCGCTACAAAGGCATGACTGTCAAGAACAACATCACGTCTCCATCTTGAGGATGCAATTTGACAAAGATAGAGATCCATTTCGCTCTTGACCTCTTCGTGAAAGTTGCAACGATTTCTATGACCCTTCCAACGATACCAGGATCGATGCATTTGAGAACCTAAAGCTCCAGAAATTATCATCAGGCGCTTGCATATTATGATTGTCACGAAGAGTATCACATCTCAAGCGTGAAGAAGGAGTTTCACCCAGATAAAGATTGATTTTGATCTCGACTTCCTCAAAAAACATTTAGTTATTTCTCTTATATTTCTAACCAAACCAAGATCACTTCATTTGGACGAGCATACCTCAAAATACGATATTTTCGGACGCTTGATTTTCGGCAGCAGGCACTTGACTTCAATCTTAAGTGTTTTTGCCCCTGCAGCTTTTGTACTTTTGTATTTGTTCGCGCTTTTCTTCTCTTTCTTCTATTAGGGTTACTGAAGATTTTAACTTCTCTGTTACGGCACTTGATGCTTCAGAAATTTATTGAAAAGGGTACCTCATTTTCTGGTAAAGCTTGGACTTCGAATATCTTAATACTTCATTCAATATTACTTTTTCAACCATCATAATGTTCTGTATTTTGAGTAGACGCTTGATTAGCTTAACTGGACGCTTCTAAAATGTGCTAAGGCACTTTGTTATCCACCGGGCACATTCAAAATGCAGTTTAACTTGTAGAATTCTGATGAGTTGGTGTATTATGCTTCTTTAACACAGTTACCGGAGAAATTAGGATCCGATATATTCATGAAACTTGTATATATGGATATTAGCTTTCATAAGATACCAGTTTCATCCAATTCGGACACCTACAGCTCAATATATGGCAATCAGACGCTACAAAGTTATGACTGTCCGGAACAACATCACGTTACCAACTTACAGATGCAATTTCACAAAGATAGAGATCGATTTCGCTCTTGACCTCTTCATGAGAGTTGTAGATATTTCTATCAGCTTTCCAGCAATACCAAGATCGATGCATTTGAACACCAAAAGCTACCATAAATATCAGCAGATGCTTCCATGTTCTGATTATCACGAATAGTATCACATCTCAAGCTTGAAAAAGCAATTTCAATCAGACAGAGATTGATTATGATCTCGACTTCTTCAGGAATGATGTAGGTATTTATATTATGTTTCTAACCAATACAAGATCACTTCATTTGGACGAGCTTACCTCAAAATACGACGTTTCGGACGATTGATTCTCGGCAGCAGGCACTTGACTTCAATCTTAAGTTTTTTGCTTTTGCAGCTTTTGTACTTTTGTATTTGTTCGCATTTTCTTATCTTTCTTCTGCTAGGGTAGCTGAAGCTTGTATCTTCTCTGTTACAGCAATTGATGCTTCAGAACTTTATTGAAAAGGGCACCTCTTTTCTGGTCAAACTTGGCCCTGGAATATCTTAATACTTCATTCAAAATTACTTCTCCCATCATCATAATGTTCTGTATTCTGAGTAGACGCTTGATTAGCTTCACTGGACGCTTCTTAAATGAGCTAAGGCACTTTGTTATCCACAGGGAACATTCACGCAACTGTTTAACTCGTAGCATTCTGACGAGTTAGCGTATTATGCTTCTTTGACCCAGTTACTGGTCAAATTAGGATTCGATGTCTTCATGAAACTTGTATATATGGATATTAGATTTAATGAGACATCGGATTCATCCAATTCGGATAACTACAGCTCAATATATGGTCATCAGTCGCTACAAAGGAATAACTGTCTGGAACAACATCACGTCTCCATCTTAAAGATGCAATTTGACAAAGATAGAGATGCATTTCGCTCTTGACCTCTTCATGAAAGTTGCAACTATTTCTATGAGCCTTCCAACAATATCAAGATCGATGCATTTGAGAATCTAAAGCTCCAAAAATTATCATCAGACGCATGCATGTTATGATTGTCGCGAACAGTATCACATCTCAAGCTTGAAGAAGGAGTTTCACTCAGATAGAGATTGAATCTGATCTCGACTTCCTCAAAAAACATGTAGTTATTTCTCTTATATTTCTAACCAAACCAAGAACACTTCATTTGGACGAGCGTACCTCAAAATACGAGATTTCTATCAGCTTTCCAGCAATACCAAGATCGATGGATTTGAACACATAAAGCTCCAGTAAATATCAGCAGATGCTTCCATGTTCTGATTGTCATGAATTGTATCACATCTCAAGCTTGAAGAAGGAATTTCAATCAGACAGAGATTGATTATGATCTCGACTTCTGCTAGAATCATGTAGGGATTTCTATTATCTTTCTAACCAATACAAGATCACTTCATTTGGACGAGCTTACCTCAAAATACGACGTTTCGGACGATTGATTCTCGACAGTAGGCACTTGACTTCAATCTTAAGTGTTTTTGCTTTTGCAGTTTTTGTACTTTTGTATTTGTTCGCTTTTTTCTTCTCTTTCTTCTATTAGGGTTGCTGAAGCATTTTTCTTCTCTGTTACAGCACTTGATGCAACACCCTTTCCCGAGTGTCACATTCCCGAACGTTTATAAGGCCGAAAATATTTCTTAATGCGGAAAATACGGTTTTCTTCTTTTTTTTTTCTTTTCACAAGATGCAATGGGATTTAGCAAAGGTAAATAATACTAATAACGAACTTAGGTCCGCCATACATTTCTAGAACAATATGCATAATAAATACAGGGACATAAACAGAAAAAGGAATAATACTATATACAGACATAAGTCTAATGTATAACTGATACAACAAGTACTAGGAGTCGTAGCTCCCCCAAAAGTACTACAAAACTGACATAGTCTGGCCGACAATAAAACTAGACCACAAAAAGAGTCCTCCTCCGACTCGAAGGAAACTACTGGACTGAACCATCGTCACGTCCATCTGTTCAAACAGCAACAGCAAGTACCAACAGAAAACATACAGATATGGGTGAGATTCCCGTTCATCAACACAACAAAACAGCAATAATAAAAACGGGACGACTCACCGGGCAACAGCGTACCCAACATGCTTACAAGAATTCTCAATGTCAAACATATTAAGCATTTGACGGCATAATATCATGTTAAGCAGTTAACAGTATAATATAAGGTACTCTTAAACAGTACAACGATGTATAACAGAAAATGTAAACATAAATAGCCATGCAATGCAATGCCATGTATATGACTCAATGTCAATGTCACTGGGTACTACTCTGACCCCTACTCCATGGAGCTAACAAAACATTCGGAGAGAGTGAATGGGAGGACATGTTCCGGTTTCTGCCAGCCATGAGCAAGATGCTACAACATTCGTAACGTGCACGTATCTGGCTTTACGGTAACACTCTCGACCAAACATGAAAAGTACGGCATCTAGTAGAGGATATCAGTGTATTGCACGGATTCGCCACGACACAGAAGAGCTACCAACTGGTCACATGTCAGCCCTTCCAACCCTGATACCTCCAAAAAGACCATTGAAGATCGTCACCGTAAGATTCGCACCCGCATCAAGGTGTAAGCTCAACTCCTAGGCTCAAGGCCTTACAACTATGCAAATGAAATGCCAATGCTTACACAAATCAGATGCGATCAAGCAATGTCTATCCCCCGGATAAACCTCGAAGTCTACTAAGGTTCTTTTCCTTAGGAACTATACGTGTCTTTTTGAAAACAAAACCTTTATCCACCGGATAAATCTCGTGATCCTTCCGGGATCGAGTCATCACAAGACTGAAACAATTGAACGACTGATCGGGGTCCGAATCACCGGTCCGTCATCGAACTACTGTTTCAAAACCCAAAACGTTTCATGTTTGTGTTTATGTCTTATGAAGTCATTGATGTATTAAGTCATCAATGGTATAGCATGTGGTCTTGTTCCACTACATACCATACTTAATTATCCCTTGTTTTCAACTCTAAGTCAATTACTTAACTTAGGTTTTTAAAACGTAAAACTTTACAGTTTGAGTTGAAAAACACTCTTTATAAACAAACCATTTCTCGCGAGGCAAAGGTCTATGTCGCGACGCGAGGCTGAGAAGTTATCTTTACTGCTTGGAAAGTCCTTCTGCTTCGCGAGGCGAGGATTGTGTCGCGACGCGAGGCAGAGAAGTGATCTTTTCTATTCAGACAGTCTTTCTGCTCCGCGAGGCGAGGATTATATCGCGACGCGAGGCAGAGAAGCTGCATCTTCACTATTTAGGCGGTTCGCGGGGCGAGAACTGCTTCGCTACGCGAGGCCGAGAAGTTGCATCTTTGGTGTTTAGGCGGTTCGCGAGGCGAGATGACTTCGCGACGCGAGGCCGAGAAATTTCATCTTTGCTGCTCGGGCTAGTCCACTGTCTCGCGAGGCGAGGCAATGTTCGCCTGGCGAATGCCTTATCTTCCCTCTGTCTCGCGAGGCGAGACGGGGTTCGCTGGGCGAGTGCCCTGTTCTTCATTTTTCCTAACTCCTTCATTAATTCTTCTTTTGAAACACTTAGTTTTATTAAAAAAACCTATGGCTAAAGAAAAGACATTTTCCCACTTTGATGATACACTTTAAAGGTTAAAACTTCATTTGATCTTTGGATCAAAAATCACTTTTGTTTCTCTTTGAAATCCTAGGTTATGAAATCAAGTTTTGTTGCATCAAAACTTTGCCAAAACAAGAACAACATATGTTCTTATATTTTCCTCTTACTAAGGCCACAAGCCTACTCCAATGAAAAATGGAGACTTTGCTTCACCAACAAAGCAAATGTAGCTCAAAAGCTCACACAATTATGGTAAACCACAATACACATTACTACATCATAATCAAACATATCCATCACACATCATGGTCTCATAATCAAACAATAAAAGTCCATACTTGATCTAGTGATCAAAGTAGGTTTTCCAACATACATGAAAATGATTTTCATTCAATCATATCTTCATCAACATATGCTAAAGCACACTACAACATACTTAAGCATAAACTCATCATGACAACCTTGTTCTCCAAGAGAACTTAACAAAACTTAACATATAAAAGTGAACCCAAACTAAAGGGTTTCACCCACACATAAAATTAAACAACCATTCTCACTACCACCATCTTGGTGTGATGAGGTTCTTCTCCCCATACCTGTTGATGAGCAGATTCCCGGATCAAAGTCGGTTGATCGGTTTTTGAATCTCCTGATAATCGTCAACAACTACAACAACACAACAACCAACATTAAACAACAATCAAAACTAATCTCAACTATCCTAACAAAGAGGATTTCGGCCACCCTAGGTTAAAAAGGTTAGGAATTGGTTTTGGTTTTCCATTTCATGGATTCAAAGGCATTAGGAAAGCTAAGGATGAAATCAAGTGTTAAAAATCAAAAATTGATGAAAACACTATTCATCATCATCCAAAAGGGTTCGGCCAAAAATGCTTTTTGAGCTATGATGAGAGTTGAATCATAAGCTCTTGGGTTTAGGTAGAGATTGATGATGTGAGTTCAAAGAACTTGGTCTTACCTCAAAAGGATTTTTCTACAATTTCCTATGGATTTTCAAAGTTTTGGATCTAAGAAATTATTTTCATGAAAATGAAGATTGATCTTGAAATAAAGAAAGATTCAAGAAGCTAAGAGATCATAGAAGTGATCTTACCTTGAAATGAAGAAAGATTGCTCAAGGAATCAAGTGAATCCAACAAAAACTCAAGCTTTTCTAGGTGAAAATGGAGTTTTCTCTCAAGAACAACTATGGAGCTTCTAAGGATGAGGGGCTGTGCGAAAATGATGAAGTGAGGGGCTGAGTTCAGCCTCTTAAAAGTTCACTTAAGGGTAAAAAGGTCATTTGCCAAAAGGGTATAATGGTAAAAGTGTAAAAGACTAAGGTTAGGGACATTTTGGTCATTTTGCGTCCAGATATTTCCGAACGTCATGACGACTCTGGCATACTCTCCCAAGTGTCCTGGGATGATGTGATATCAAGATTATCTGTTGGCGAGTCCCGGTAAATCCATATGTGGCTCCGTTCGTCACCCGATTGGGGATTCCGCCCGAACGAAGGTCAGGAAGTGATTTTTCTGAAATTTTTACGAAATTTAACCAAAACGTAGATAATCGAATTCTAAGACTTATTGTCTCATTCACGGGTCCATCTGAGGTCTTCTGAGCAGTAAAATCATACTGTCAGTGTAAAAACGCAGACCGGACTCCGTTTGAGTTTTCGACTCAAAACTTAATCATAGCTTCCTACGATATCGTCGAGCATGACTGTGGTCTCGGAATATTTTATTTCTATTCCTAAGACCTCGAATAAAATAAAGACATTAAAATACTAAAGAATTAGAAAGCGTGAAAATCGGGGCGTTACACTTGATGCTTCAGAACTTTACTGAAAAGGGCACCTCTTTTCTGGTCAAACTTGGCCTTTGAATATCTTAAAACTTCTTTCAAAATTACTTCTCCCACCATCATAATGTTCTGTATTCTGAGTAGACACTTGATTAGCTTCTCTGGACGCTTCTTAAATGAGCTAAGGCTCTTTGTTATCCACAGGGCACATTCACGCGACTGTTTAACTCATAGCATTCTGACGAGTTAGCGTATTATGCTTCCTTGACCCAGTTACTGGCCCAATTAGGATTCGATATCTTCATGAAACTTGTATATATGGATATTATATTTAATGAGACATCGGATTCATCCAATTCAGATAACTACAGCTCAACATATGGTCATCAGTCTCTACAAAGTTATGACTGTCAGGAACAACATCACATCTCCATCTTAAGGATGCAATTTGAAAAAGATAGAGATCCATTTCGCTCTTGACCTCTTCCTGAAAGTTTTAAATATTTCTATGAGCCTTCCAACGATACCAAGATCGATGCATTTGAGAAGCTAAAGCTCCAGAAATTATCATCAGACGCTTGCATGTTATGATTGTCACGAACAGTATTACATCTCAAGCTCGAAGAAGGAGTTTCACTCAGATAGAGATTGATTCTGATCTCGACATCCTCAAAAAATATGTAGTTATTTCCCTTATATTTCTAACAAAACCAAGATCACATCATTTGGACGAGCGTACCTCGTAATAGGACATTTCGGACGCTTGATTGTCGGCAGAAGGCACTTGACTTCAATCCTAAGTGTTTTTGCCTCTGCAGCTTTTGTGCTTTTGTACTTTTGTATTTGTTCGCGCTTTTCTTCTCTTTCTTCTATTAGGGTTACTGAAGTATTTAACTTCTCTGTTATAGCACTTGATGCTTCAGAAATTTATTGAAAAGGGTACCTCATTTCCAGGTCATGCTTGGACTTTGAATATCATAATTCTTCATTCAAAATTACTTTGCCAACCATCATAATGTTCTGTATTCTGAGTAGATGCTTAATTATCTTAACTGGATGCTTCTTAAATGTGCTAAGGCGCTTTGTTATCCACAGAGAACAGTCAAAATGCAGTTTAACTTGCAGAATTCTGATGAGTTAGCGTATTGTGCTTCTTTGACACAGTTACCGGACGAATTAGGATTCGATATATTCATGAAACTTGTATATATGGATATTAGCTTTAATAAGATACTAGTTTCATCCAATTCGGACACCTACAGCTCCATATATGGCCATCAAACGCTACAAAGTTATGACTGTCCGGAACAACATCACGTTACCAACTTAAGGATGCAATTTCACAAAGATAGAGATCGATTTCGCTCTTGACCTCTTCATGAGAGTTGTAGATATTTCTATCAGCTTTCCAGCAATACCAAGATCGATGCATTTGAACACCTAAAGCTACCGTAAATATCAACAGATGCTTCCATGTTCTGATTATCACGAATAGTATCACATCTCAAGCTTGAAAAAGGAATTTCAATCAGACAGAGATTGATTATGATCTCGACTTCTTCAGTAATGATGTAGGTATTTATATTATGTTTCTAACCAATACAAGATCACTTCATTTGGACGAGCTTACCTCAAAATACGACGTTTCGGATGATTGATTCTCGGCAGCAGGCACTTGACTTCAATCTTAAGTTTTTTGCTTTTGCAGCTTTTGTACTTTTGTATTTGTTCGCATTTTCTTATCTTTCTTCTGCTAGGGTAGCTGAAGCGTTTGTCTTCTCTGTTACAGCACTTGATGCTTCAGAACTTTATTGAAAAGGGCACCTCTTTTCTGGTCAAACTTGGCCTTGGAATATCTTAATACTTCATTCAAAATTACTTCTCCCACCATCATAATGTTCTGTATTCTGAGTAGACGCTTGATTAGCTTCATTGGACGCTTCTTAAATGAGCTAAGGCACTTTGTTATCCACAGGGAACATTCACGCAACTGTTTAACTCGTAGCATTCTGACGAGTTAGCGTATTATGCTTCTTCGACCCAGTTACTGGACAAATTAGGATTCGATGTCTTCATGAAACTTGTATATATGGATATTAGATTTAATGAGACATCGGATTCATCTAATTCGGATAACTACAGCTCAATATATGGTCATCAGTCGCTACAAAGGAATAACTGTCTGGAACAACATCACGTCTCCATCTTAAAGATGCAATTTGACAAAGATAGAGATCCATTTCGCTCTTGACATCTTCATGAAAGTTGCAACTATTTCTATGAGCCTTCCAACAATATCAAGATCGATGCATTTGAGAATCTAAAGCTCCAAAAATTATCATCTGACGCATGCATGTTATGATTGTCGCAAACAGTATCACATCTCAAGCTTGAAGAAGGAGTTTCACTCAGATAGAGATTGATTCTGATCTCGACTTCCTCAAAAAACTTGTAGTTATTTCTCTTATATTTCTAACCAAACCAAGAACACTTCATTTGGACGAGCGTACCTCAAAATACGAGATTTCGGACGCTTGATTGTCGCCAGCAGGCACTTGACTTCAATCTTAAGTGTTTTTGCCTCTGCAGCTTTTGTACTTTTGTATTTGTTCGCACTTTTCTTCTCTTTCTTCTATTAGGGTTATTGAAGATTTTAACTTCTTTGTTACAGCACTTGATGCTTCAGAAATTTATTGAAAACGGTACCTCATTTTCTGGTCATGCTTGGACTATGAATATCTTAATACTTCATTCAAAATTACTTTGCCAACCATCATAATGTTCTGTATTCTGAGTAGACACTTGATTATCTTAACTGGACGCTTCTTAAATGTGCTAAGGCGCTTCGTTATCCACCGGGAACAGTCAAAATGCAGTTTAACTTGCAGAATTCTGATGAGTTAGCGTATTATGCTTCTTTGACACAGTTACCGAACGAATTAGGATTTGATGTATTCATGAAACTTGTATATATGGATATTAGCATTAATAAGATACCAGTTTCATCCAATTTGGACACCTACAGCTCCATATATGGCCATCAAACGCTACAAAGTTATGACTGTACGAAACAACATCATGTTACCAACTTAAGGATGCAATTTCACAAAGATAGAGATCGATTTCGCTCTTGACCTCTTCATGAGAGTTGTAGATATTTCTATCAGCTTTCCAGCAATACCAAGATCGATGCATTTGAACACCTAAAGCTCCCGTAAATATCAACAGATGCTTCCATGTTCTGATTATCACGAATAGTATCACATCTCAAGCTTGAAAAAGGAATTTCAATCAGACAGAGATTGATTATGATCTCGACTTCTTCAGGAATGATGTAGGTATTTATATTATCTTTCTAACCAATACAAGATCTCTTCATTTGGACGAGCTTACCTCAAAATACGATATTTCGGACGATTGAATCTTTACAAAAGGCACTTGACTTCAATCTCAAGTGTTTTTGCTTTTGCAGCTTTTGTACTTTTGTATTTGTTCGCATTTTCTCTCTCTTTCTTCTGCTAGGGTAGCTGAAGCGTTTGTCTTCTCTGTTACAGCAATTGATGCTTCAGAACTTTATTGAAAAGGGCACCTCTTTTCTGGTCAAACTTGGCCTTGGAATATCTTAATACTTCATTCAAAATTACTTCTCCCACCATCATAATGTTCTGTATTCTAAGTAGATGCTTGATTAGCTTCACTGGAGCTTCTTAAATGAGCTAAGGCGCTTTGTTATCCACAAGGCACATTCACGCGACTGTCTAACTCGTAGCATTCTGACGAGTTAGCATATTATGCTTCTTCGACCCAGTTATTGGCCCAATTACGATTCGATGTCTTCATGAAACTTGTATATATGGATATTAGATTTAATGAGACATCGGATTCATCCATTTCGGATAACTACAGCTCAATATATGGTCATCAGTCGCTACAAAGGAATAACTGTTTGGAACAACATCGCGTCTCCATCTTAAGGATGTATTTTGACAAAGATAGAGATCCATTTCTCTCTTGACCTCGTCATGAAAGTTGCAACTATTTCTATGAGCCTTCCAACGATACCAAGATTGATGCATTTGAGAATCTAAAGCACCAAAAATTATCATCAGACGCATGCATGTTATGATTGTCACGAACAGTATCACATCTCAAGCTTGAAGAAGGAGTTTCACACAGATAGAGATTGATTCTGATCTCGACTTCCTCAAAAAACTTGTATTTATTTCTCTTATATTTCTAACCAAACCAAGAACACTTCATTTGGACGAGCGTACCTCAAAATACAAGATTTCGGACGCTTGATTGTCGGCAGCAGGCACTTGACTTCAATCTTAAGTGTTTTTGCCTCTGCAGCTTTTGTACTTTTGTATTTGTTCGCACTTTTCTTCTCTTTCTTCTATTAGGGTTATTGAAGATTTTAACTTCTTTGTTACAGCACTTGATGCTTCAGAAATTTATTGAAAACGGTACCTCATTTTCTGGTCATGCTTGGACTATGAATATCTTAATACTTCATTCAAAATTACTTTGCCAACCATCATAATGTTCTGTATTCTGAGTAGAAGCTTGATTATCTTAACTGGACGCTTCTTAAATGTGCTAAGGCGCTTCGTTATCCACCGGGAACAGTCAAAATGCAGTTTAACTTGCAGAATTCTGATGAGTTAGCGTATTATGCTTCTTTAACACAGTTAACGAACGAATTAGGATTCGATATATTCATGAAACTTGTATATATGGATATTAGCTTTAATAAGATACCAGTTTCATCCAATTCGGACACCTACAGCTCCATATATGGCCATCAAACGCTACAAAGTTGTGACTGTCCGGAACAACATCACGTTACCAACTTAAGGATGCAATTTCACAAAGATAGAGATCGATTTCGCTCATGACCTCTTCATGAGAGTTGGAGATATTTCTATCAGCTTTCCAGCAATACCAAGATCGATGCATTTGAACACCTAAAGCTCCCGTAAATATCAACAGATGCTTCCATGTTCTGATTATCACGAATAGTATCACATCTCAAGCTTGAAAAAGGAATTTCAATCAGACAGAGATTGATTATGATCTCGACTTCTTCAGTAATGATGTAGGTATTTATATTATGTTTCTAACCAATACAAGATCACTTCATTTGGACGAGCTTACCTCAAAATACGACGTTTCGGATGATTGATTCTCGGCAGCAGGCACTTGACTTCAATCTTAAGTATTTTTGCTTTTGCAGCTTTTGTACTTTTGTATTTGTTCGCATTTTCTTATCTTTCTTCTGCTAGGGTAGCTGAAGCGTTTGTCTTCTCTGTTACAGCAATTGATGCTTCAGAACTTTATTGAAAAGGGCACCTCTTTTCTGGTCAAACTTGGCCTTGGAATATCTTAATACTTCATTCAAAATTACATCTCCCACCATCATAATGTTCTGTATTCTGAGTAGACGCTTGATTAGCTTCATTGGACGCTTCTTAAATGAGCTAAGGCACTTTGTTATCCACAGGGAACATTCACGCAACTGTTTAACTCGTAGCATTCTGACGAGTTAGCGTATTATGCTTCTTCGACCCAGTTACTGGCCAAATTAGGATTCGATGTCTTCATGAAACTTGTATATATGGATATTAGATTTAATGAGACATCGGATTCATCCAATTAGGATAACTACAGCTCAATATATGGTCATCAGTCGCTACAAAGGAATAACTGTCTGGAACAACATCACGTCTCCATCTTAAAAATGCAATTTGACAAAGATAGAGATCCATTTCGCTCTTGACCTCTTCATGAAAGTTGCAACTATTTCTATGAGCCTTCCAACAATATCAAGATCGATGCATTTGAGAATCTAAAGCTCCAAAAATTATCATCTGACGCATGCATGTTATGATTGTCGCAAACAGTATCACATCTCAAGCTTGAAGAAGGAGTTTCACTCAGATAGAGATTGATTCTGATCTCGACTTCCTCAAAAAACTTGTATTTATTTCTCTTATATTTCTAACCAAACCAAGAACACTTCATTTGGACGAGCGTACCTCAAAATACGAGATTTCGGACGCTTGATTGTTGCCAGCAGGCACTTGACTTCAATCTTAAGTGTTTTTGCCTCTGCAGCTTTTGTACTTTTGTATTTGTTCGCACTTTTCTTCTCTTTCTTCTATTAGGGTTATTGAAGATTTTAACTTCTTTGTTACAGCACTTGATGCTTCAGAAATTTATTGAAAACGGTACCTCATTTTCTGGTCATGCTTGGACTATGAATATCATAATACTTCATTCAAAATTACTTTGCCAACCATCATAATGTTCTGTATTCTGAGTAGACACTTGATTATCTTAACTGGACGCTTCTTAAATGTGCTAAGGCGCTTCGTTATCCACCGGTAACAGTCAAAATGCAGTTTAACTTGTAGAATTCTGATGAGTTAGCGTATTATGCTTCTTTGACACAGTTACCGAACGAATTAGGATTCGATGTATTCATGAAACTTGTATATATGGATATTAGCTTTAATAAGATACCAGTTTCATCCAATTTGGACACCTACAGCTCCATATATGGCCATCAAACGCTACAAAGTTATGACTGTCCGAAACAACATCATGTTACCAACTTAATGATGCAATTTCACAAAGATAGAGATCGATTTCGCTCTTGACCTCTTCATGAGAGTTGTAGATATTTCTATCAGCTTTCCAGCAATACCAAGATCGATGCATTTGAACACCTAAAGCTCCCGTAAATATCAACAGATGCTTCCATGTTCTGATTATCACGAATAGTATCACATCTCAAGCTTGAAAAAGGAATTTCAATCAGACAGAGATTGATTATGATCTCGACTTCTTCAGGAATGATGTAGGTATTTATATTATCTTTCTAACCAATACAAGATCTCTTCATTTGGACGAGCTTACCTCAAAATACGATATTTCGGACGATTGAATCTTTGCAAAAGGTACTTGACTTCAATCTCAAGTGTTTTTGCTTTTGCAGCTTTTGTACTTTTGTATTTGTTCGCATTTTCTCTCTCTTTATTCTGCTAGGGTAGCTGAAGCGTTTGTCTTCTCTGTTACAGCAATTGATGCTTCAGAACTTTATTGAAAAGGGCACCTCTTTTCTGGTCAAACTTGGCCTTGGAATATCTTAATACTTCATTCAAAATTACTTCTCCCACCATCATAATGTTCTGTATTCTAAGTAGACGCTTGATTAGCTTCACTGGAGCTTCTTAAATGAGCTAAGGCGCTTTGTTATCCACAGGGCACATTCACGCGACTGTCTAACTCGTAGCATTCTGACGAGTTAGCATATTATGCTTCTTCGACCCAGTTACTGGCCCAATTACGATTCGATGTCTTCATGAAACATGTATATATGGATATTAGATTTAATGAGACATCGGATTCATCCATTTCGGATAACTACAGCTCAATATATGGTCATCAGTCGCTACAAAGGAATAACTGTTTGGAACAACATCGCGTCTCCATCTTAAGGATGTAATTTGACAAAGATAGAGATCCATTTCGCTCTTGACCTCGTCATGAAAGTTGCAACTATTTCTATGAGCCTTCCAACGATACCAAGATCGATGCATTTGAGAATCTAAAGCACCAAAAATTATCATCAGACGCATGCATGTTATGATTGTCACGAACAGTATCACATCTCAAGCTTGAAGAAGGAGTTTCACACAGATAGAGATTGATTCTGATCTCGACTTCCTCAAAAAACTTGTATTTATTTCTCTTATATTTCTAACCAAACCAAGAACACTTCATTTGGACGAGCGTACCTCAAAATACAAGATTTCGGACGCTTGATTGTCGGCAGCAGGCACTTGACTTCAATCTTAAGTGTTTTTGCCTCTGCAGCTTTTGTACTTTTGTATTTGTTCGCACTTTTCTTCTCTTTCTTCTGTTAGGGTTATTGAAGATTTTAACTTCTTTGTTACAGCACTTGATGCTTCAGAAATTTATAGAAAACGGTACCTCATTTTCTGGTCATGCTTGGACTACGAATATCTTAATACTTCATTCAAAATTACTTTGCCAACCATCATAATGTTCTGCATTCTGAGTAGAAGCTTGATTATCTTAACTAGACGCTTCTTAAATGTGCTAAGGCGCTTCGTTATCCACCGGGAACAGTCAAAATGCAGTTTAACTTGCAGAATTCTGATGAGTTAGCGTATTATGCTTCTTTGACACAGTTAACGAACGAATTAGGATTCGATATATTCATGAAACTTGTATATATGGATATTAGCTTTAAAAAGATACCAGTTTCATCCAATTCAGACACCTACAGCTCCATATATGGCCATCAAACGCTACAAAGTTATGACTGTCCGGAACAACATCACGTTACCAACTTAAGGATGCAATTTCACAAAGATAGAGATCGATTTCGCTCATGACCTCTTCATGAGAGTTGGAGATATTTCTATCAGCTTTCCAGCAATACCAAGATCGATGCATTTGAACACCTAAAGCTCCCGTAAATATCAACAGATGCTTCCATGTTCTGATTATCACGAATAATATCACATCTCAAGCTTGAAAAAGGAATTTCAATCAGACAGAGATTGATTATGATCTCGACTTCTTCAGGAATGATGTAGGTATTTATATTATGTTTCTAACCAATACAATATCACTTCATTTGGACGAGCTTACCTCAAAATACGACGTTTCGGACGATTGATTCTCGGCAGCAGGCACTTAACTTCAATCTTAAGTATTTTTGCTTTTGCAGCTTTTGTACTTTTGTATTTGTTCGCATTATCTCTCTCTTTCTTCTGCTAGGGTAGCTGAAGCGTTTGTCTTCTCTGTTACAGCAATTGATGCTTCAAAACTTTATTGAAAAGGGCACCTCTTTTCTGGTCAAACTTGGCCTTGGAATATCTTAATACTTCATTCAAAATTACTTCTCCCACCATCATAATGTTCTGTATTCTGAGTAGACGCTTGATTATCTTAACTGGATGCTTCTTAAATGTGCTAAGGCGCTTCGTTATCCACCGGGAACAGTCAAAATGCAGTTTAACGTGCAGAATTCTGATGAGTTAGCGTATTATGCTTCTTTGACACAGTTACCGAACGAATTAGGATTCGATATATTCAGGAAACTTCTATATATGGATATTAGCTTTAATAAGATACCAGTTTCATCCAATTCGGACACCTACAGCTCAATATATGGCCATCAGACACTACAAAGTTATGACTGTCCGGAACAACATCACGTCACCAACTTAAGGATACAAATTCACAAAGATAGAGATCGATTTCGCTCTTGACCTCTTCATGAGAGTTGCAGATATTTCTATCAGCTTTCCAACAATTCCAAGATCGATGCATTTGAACACCTAAAGCTCCTGTAAATATCAGCAGATGCTTCCATGTTCTGATTATCACGAATAGTATCACATCTCAATCTTGAAAAAGGAATTTCAACCAGACAGAGATTGATTATGATCTCGACTTCTTCAAGAATCATGTAGGTATTTCTATTATCTTTCTAACCAATACAAGATCTTTTCATTTGGACGAGCTTACCTCAAAATGTGACGTTTCGGACGATTGATTCTTGGCAGCAGGCACTTGACTTCAGTCTTAAGTGTTTTTGCTTTTGCAGCTTTTCTACTTTTGTATTTGTTCGCATTTTTCCTCTCTTTCTTCTGCTAGGGTGGCTGAAGCGTTTGTCTTCTCTATTACAGCACTTGATGCTTCAGAACTTTATTGAAATGGGCACCTTTTTTCTGGTCAAACTTGGCCTTTGAATATCTTAATACTTCATTCAAAATTACTTCTCCCACCGTCATAATGTTCTGTATTCTGAGTAGACGCTGGATTAGCTTCACTGGACGCTTCTTAAATGAGCTAAGGCGCTTTGTTATCAAAAGGGAACATTCACGCGACTGTTTAACTCGTAGCATTCTGACGAGTTAGCGTATTATGCTTCTTTGACACAGTTACTGGCCAAATTAGGATTCGATGTCTTCATGAAACTCGTATATATGGATATTAGATTTAATGAGACCTCGGATTCATCCAATTCGGATAACTACAGCTCAATATATGGTCATCAGTCGCTACAAAGCTATGACTGTCAGGAACAACATCACGTCTCCATCTTAAGGATGCAATTTGACAAAGATAGAGATCCATCTCGCTCTTGACCTCGTCATGAAGGTTGAAAATATTTCTATGAGTCTTCCATCGATACCAAAATCGATGAATTTGAGAACCTAAGGCTCCAGAAATTATCATCAGACGCTTGCATGTTATGATTGTCACTAACAGTATCACATCTCAAGCTGGAAGAAGGAGTTTCACTCAGATAGAGTTTGATTCTGATCTCGAATTCCGCAAAAAACCTGTAAATATTTCCCTTATATTTCTAACCAAACCAAGATCACTTCATTTGGACGAGCATACCTCAAGATACGACATTTCGAACGCTTGATTGTCGGCAGCAGGCACTTGACTTCAATCTTAAGTGTTATTGCCTCTGCAGCTTTTGTACTTTTGTATTTGTTCGCGCTTCTCTTCTCGTTCTTCTTTTAGTGTTTCTGAAGATTTTAACTTCTCTGTTACAGCGCTTGATGCTTCAGAAATTTATTGAAAAGGGTACCTCATTTTCTGTTCATGCTTGGACTTTGAATATCTTAATACTTCATTTAAAATTACATTGCCAACCATCATAATGTTCTGTATTCTAAGTAGACGCTTGATTATCTTAACTGGACGCTTCTTAAATGTGCTAAGGCGCTTTGTTATCCACCGGGAACAGTCAAAATACAGTTAAACTTGCAGAATTCTGATGAGTTAGCGTATTATGCTTCTTTGACACAGTTACCGGACGAATTAGGATTCGATATATTCTTGAAACTTGTTTATATGGATATTAGCTTTAATAAGATACCAGTTTCATCCAATTCCAACACCTACAGCTCAATATATGGCCATCAGGCGCTACAAAGGTATGACTGTCAGGAATAACATCACGTAACCAACTTAAGGATGCAATTTCACAAAGATAGAGGTCGATTTCGCTCTTTAACTATTCATGAGAGATGCAGATACTTCTATCAGCTTTCCAGCAATACCAAGATCGATGCATTTGAACACCTAAAGCTACCGTAAATATCAGCAGATGCTTCCATGTTCTGATTGTCACGAACAGTATCACATCTCAAGCTCGAAGAAGGAATTTCAATCAGACAGAGATTGATTATGATCTCGACTTCTTCAAGAATCATGTAGGTATTTCTATTATCTTTCTAACCAATACAAGATCACTTCATTTGGACGAGCTTACCTCAAAATACAACGTTTCGGACGATTGATTCTCGGCAGCAGGCAATTGACTTCAATCTTAAGTGTTTTTGCTTTTGCAGCCTTTGTACTTTTGTATTTGTTCGCATTTTTCTTCTATTTATTCTGTTAGGGTAGCCGAAGCGTTTGTCTTCTCTGTTACAGCACTTGATGCTTCAGAACATTATTGAAAAGGGCACCTCTTTTCTGGTCAAACTTGGCCTTTGAATATCTTAATAGTTCAATCAAAATTACTTCTCCCACCATCATAATATTCTGTATTCTGAGTAGATGCTCGATTAGCTTCACTGGACGCTTCTTAAATGAGCTAAGGGGCTTTGTTATCCACAGGGCACATTCACGCGACTGTTTAACTCGTAGCATTCTGACGAGTTAGCGTATTGTGCTTCTTTGACCCAGTTACTGGCCCAATTAGGATTCGATGTCTTCATGAAACTCGTATATATGGATATTAGATTTAATCAGACATCAGATTCATCCAATTCGGATAACTACAGCTCAATATATGGTCATCAGTCGCTACAAAGCTATGACTGTCAGGAACAACATCACGTCTCCATCTTAAGGATGCAATTTGACAAAGATAGAGATCCATCTCGCTCTTGACCTCGTCATGAAGGTTGAAAATATTTCTATGAGTCTTCCATCGATACCAAAATCGATGAATTTGAGAACCTAAGGCTCCAGAAATTATCATCAGACGCTTGCATGTTATGATTGTCACTAACAGTATCACATCTCAAGCTGGAAGAAGGAGTTTCACTCAGATAGAGTTTGATTCTGATCTCGAATTCCGCAAAAAACCTGTAAATATTTCCCTTATATTTCTAACCAAACCAAGATCACTTCATTTGGACGAGCATACCTCAAGATACGACATTTCGAACGCTTGATTGTCGGCAGCAGGCACTTGACTTCAATCTTAAGTGTTATTGCCTCTACAGCTTTTGTACTTTTGTATTTGTTCGCGCTTCTCTTCTCGTTCTTATTTTAGTGTTATTGAAGATTTTAACTTCTCTGTTACAGCACTTGATGCTTCAGAAATTTATTGAAAACGGTACCTCATTTTCTGGTCATGCTTGGACTTTGAATATCTTAATACTTCATTTAAAATTACATTGCCAACCATCATAATGTTCTGTATTCTAAGTAGACGCTTGATTATCTTAACTGGACGCTTCTTAAATGTGCTAAGGCGCTTTGTTATCCACCGGGAACAGTCAAAATACAGTTAAACTTGCAGAATTCTGATGAGTTAGCGTATTATGCTTCTTTGACACAGTTACCGGACGAATTAGGATTCGATATATTCTTGAAACTTGTTTATATGGATATTAGCTTTAATAAGATACCAGTTTCATCCAATTCCGGCACCTACAGCTCAATATATGGCCATCAGGCGCTACAAAGGTATGACTGTCAGGAATAACATCACGTAACCAACTTAAGGATGCAATTTCACAAAGATAGAGGTCGATTTCGCTCTTTAACTATTCATGAGAGATGCAGATACTTCTATCAGCTTTCCAGCAATACCAAGATCGATGCATTTGAACACCTAAAGCTACCGTAAATATCAGCAGATGCTTCCATGTTCTGATTGTCACGAACAGTATCACATCTCAAGCTCGAAGAAGGAATTTCAATCAGACAGAGATTGATTATGATCTCGACTTATTCAAGAATCATGTAGGTATTTCTATTATCTTTCTAACCAATACAAGATCACTTCATTTGGACGAGCTTACCTCAAAATACAACGTTTCGGACGATTGATTCTCTGCAGCAGGCAATTGACTTCAATCTTAAGTGTTTTTGCTTTTGCAGCCTTTGTACTTTTGTATTTGTTCGCATTTTTCTTCTATTTATTCTGTTAGGGTAGCTGAAGCGTTTGTCTTCTCTGTTACAGCACTTGATGCTTCAGAACATTATTGAAAAGGGCACCTCTTTTCTGGTCAAACTTGGCCTTTGAATATCTTAATAGTTCAATCAAAATTACTTCTCCCACCATCATAATATTCTGTATTCTGAGTAGATGCTCGATTAGCTTCACTGGACGCTTCTTAAATGAGCTAAGGCGCTTTGTTATCCACAGGGCACATTCACGCGACTGTTTAACTCGTAGCATTCTGACGAGTTAGCGTATTGTGCTTCTTTGACCCAGTTACTGGCCCAATTAGGATTCGATGTCTTCATGAAACTCGTATATATGGATATTAGATTTAATCAGACATCAGATTCATCCAATTCGGATAACTACAGCTCAATATATGGTCATCAGTCGCTACAAAGGTATGACTGTCAGGAGCAACATCACGTCTCCATCTTAAGGATGCAATTTGACAAAGATAGAGATCCATCTCGCTCTTGACCTCTTCATGAAAGTTGAAAATATTTCTATGAGCCTTCCAACGATACCAAAATCGATGAATTTGAGAACCTAAAGATCCAGAAATTATCATCATACGCTTGCATGTTATGATTGTCACTAACAGTACCACATCTCAAGCTGGAAGAAGGAGTTTCACTCAGATAGAGATTGATTCTGATCTCGAATTCCGCAAAAAACCTGTAAATATTTCCCTTATATTTCTAACCAAACCAAGATCACTTCATTTGGACGAGCATACCTCAAGATACGACATTTCGGACGCTTGATTGTCGGCAGCAGGCACTTGACTTCAATCTTAAGTGTTATTGCCTCTGCAGCTTTTGTACTTTTGTATTTGTTCGCGCTTCTCTTCTCGTTCTTCTTTTAGTGTTACTGAAGATTTTAACTTCTCTGTTACAGCGCTTGATGCTTCAGAAATTTATTGAAAAGGGTACCTCATTTTCTGGTCATGCTTGGACTTTGAATATCTTAATACTTCATTTAAAATTACATTGCCAACCATCATAATGTTCTGTATTCTGAGTAGACGCTTGATTATCTTAACTGGACGCTTCTTAAATGTGCTAAGGCGCTTTGTTATCCACCGGGAACAGTCAAAATACAGTTAAACTTGCAGAATTCTGATGAGTTAGCGTATTATGCTTCTTTGACACAGTTACCGGACGAATTAGGATTCGATATATTCTTGAAACATGTTTATATGGATATTAGCTTTAATAAGATACCAGTTTCATCCAATTCCGGCACCTACAGCTCAATATATGGCCATCAGGCGCTACAAAGGTATGACTGTCAGGAATAACATCACGTAACCAACTTAAGGATGCAATTTCACAAAGATAGAGGTCGATTTCGCTCTTTAACTATTCATGAGAGATGCAGATACTTCTATCAGCTTTCCAGCAATACCAAGATCGATGCATTTGAACACCTAAAGCTACCGTAAATATCAGCAGATGCTTCCATGTTCTGATTGTCACGAACAGTATCACATCTCAAGCTCGAAGAAGGAATTTCAATCAGACAGAGATTGATTATGATCTCGACTTCTTCAAGAATCATGTAGGTATTTCTATTATCTTTCTAACCAATACAAGATCACTTCATTTGGACGAGCTTACCTCAAAATACAACGTTTCGGACGATTGATTCTCGGCAGCAGGCAATTGACTTCAATCTTAAGTGTTTTTGCTTTTGCAGCCTTTGTACTTTTGTATTTGTTCGCATTTTTCTTCTATTTATTCTGTTAGGGTAGCTGAAGCGTTTGTCTTCTCTGTTACAGCACTTGATGCTTCAGAACATTATTGAAAAGGGCACCTCTTTTCTGGTCAAACTTGGCCTTTGAATATCTTAATAGTTCAATCAAAATTACTTCTCCCACCATCATAATATTCTGTATTCTGAGTAGATGCTCGATTAGCTTCACTGGACGCTTCTTAAATGAGCTAAGGCGCTTTGTTATCCACAGGGCACATTCACGCGACTGTTTAACTCGTAGCATTCTGACGAGTTAGCGTATTGTGCTTCTTTGACCCAGTTACTGGCCCAATTAGGATTCGATGTCTTCATGAAACTCGTATATATGGATATTAGATTTAATCAGACATCAGATTCATCCAATTCGGATAACTACAGCTCAATATATGGTCATCAGTCGCTACAAAGGTATGACTGTCAAGAACAACATCACGTCTCCATCTTAAGGATGCAATTTGACAAAGATAGAGATCCATCTCGCTCTTGACCTCTTCATGAAAGTTGAAAATATTTCTATGAGCCTTCCAACGATACCAAAATCGATGAATTTGAGAACCTAAAGATCCAGAAATTATCATCATACGCTTGCATGTTATGATTGTCACTAACAGTACCACATCTCAAGCTGGAAGAAGGAGTTTCACTCAGATAGAGATTGATTCTGATCTCGAATTCCGCAAAAAACCTGTAAATATTTCCCTTATATTTCTAACCAAACCAAGATCACTTCATTTGGACGAGCATACCTCAAGATACGACATTTCCGACGCTTGATTGTCGGCAGCAGGCACCTGACTTCAATCTTAAGTGTTATTGCCTCTGCAGCTTTTGTACTTTTGTATTTGTTCGCGCTTCCCTTCTCGTTCTTCTTTTAGTGTTACTGATGATTTTAACTTCTCTGTTACAGCGCTTGATGCTTCAGAAATTTATTGAAAAGGGTACCTCATTTTCTGGTCATGCTTGGACTTTGAATATCTTAATACTTCATTTAAAATTACATTGCCAACCATCATAATGTTCTGTATTCTGAGTAGACGCTTGATTATCTTAACTGGGCGCTTTGTTATCCACCGGGAACAGTCAAAATACAGTTAAACTTGCAGAATTCTGATGAGTTAGCGTATTATGCTTCTTTGACACAGTTACCGGACGAATTAGGATTCGATATATTCTTGAAACTTGTTTATATGGATATTAGCTTTAATAAGATACCAGTTTCATCCAATTCCGGCACCTACAGCTCAATATATGGCCATCAGGCGCTACAAAGGTATGACTGTCAGGAATAACATCACGTAACCAACTTAAGGATGCAATTTCACAAAGATAGAGGTCGATTTCGCTCTTTAACTATTCATGAGAGATGCAGATACTTCTATCAGCTTTCCAGCAATACCAAGATCGATGCATTTGAACACCTAAAGCTACCGTAAATATCAGCAGATGCTTCCATGTTCTGATTGTCACGAACAGTATCACATCTCAAGCTCGAAGAAGGAATTTCAATCAGACAGAGATTGATTATGATCTCGACTTCTTCAAGAATCATGTAGGTATTTCTATTATCTTTCTAACCAATACAAGATCACTTCATTTGGACGAGCTTACCTCAAAATACAACGTTTCGGACGATTGATTCTCGGCAGCAGGCAATTGACTTCAATCTTAAGTGTTTTTGCTTTTGCAGCCTTTGTACTTTTGTATTTGTTCGCATTTTTCTTCTATTTATTCTGTTAGGGTAGCTGAAGCGTTTGTCTTCTCTGTTACAGCACTTGATGCTTCAGAACATTATTGAAAAGGGCACCTCTTTTCTGGTCAAACTTGGCCTTTGAATATCTTAATAGTTCAATCAAAATTACTTCTCCCACCATCATAATATTCTGTATTCTGAGTAGATGCTCGATTAGCTTCACTGGACGCTTCTTAAATGAGCTAAGGCGCTTTGTTATCCACAGGGCACATTCACGCGACTGTTTAACTCGTAGCATTCTGACGAGTTAGCGTATTGTGCTTCTTTGACCCAGTTACTGGCCCAATTAGGATTCGATGTCTTCATGAAACTCGTATATATGGATATTAGATTTAATCAGACATCAGATTCATCCAATTCGGATAACTACAGCTCAATATATGGTCATCAGTCGCTACAAAGGTATGACTGTCAAGAACAACATCACGTCTCCATCTTAAGGATGCAATTTGACAAAGATAGAGATCCATCTCGCTCTTGACCTCTTCATGAAAGTTGAAAATATTTCTATGAGCCTTCCAACGATACCAAAATCGATGAATTTGAGAACCTAAAGATCCAGAAATTATCATCATACGCTTGCATGTTATGATTGTCACTAACAGTACCACATCTCAAGCTGGAAGAAGGAGTTTCACTCAGATAGAGATTGATTCTGATCTCGAATTCCGCAAAAAACCCGTAAATATTTCCCTTATATTTCTAACCAAACCAAGATCACTTCATTTGGACGAGCATACCTCAAGATACGACATTTCCGACGCTTGATTGTCGGCAGCAGGCACCTGACTTCAATCTTAAGTGTTATTGCCTCTGCAGCTTTTGTACTTTTGTATTTGTTCGCGCTTCTCTTCTCGTTCTTCTTTTAGTGTTACTGATGATTTTAACTTCTCTGTTACAGCGCTTGATGCTTCAGAAATTTATTGAAAAGGGTACCTCATTTTCTGGTCATGCTTGGACTTTGAATATCTTAATACTTCATTTAAAATTACATTGCCAACCATCATAATGTTCTGTATTCTGAGTAGACGCTTGATTATCTTAACTGGGCGCTTTGTTATCCACCGGGAACAGTCAAAATACAGTTAAACTTGCAGAATTCTGATGAGTTAGCGTATTATGCTTCTTTGACACAGTTACCGGACGAATTAGGATTCGATATATTCTTGAAACTTGTTTATATGGATATTAGCTTTAATAAGATACCAGTTTCATCCAATTCCGGCACCTACAGCTCAATATATGGCCATCAGGCGCTACAAAGGTATGACTGTCAGGAATAACATCACGTAACCAACTTAAGGATGCAATTTCACAAAGATAGAGGTCGATTTCGCTCTTTAACTATTCATGAGAGATGCAGATACTTCTATCAGCTTTCCAGCAATACCAAGATCGATGCATTTGAACACCTAAAGCTACCGTAAATATCAGCAGATGCTTCCATGTTCTGATTGTCACGAACAGTATCACATCTCAAGCTCGAAGAAGGAATTTCAATCAGACAGAGATTGATTATGATCTCGACTTCTTCAAGAATCATGTAGGTATTTCTATTATCTTTCTAACCAATACAAGATCACTTCATTTGGACGAGCTTACCTCAAAATACAACGTTTCGGACGATTGATTCTCGGCAGCAGGCAATTGACTTCAATCTTAAGTGTTTTTGCTTTTGCAGCCTTTGTACTTTTGTATTTGTTCGCATTTTTCTTCTATTTATTCTGTTAGGGTAGCTGAAGCGTTTGTCTTCTCTGTTACAGCACTTGATGCTTCAGAACATTATTGAAAAGGGCACCTCTTTTCTGGTCAAACTTGGCCTTTGAATATCTTAATAGTTCAATCAAAATTACTTCTCCCACCATCATAATATTCTGTATTCTGAGTAGATGCTCGATTAGCTTCACTGGACGCTTCTTAAATGAGCTAAGGCGCTTTGTTATCCACAGGGCACATTCACGCGACTGTTTAACTCGTAGCATTCTGACGAGTTAGCGTATTGTGCTTCTTTGACCCAGTTACTGGCCCAATTAGGATTCGATGTCTTCATGAAACTCGTATATATGGATATTAGATTTAATCAGACATCAGATTCATCCAATTCGGATAACTACAGCTCAATATATGGTCATCAGTCGCTACAAAGGTATGACTGTCAGGAACAACATCACGTCTCCATCTTAAGGATGCAATTTGACAAAGATAGAGATCCATCTCGCTCTTGACCTCTTCATGAAAGTTGAAAATATTTCTATGAGCCTTCCAACGATACCAAAATCGATGAATTTGAGAACCTAAAGATCCAGAAATTATCATCATACGCTTGCATGTTATGATTGTCACTAACAGTACCACATCTCAAGCTGGAAGAAGGAGTTTCACTCAGATAGAGATTGATTCTGATCTCGAATTCCGCAAAAAACCTGTAAATATTTCCCTTATATTTCTAACCAAACCAAGATCACTTCATTTGGACGAGCATACCTCAAGATACGACATTTCCGACGCTTGATTGTCGGCAGCAGGCACTTGACTTCAATCTTAAGTGTTATTGCCTCTGCAGCTTTTGTACTTTTGTATTTGTTCGCGCTTCTCTTCTCGTTCTTCTTTTAGTGTTACTGAAGATTTTAACTTCTCTGTTACAGCGCTTGATGCTTCAGAAATTTATTGAAAAGGGTACCTCATTTTCTGGTCATGCTTGGACTTTGAATATCTTAATACTTCATTTAAAATTACATTGCCAACCATCATAATGTTCTGTATTCTGAGTAGACGCTTGATTATCTTAACTGGGCGCTTTGTTATCCACCGGGAACAGTCAAAATACAGTTAAACTTGCAGAATTCTGATGAGTTAGCGTATTATGCTTCTTTGACACAGTTACCGGACGAATTAGGATTCGATATATTCTTGAAACTTGTTTATATGGATATTAGCTTTAATAAGATACCAGTTTCATCCAATTCCGGCACCTACAGCTCAATATATGGCCATCAGGCGCTACAAAGGTATGACTGTCAGGAATAACATCACGTAACCAACTTAAGGATGCAATTTCACAAAGATAGAGGTCGATTTCGCTCTTTAACTATTCATGAGAGATGCAGATACTTCTATCAGCTTTCCAGCAATACCAAGATCGATGCATTTGAACACCTAAAGCTACCGTAAATATCAGCAGATGCTTCCATGTTCTGATTGTCACGAACAGTATCACATCTCAAGCTCGAAGAAGGAATTTCAATCAGACAGAGATTGATTATGATCTCGACTTCTTCAAGAATCATGTAGGTATTTCTATTATCTTTCTAACCAATACAAGATCACTTCATTTGGACGAGCTTACCTCAAAATACAACGTTTCGGACGATTGATTCTCGGCAGCAGGCAATTGACTTCAATCTTAAGTGTTTTTGCTTTTGCAGCCTTTGTACTTTTGTATTTGTTCGCATTTTTCTTCTATTTATTCTGTTAGGGTAGCTGAAGCGTTTGTCTTCTCTGTTACAGCACTTGATGCTTCAGAACATTATTGAAAAGGGCACCTCTTTTCTGGTCAAACTTGGCCTTTGAATATCTTAATAGTTCAATCAAAATTACTTCTCCCACCATCATAATATTCTGTATTCTGAGTAGATGCTCGATTAGCTTCACTGGACGCTTCTTAAATGAGCTAAGGCGCTTTGTTATCCACAGGGCACATTCACGCGACTGTTTAACTCGTAGCATTCTGACGAGTTAGCGTATTATGCTTCTTTGACCCAGTTACTGGCCCAATTAGGATTCGATGTCTTCATGAAACTCGTATATATGGATATTAGATTTAATCAGACATCAGATTCATCCAATTCGGATAACTACAGCTCAATATATGGTCATCAGTCGCTACAAAGGTATGACTGTCAGGAACAACATCACGTCTCCATCTTAAGGATGCAATTTGACAAAGATAGAGATCCATCTCGCTCTTGACCTCTTCATGAAAGTTGAAAATATTTCTATGAGCCTTCCAACGATACCAAAATCGATGAATTTGAGAACCTAAAGCTCCAGAAATTATCATCAGACGCTTGCATGTTATGATTGTCACTAACAGTACCACATCTCAAGCTGGAAGAAGGAGTTTCACTCAGATAGAGATTGATTCTGATCTCGAATTCCGCAAAAAACCTGTAAATATTTCCCTTATATTTCTAACCAAACCAAGATCACTTCATTTGGACGAGCATACCTCAAGATACGACATTTCGGACGCTTGATTGTCGGCAGCAGGCACTTGACTTCAATCTTAAGTGTTATTGCCTCTGCAGCTTTTGTACTTTTGTATTTGTTCGCGCTTCTCTTCTCGTTCTTCTTTTAGTGTTACTGAAGATTTTAACTTCTCTGTTACAGCGCTTGATGCTTCAGAAATTTATTGAAAAGGGTACCTCATTTTCTGGTCATGCTTGGACTTTGAATATCTTAATACTTCATTTAAAATTACATTGCCAACCATCATAATGTTCTGTATTCTGAGTAGACGCTTGATTATCTTAACTGGACGCTTCTTAAATGGCTAAGGCGCTTTGTTATCCACCGGGAACAGTCAAAATACAGTTAAACTTGCAGAATTCTGATGAGTTAGCGTATTATGCTTCTTTGACACAGTTACCGGACGAATTAGGATTCGATATATTCTTGAAACTTGTTTATATGGATATTAGCTTTAATAAGATACCAGTTTCATCCAATTCCGACACCTACAGCTCAATATATGGCCATCAGGCGCTACAAAGGTATGACTGTCAGGAATAACATCACGTAACCAACTTAAGGATGCAATTTCACAAAGATAGAGGTCGATTTCGCTCTTTAACTATTCATGGGAGATGCAGATACTTCTATCAGCTTTCCAGCAATACCAAGATCGATGCATTTGAACACCTAAAGCTACCGTAAATATCAGCAGATGCTTCCATGTTCTGATTGTCACGAACAGTATCACATCTCAAGCTCGAAGAAGGAATTTCAATCAGACAGAGATTGATTATGATCTCGACTTCTTCAAGAATCATGTAGGTATTTCTATTATCTTTCTAACCAATACAAGATCACTTCATTTGGACGAGCTTACCTCAAAATACAACGTTTCGGACGATTGATTCTCGGCAGCAGGCAATTGACTTCAATCTTAAGTGTTTTTGCTTTTGCAGCCTTTGTACTTTTGTATTTGTTCGCATTTTTCTTCTATTTATTCTGTTAGGGTAGCTGAAGCGTTTGTCTTCTCTGTTACAGCACTTGATGCTTCAGAACATTATTGAAAAGGGCACCTCTTTTCTGGTCAAACTTGGCCTTTGAATATCTTAATAGTTCAATCAAAATTACTTCTCCCACCATCATAATATTCTGTATTCTGAGTAGATGCTCGATTAGCTTCACTGGACGCTTCTTAAATGAGCTAAGGCGCTTTGTTATCCACAGGGCACATTCACGCGACTGTTTAACTCGTAGCATTCTGACGAGTTAGCGTATTATGCTTCTTTGACCCAGTTACTGGCCCAATTAGGATTCGATGTCTTCATGAAACTCGTATATATGGATATTAGATTTAATCAGACATCAGATTCATCCAATTCGGATAACTACAGCTCAATATATGGTCATCAGTCGCTACAAAGGTATGACTGTCAGGAACAACATCACGTCTCCATCTTAAGGATGCAATTTGACAAAGATAGAGATCCATCTCGCTCTTGACCTCTTCATGAAAGTTGAAAATATTTCTATGAGCCTTCCAACGATACCAAAATCGATGAATTTGAGAACCTAAAGCTCCAGAAATTATCATCAGACGCTTGCATGTTATGATTGTCACTAACAGTACCACATCTCAAGCTGGAAGAAGGAGTTTCACTCAGATAGAGATTGATTCTGATCTCGAATTCCGCAAAAAACCTGTAAATATTTCCCTTATATTTCTAACCAAACCAAGATCACTTCATTTGGACGAGCATACCTCAAGATACGACATTTCGGACGCTTGATTGTCGGCAGCAGGCACTTGACTTCAATCTTAAGTGTTATTGCCTCTGCAGCTTTTGTACTTTTGTATTTGTTCGCGCTTCTCTTCTCATTCTTCTTTTAGTGTTACTGAAGATTTTAACTTCTCTGTTACAGCGCTTGATGCTTCAGAAATTTATTGAAAAGGGTACCTCATTTTCTGGTCATGCTTGGACTTTGAATATCTTAATACTTCATTTAAAATTACATTGCCAACCATCATAATGTTCTGTATTCTGAGTAGACGCTTGATTATCTTAACTGGATGCTTCTTAAATGAGCTAAGGAGCTTTGTTATCCACCGGGAACAGTCAAAATACAGTTAAACTTGCAGAATTCTGATGAGTTAGCGTATTATGCTTCTTTGACACAGTTACCGGACGAATTAGGATTCGATATATTCTTGAAACTTGTTTATATGGATATTAGCTTTAATTAGATACCAGTTTCATCCAATTCCAACACCTACAGCTCAATATATGGCCATCAGGCGCTACAAAGGTATGACTGTCAGGAATAACATCACATAACCAACATAAGGATGCAATTTCACAAAGATAGAGGTCGATTTAGCTCTTTAACTATTCATGGGAGATGCAGATACTTCTATCAGCTTTCCAGCAATACCAAGATCGATGCATTTGAACACCTAAAGCTACCGTAAATATCAGCAGATGCTTCCATGTTCTGATTGTCACGAACAGTATCACATCTCAAGCTCGAAGAAGGAATTTCAATCAGACAGAGATTGATTATGATCTCGACTTCTTCAAGAATCATGTAGGTATTTCTATTATCTTTCTAACCAATACAAGATCACTTCATTTGGACGAGCTTACCTCAAAATACAACGTTTCGGACGATTGATTCTCGGCAGCAGGCAATTGACTTCAATCTTAAGTGTTTTTGCTTTTGCAGCCTTTGTACTTTTGTATTTGTTCGCATTTTTCTTCTATTTATTCTGTTAGGGTAGCTGAAGCGTTTGTCTTCTCTGTTACAGCACTTGATGCTTCAGAACATTATTAAAAAGGGCACCTCTTTTCTGGTCAAACTTGGCCTTTGAATATCTTAATAGTTCAATCAAAATTACTTCTCCCACCGTCATAATATTCTGTATTCTGAGTAGATGCTCGATTAGCTTCACTGGACGCTTCTTAAATGAGCTAAGGCGCTTTGTTATCCACATGGCACATTCACGCGACTGTTTAACTCGTAGCATTCTGACGAGTTAGCGTATTATGCTTCTTTGACCCAGTTACTGGCCCAATTAGGATTCGATGTCTTCATGAAACTCGTATATATGGATATTAGATTTAATCAGACATCAGATTCATCCAATTCGGATAACTACAGCTCAATATATGGTCATCAGTCGCTACAAAGGTATGACTGTCAGGAACAACATCACGTCTCCATCTTAAGGATGCAATTTGACAAAGATAGAGATCCATCTCGCTCTTGACCTCTTCATGAAAGTTGAAAATATTTCTATGAGCCTTCCAACGATACCAAAATCGATGAATTTGAGAACCTAAAGCTCCAGAAATTATCATCAGACGCTTGCATGTTATGATTGTCACTAACAGTACCACATCTCAAGCTGGAAGAAGGAGTTTCACTCAGATAGAGATTGATTCTGATCTCGAATTCCGCAAAAAACCTGTAAATATTTCCCTTATATTTCTAACCAAACCAAGATCACTTCATTTGGACGAGCATACCTCAAGATACGACATTTCGGACGCTTGATTGTCGGCAGCAGGCACTTGACTTCAATCTTAAGTGTTATTGCCTCTGCAGCTTTTGTACTTTTGTAGTTGTTCGCGCTTCTCTTCTCGTTCTTCTTTTAGTGTTACTGAAGATTTTAACTTCTCTGTTACAGCGCTTGATGCTTCAGAAATTTATTGAAAAGGGTACCTCATTTTCTGGTCATGCTTGGACTTTGAATATCTTAATACTTCATTTAAAATTACATTGCCAACCATCATAATGTTCTGTATTCTGAGTAGACGCTTGATTATCTTAACTGGACGCTTCTTAAATGTGCTAAGGCGCTTTGTTATCCACCGGGAACAGTCAAAATACAGTTAAACTTGCAGAATTCTGATGAGTTAGCGTATTATGCTTCTTTGACACAGTTACCGGACGAATTAGGATTCGATATATTCTTGAAACTTGTTTATATGGATATTAGCTTTAATTAGATACCAGTTTCATCCAATTCCGACACCTACAGCTCAATATATGGCCATCAGGCGCTACAAAGGTATGACTGTCAGGAATAACATCACATAACCAACTTAAGGATGCAATTTCACAAAGATAGAGGTCGATTTCGCTCTTTAACTATTCATGGGAGATGCAGATACTTCTATCAGCTTTCCAGCAATACCAAGATCGATGCATTTGAACACCTAAAGCTACCGTAAATATCAGCAGATGCTTCCATGTTCTGATTGTCACGAACAGTATCACATCTCAAGCTCGAAGAAGGAATTTCAATCAGACAGAGATTGATTATGATCTCGACTTCTTCAAGAATCATGTAGGTATTTCTATTATCTTTCTAACCAATACAAGATCACTTCATTTGGACGAGCTTACCTCAAAATACAACGTTTCGGACGATTGATTCTCGGCAGCAGGCAATTGACTTCAATCTTAAGTGTTTTTGCTTTTGCAGCCTTTGTACTTTTGTATTTGTTCGCATTTTTCTTCTATTTATTCTGTTAGGGTAGCTGAAGCGTTTGTCTTCTCTGTTACAGCACTTGATGCTTCAGAACATTATTGAAAAGGGCACCTCTTTTCTGGTCAAACTTGGCCTTTGAATATCTTAATAGTTCAATCAAAATTACTTCTCCCACCATCATAATATTCTGTATTCTGAGTAGATGCTCGATTAGCTTCACTGGACGCTTCTTAAATGAGCTAAGGCGCTTTGTTATCCACAGGGCACATTCACGCGACTGTTTAACTCGTAGCATTCTGACGAGTTAGCGTATTATGCTTCTTTGACCCAGTTACTGGCCCAATTAGGATTCGATGTCTTCATGAAACTCGTATATATGGATATTAGATTTAATCAGACATCAGATTCATCCAATTCGGATAACTACAGCTCAATATATGGTCATCAGTCGCTACAAAGGTATGACTGTCAGGAACAACATCACGTCTCCATCTTAAGGATGCAATTTGACAAAGATAGAGATCCATCTCGCTCTTGACCTCTTCATGAAAGTTGAAAATATTTCTATGAGCCTTCCAACGATACCAAAATCGATGAATTTGAGAACCTAAAGCTCCAGAAATTATCATCAGACGCTTGCATGTTATGATTGTCACTAACAGTACCACATCTCAAGCTGGAAGAAGGAGTTTCACTCAGATAGAGATTGATTCTGATCTCGAATTCCGCAAAAAACCTGTAAATATTTCCCTTATATTTCTAACCAAACCAAGATCACTTCATTTGGACGAGCATACCTCAAGATACGACATTTCGGACGCTTGATTGTCGGCAGCAGGCACTTGACTTCAATCTTAAGTGTTATTGCCTCTGCAGCTTTTGTACTTTTGTATTTGTTCGCGCTTCTCTTCTCGTTCTTCTTTTAGTGTTACTGAAGATTTTAACTTCTCTGTTACAGCGCTTGATGCTTCAGAAATTTATTGAAAAGGGTACCTCATTTTCTGGTCATGCTTGGACTTTGAATATCTTAATACTTCATTTAAAATTACATTGCCAACCATCATAATGTTCTGTATTCTGAGTAGACGCTTGATTATCTTAACTGGACGCTTCTTAAATGTGCTAAGGCGCTTTGTTATCCACCGGGAACAGTCAAAATACAGTTAAACTTGCAGAATTCTGATGAGTTAGCGTATTATGCTTCTTTGACACAGTTACCGGACGAATTAGGATTCGATATATTCTTGAAACTTGTTTATATGGATATTAGCTTTAATAAGATACCAGTTTCATCCAATTCCGGCACCTACAGCTCAATATATGGCCATCAGGCGCTACAAAGGTATGACTGTCAGGAATAACATCACGTAACCAACTTAAGGATGCAATTTCACAAAGATAGAGGTCGATTTCGCTCTTTAACTATTCATGAGAGATGCAGATACTTCTATCAGCTTTCCAGCAATACCAAGATCGATGCATTTGAACACCTAAAGCTACCATAAATATCAGCAGATGCTTCCATGTTTAGATTGTCACGAACAGTATCACATCTCAAGCTCGAAGAAGGAATTTCAATCAGACAGAGATTGATTATGATCTCGACTTCTTCAAGAATCATGTAGGTATTTCTATTATCTTTCTAACCAATACAAGATCACTTCATTTGGACGAGCTTACCTCAAAATACAACGTTTCGGACGATTGATTCTCGGCAGCAGGCAATTGACTTCAATCTTAAGTGTTTTTGCTTTTGCAGCCTTTGTACTTTTGTATTTGTTCGCATTTTTCTTCTATTTATTCTGTTAGGGTAGCTGAAGCGTTTGTCTTCTCTGTTACAGCACTTGATGCTTCAGAACATTATTGAAAAGGGCACCTCTTTTCTGGTCAAACTTGGCCTTTGAATATCTTAATAGTTCAATCAAAATTACTTCTCCCACCATCATAATATTCTGTATTCTGAGTAGATGCTCGATTAGCTTCACTGGACGCTTCTTAAATGAGCTAAGGCGCTTTGTTATCCACAGGGCACATTCACGCGACTGTTTAACTCGTAGCATTCTGACGAGTTAGCGTATTATGCTTCTTTGACCCAGTTACTGGCCCAATTAGGATTCGATGTCTTCATGAAACTCGTATATATGGATATTAGATTTAATCAGACATCAGATTCATCCAATTCGGATAACTACAGCTCAATATATGGTCATCAGTCGCTACAAAGGTATGACTGTCAGGAACAACATCACGTCTCCATCTTAAGGATGCAATTTGACAAAGATAGAGATCCATCTCGCTCTTGACCTCTTCATGAAAGTTGAAAATATTTCTATGAGCCTTCCAACGATACCAAAATCGATGAATTTGAGAACCTAAAGCTCCAGAAATTATCATCAGACGCTTGCATGTTATGATTGTCACTAACAGTACCACATCTCAAGCTGGAAGAAGGAGTTTCACTCAGATAGAGATTGATTCTGATCTCGAATTTCGCAAAAAACCTGTAAATATTTCCCTTATATTTCTAACCAAACCAAGATCACTTCATTTGGACGAGCATACCTCAAGATACGACATTTCGGACGCTTGATTGTCGGCAGCAGGCACTTGACTTCAATCTTAAGTGTTATTGCCTCTGCAGATTTTGTACTTTTGTAGTTGTTCGCGCTTCTCTTCTCGTTCTTCTTTTAGTGTTACTGAAGATTTTAACTTCTCTGTTACAGCGCTTGATGCTTCAGAAATTTATTGAAAAGGGTACCTCATTTTCTGGTCATGCTTGGACTTTGAATATCTTAATACTTCATTTAAAATTACATTGCCAACCATCATAATGTTCTGTATTCTGAGTAGACGCTTGATTATCTTAACTGGACGCTTCTTAAATGAGCTAAGGAGCTTTGTTATCCACCGGGAACAGTCAAAGTACAGTTAAACTTGCAGAATTCTGATGAGTTAGCGTATTATGCTTCTTTGACACAGTTACCGGACGAATTAGGATTCGATATATTCTTGAAACTTGTTTATATGGATATTAGCTTTAATTAGATACCAGTTTCATCCAATTCCAACACCTACAGCTCAATATATGGCCATCAGGCGCTACAAAGGTATGACTGTCAGGAATAACATCACATAACCAACTTAAGGATGCAATTTCACAAAGATAGAGGTCGATTTCGCTCTTTAACTATTCATGGGAGATGCAGATACTTCTATCAGCTTTCCAGCAATACCAAGATCGATGCATTTGAACACCTAAAGCTACCGTAAATATCAGCAGATGCTTCCATGTTCTGATTGTAACGAACAGTATCACATCTCAAGCTCGAAGAAGGAATTTCAATCAGACAGAGATTGATTATGATCTCGACTTCTTCAAGAATCATGTAGGTATTTCTATTATCTTTCTAACCAATACAAGATCACTTCATTTGGACGAGCTTACCTCAAAATACAACGTTTCGGACGATTGATTCTCGGCAGCAGGCAATTGACTTCAATCTTAAGTGTTTTTGCTTTTGCAGCCTTTGTACTTTTGTATTTGTTCGCATTTTTCTTCTATTTATTCTGTTAGGGTAGCTGAAGCGTTTGTCTTCTCTGTTACAGCACTTGATGCTTCAGAACATTATTGAAAAGGGCACCTCTTTTCTGGTCAAACTTGGCCTTTGAATATCTTAATAGTTCAATCAAAATTACTTCTCCCACCATCATAATATTCTGTATTCTGAGTAGATGCTCGATTAGCTTCACTAGACGCTTCTTAAATGAGCTAAGGCGCTTTGTTATCCACAGGGCACATTCACGCGACTGTTTAACTCGTAGCATTCTGACGAGTTAGCGTATTATGCTTCTTTGACCCAGTTACTGGCCCAATTATGATTCGATGTCTTCATGAAACTCGTATATATGGATATTAGATTTAATCAGACATCAGATTCATCCAATTCGGAAAACTACAGCTCAATATATGGTCATCAGTCGCTACAAAGGTATGACTGTCAGGAACAACATCACGTCTCCATCTTAAGGATGCAATTTGACAAAGATAGAGATCCATCTCGCTCTTGACCTCTTCATGAAAGTTGAAAATATTTCTATGAGCCTTCCAACGATACCAAAATCGATGAATTTGAGAACCTAAAGCTCCAGAAATTATCATCAGACGCTTGCATGTTATGATTGTCACTAACAGTACCACATCTCAAGCTGGAAGAAGGAGTTTCACTCAGATAGAGATTGATTCTGATCTCGAATTCCGCAAAAAACCTGTAAATATTTCCCTTATATTTCTAACCAAACCAAGATCACTTCATTTGGACGAGCATACCTCAAGATACGACATTTCGGACGCTTGATTGTCGGCAGCAGGCACTTGACTTCAATCTTAAGTGTTATTGCCTCTGCAGCTTTTGTACTTTTGTAGTTGTTCGCGCTTCTCTTCTCGTTCTTCTTTTAGTGTTACTGAAGATTTTAACTTCTCTGTTACAGCGCTTGATGCTTCAGAAATTTATTGAAAAGGGTACCTCATTTTCTGGTCATGCTTGGACTTTGAATATCTTAATACTTCATTTAAAATTACATTGCCAACCATCATAATGTTCTGTATTCTGAGTAGACGCTTGATTATCTTAACTGGACGCTTCTTAAATGAGCTAAGGCGCTTTGTTATCCACCGGGAACAGTCAAAATACAGTTAAACTTGCAGAATTCTGATGAGTTAGCGTATTATGCTTCTTTGACACAGTTACCGGACGAATTAGGATTCGATATATTCTTGAAACTTGTTTATATGGATATTAGCTTTAATTAGATACCAGTTTCATCCAATTCCGACACCTACAGCTCAATATATGGCCATCAGGCGCTACAAAGGTATGACTGTCAGGAATAACATCACATAACCAACTTAAGGATGCAATTTCACAAAGATAGAGGTCGATTTCGCTCTTTAACTATTCATGGGAGATGCAGATACTTCTATCAGCTTTCCAGCAATACCAAGATCGATGCATTTGAACACCTAAAGCTACCGTAAATATCAGCAGATGCTTCCATGTTCTGATTGTCACGAACAGTATCACATCTCAAGCTCGAAGAAGGAATTTCAATCAGACAGAGATTGATTATGATCTCGACTTCTTCAAGAATCATGTAGGTATTTCTATTATCTTTCTAACCAATACAAGATCACTTCATTTGGACGAGCTTACCTCAAAATACAACGTTTCGGACGATTGATTCTCGGCAGCAGGCAGTTGACTTCAATCTTAAGTGTTTTTGCTTTTGCAGCCTTTGTACTGTTGTATTTGTTCGCATTTTTCTTCTATTTATTCTGTTAGGGTAGCTGAAGCGTTTGTCTTCTCTGTTACAGCACTTGATGCTTCAGAACATTATTGAAAAGGGCACCTCTTTTCTGGTCAAACTTGGCCTTTGAATATCTTAATAGTTCAATCAAAATTACTTCTCCCACCATCATAATATTCTGTATTCTGAGTAGATGCTCGATTAGCTTCACTGGACGCTTGTTAAATGAGCTAAGGCGCTTTGTTATCCACAGGGCACATTCACGCGACTGTTTAACTCGTAGCATTCTGACGAGTTAGCGTATTATGCTTCTTTGACCCAGTTACTGGCCCAATTAGGATTCGATGTCTTCATGAAACTCGTATATATGGATATTAGATTTAATCAGACATCAGATTCATCCGATTCGGATAACTACAGCTCAATATATGGTCATCAGTCGCTACAAAGGTATGACTGTCAGGAACAACATCACGTCTCCATCTTAAGGATGCAATTTGACAAAGATAGAGATCCATTTCGCTCTTGACCTCTTCATCAAAGTTGCAAATAATTCTATGAGCCTTCCAACGATACCAAGATCGATGCATTTGAGAACCTAAAGCTCCAGAAATTATCATCAGACGCTTGCATGTTATGATTGTCCTGAACAGTATCACATCTCAACCTTGAAGAAGGAGTTTCTCTCAGATAGTGATTGATTCTGATCTCGACTTCCTCAAAAAACATGTAGTTATTTCTCTTATATTTCTAACCAGATCAAGATCACTTCATTTGGAAGACCGTACCTCAAAATACGACATTTCGGACGCTTGATTGTCGGAAGCAGGCACTTGACTTCAATCTTAAGTGTTTTTGCCTCTACAGCCTTTGTACTTTTGTATTTGTTCGCGCTTTTTTTCTCTTTCTTCCATTAGGGTTACTGAAGATTTTAATTCTCTGATACAGCACTTGATGCTTCAGAAATTTATTGAAATGGGTACCTCATTTTCTGGTCATGCTTGGTCTTTGAAAATCTTAATACTTCATTCAAAATTACTTTGCCAACCATCATAATGTTCTGTATTCTGAGTAGACGCTTGATTATCTTAACTAGCCGCTTCTTAAATGTGTTAAGGCGCTTTGTTATCCACCGGAAAAAGTCAAAATGCAGTTTAACTTGCAGAATTTTGATGAGTTAGCGTATTATGCTTCTATGACACAGTTACCGGATGAATCAGGATTCGTTATATTCATGAAACTTGTATATATGGATATTAGCATTAATAAGATACCAGTTTCATCCAATTCAGACACCTACATCTCAATATATGGCCATCAGATGCTACAAAGGTATGACTATCCGGAACAACATCATGTCACCACTTCAGGATGCAATTTCACAAAGATAGAGATCGATTTCGCTCTTGACCTCTTCATGAGAGTTGCAGATATTTCTATCAGCTTTCCAACAATACCAAGATCGATGCATTTGAACGCCTAAAGCTCTAGTAAATATCAGCAGATGCTTCCATGTTCTGATTATCACGAATAGTATCACATCTAAAGCTTGAAAAAGGAATTTCAATCAAGCAGGGATTGATTATGATCTCGACTTCTTCAGGAATGAGGTAGGTATTTATATTATCTTTCTAACCAATACAAAATCACTTCATTTGGACGAGCTTACCTCAAAATACGACGTTTCGGACAATTGATTCTCGGCAGCAGGCATTTGACTTCAATCTGAAGTGTTTTTGCTTTTACAGCTTTTGTAATTCTGTATTTGTTCGCATTTTTCCTCACTTTCTTCTTCTAGGGTAGCTGAAGCGTTTGTCTTCTCTGTTACAGCACTTGATGCTTCAGAAATTTATTGAAAAGGGCACCTCTTTTTCTAGTCAAACATGGCCTTTGAATATCTTAATACTTCATTCAAAATTACATCTCCCACCATCATAATGTTCTGTATTCCGAGTAGACGCTTGATTAACTGGACGCTTCTTAAATGAGCTAAGGTGCTTGGTTATCCACAGGGAACATTCACGTGACTGTTTAACTCGTAGCATTCTGACGAGTTAGACTATTATGTTTCTTTGACCCAGTTACTGGCCCAATTAGGATTCGATGTCTTCATGAAACTTGTATATATGGATATTAGATTTAATGAGACACCGGATTCATCCAATTTGGATAACTACAGCTCAATATATGGTCATCAGTTGCTACAAAGGTATGACTGTCAGGAACAACATCACGTCTCCATCTTAAGGATGCAATTTGACAAAGATAAAGATCCATTTCGCTCTTGACCTCTCCATGAAAGTTGCAAATATTTCTATGAGCCTTCGAACGATACCAAGATCGATGAATTTGAGAACCTACAGCTCCAAAAATTATCATCAGACGCATGCATGTTTTGATTGTCACGAACAGTATCACATCTCAAGCTTGAAGAAGGAGTTTCATTCAGATAGAGATTGATTCTGATCTCGACTTCCTCAAAAAACATGTAGTTAGTTCTCTTATATTTCTAACCAAACCAAGATCACTTCAGTTGGACGTGCGTACCTCAAAATACGACATTTCGGACGCTTAATTGTGAACTGCAGGCACTTGACTTCAATACTAAGTGTTTTTGCCTCTGCAGCTTTTCTACTTTTGTATTTGTTCGCGCTTTTATTCTCTTTCATCTATTAGGGTTACTGAATATTTTAACTTCTCCGTTACAGCACTTGATGCTTCAGAAATATATTGAAAAGGGTACCTCATTTTCTGGTCATGCTTGGACTTTGAATATCTTAATACTTCATTCAAAATTACTTTGCCAACCATCATAATGTTCTATATTTTGAGTTGGCGCTTGATCATCTTAACTGGACGCTTCCTAAATGTGCTAAGGCGCTTTGTTATCCACCGGGAACTGTCAAAATGCAGTTTGACTTGCAGAATTCTGATGAGTTAGCGTATTATGCTTCTTTGACACAGTTACCGGACGAATTAGGATTCGATATATTCATGAAACTTGTATATATGGATATTAGCTTTAATAAGATGCCAGTTTCATCCAATTTGGACACCTGCAGCTCAATAGCTGGCCATCAGACGCTACAAAGTTATGACTGTCCGGAACAACATCACGTTACCAACTTAAGGATGCAATTTCACAAAGATAGAGATCGATTTCGCTCTTGACCTCTTCATGAGAGTTGCAGATATTTCTATCAGCTTTCCAACAATACCAAGATCGATACATTTGAACACCTAAAGCTCCCGTAAATATCAGCAGATGCTTCCATGTTCTGATTATCACGAATAGTATCGCATCTCAAGCTTGAAAACGGAATTTCAATCAGACAGAGATTGATTATGATCTCGACTTCTTCAGGAATGATGTAGGTATTTATATTATTTATCTAACCAATACAAGATCACTTCATTTGGACGAGCTTACCTCAAAATACGACGTTTCGGACGATTGATTCTCGCCAGCAGGCACTTGACTTCAGTCTTAAGTGTTTTTGCTTTTGCAGCTTTTCTAATTTTGTATTTGTTCGTATTTTTCCTCTCTTTCTTCTGCTAGGGTGGCTGAAGCGTTTGTCTTCTCTATTACAGCACTTGATGCTTCAGAACTTTATTGAAAAGGGCACCTCTTTTTCTGGTCAAACTTGGCCTTTGAATATCTTAATACTTCTTTCGAAATTACTTCTCGCACCATCATAATGTTCTGTATTCTGAGTAGACGCTTGATTAACTGGATGCTTCTTAAATGAGCTAAGGTGCTTTGTTATCCACAGGGAACATTCACGCGACTGTTTAACTCGTAGCATTCTGACGAGTTAGCCTACTATGTTTCTTTGACCCAGTTACTGGCCCAATTAGGATTCGATGTCTTCATGAAACTTGTATATATGGATATTAGATTTAAAGAGACACCGGATTCATCCAATTTGGATAACTACAGCTCAATATATGGTCATCAGTTGCTACAAAGGTATGACTGTCAGGAACAACATCACATCTCCATCTTAAGGATGCAATTTGACAAAGATAGAGATCCATTTCGCTCTTGACCTCTTCATGATAGAGATCCATTTCGCTCTTGACCTCTTCATGAAAGTTGAAACTATTTCTATGAGCCTTCCAACGAGACCAAGATCAATGAGTTTGAGAACCTAAAGCTCCAAAAATTATCATCAGACGCATGCAAGTTTTGATTGTCACGAGCAGTATCACATCTCAAGCTTGAAGAAGGAGTTTCATTCAGATAGAGATTGATTCTGATCTCGACTTCCTCAAAAAACAAGTAGTTAGTTCTCTTATATTTCTAACCAAACCAAGATCACTTCATTTGGACGAGCGTACCTCAAAATACGACATTTCGGACGCTTGATTGTCGGCTGCAGGCACTTGACTTCAATCTTAAATGTTTTTGCCTCTGCAGCTTTTCTACTTTTGTATTTGTTCGCGTTTTTATTCTCTTTCTTCTATTAGGGTTACTGAAGATTTTAACTTCTCTGTTACAGCACTTGATGCTTCAGAAATATATTGAAAAGGGTACCTCATTTTCTGGTCATGCTTGGACTTTGAATATCTTAATACTTCATTCAAAATTACTTTGCCAACCATCATAATGTTCTGTATTCTGAGTTGACGCTTGATCATCTTAACTGGATACTTCTCAAATGTGCTAAGGCGCTTTGTTATCCACCGGGAACAGTCAAAATGCAGTTTGACTTGCAAAATTCTGATGAGTTACCATATTATGCTTCTTTGACACCGTTACCGGACGAATTAGGATTCGATATATTCAAGAAACTTATATATATGGATATTAGCTTCAATAAGATGCCAGTTTCATCCAATTCGGACACCTACAGCTCAATATATGGCCATCAGACGCTACAAAGTTATGATTGTCCGGAACAACATCACGTCACCAACTTAATGATGCAATTTCACAAAGATAGAGATCGATTTCGCTCTTGACCTCTTCATGAGAGTTGCAGATATTTCTATCAGCTTTCCAATAATACCAAGATCGATGCATTTGAACACCTAAAGCTCCCGTAAATATCAGCAGATGCTTCCATGTTCTGATTATCACGAATAGTATCACATCTCAAGCTTGAAAAAGAAATTTCAATCAGACAGAGATTGATTATGATCCCGACTTCTTCAGGAATGATGTAGGTATTTATATTATCTTTCTAACCAATACAAGATCACTTCATTTGGACGAGCTTACCTCAAAATACGACGTTTCGGATGATTGATTCTCGCCAGCAGGCACTTGACTTCGGTCTTAAGTGTTTTTGCTTTTGCAGCTTTTCTAATTTTGTATTTGTTCGCATTTTTCCTCTCTTTCTTCTGCTAGGGTGGCTGAAGCGTTTGTCTTCTCTATTACAGCACTTGATGCTTCAGAACTTTGTTGAAAAGGGCACCTCTTTTTCTGGTCAAACTTGGCCTTTGAATATCTTAATACTTCTTTCGAAATTACTTCTCCCACCATCATAATGTTCTGTATTCTGAGTAGACGCTTGATTAGCTTCATTGGACGCTTCTTAAATGAGCTAAGGCGCTTTGTTATCCACAGGGCGCATTCACGCGACTGTTTAACTCGTAGCATTTTGACGAGTTAGTGTATTATGCTTCTTTGACCCAGTTACTGGCCCAATTAGGATTCGATGTCTTCATGAAACTTGTATATTTGGATATTAAATTTAATGAGACATCGGATTCATCCAATTCGGATAACTACAGCTCAATATATGGTCACCATTCGCTACAAAGGTATGACTGTCAGGAACAACATCACGTCTCCATCTTAAGGATGCAATTTGACAAAGATTGAGATCCATTTCACTCTTGACCTCTTCATGAAAGTTGGAACTATTTCTATGAGCCTTCCAACGATACCAAGATCATTTGAGAACCTAAAGCTCCAGCAATTATCATCAGACGCTTGCATGTTATGATTGTCACGAACAGTATCACATCTCACGCTTGAAGAAGAAGTTTCACTCAGATTGAGATAGATTCTGATCTCGACTTGCTCAAAAAACATGTAGTTAGTTCTCTTATATTTCTAACCAAACCAAGATAACTTCATTTGGACGAGCGTACCTCAGAATACGACATTTCGGACGATTGTTTGTCCGCTGCAGGCACTTGACTTCAATCTTAAGTGTTTTTGCCTCTGCAGCTTTTCTACTTTTGTATTTGTTCGCGCTTTTATTCTCTTTCTTCTATTAGGGTTACTGAAGATTTTAACTTCTCTGTTACAGCACTTGATGCTTCAGAAATTTATTGAAAAGGGTACCTCATTTTCTAGTCATGCTTGGACTTTGAATATCTTAATACTTCATTCAAAATTACTTTGCCAATCATCATAATGTTCTGCATTCTGAGTAGACGTTTGATTATCCTAACTGGACGCTTCTTAAATGTGCTAAGGCGCTTTGTTATCCACCGGGAACAGTCAAAATGCAGTTTGACTTGCAGAATTCTGATGAGGTAGCGTATTATGCTTCTTTGACACAGTTACCGGACGAATTAGGATTCGATGTATTCATGAAACTTGTATATATGGATATTAGCTTTAATAAGATGCCAGTTTCATCCAATTCGGACACCTACAGCTCAATATATGGCCATCAGATGCTACAAAGTTATGACTGTACGGAACAACATCACGTAACCAACTTAAGGATGCAATTTCACAAAGATAGAGATCGATTTCGCTCTTAACCTCTTCATGAGAGTTGCTGATATTTCTATCAGCTTTCCAACAATACCAGGATCGATCCATTTGAACACCTAAAGCTCCCGTAAATATCAGCAGATGCTTCCATGTTCAGGAATTTCAATCTGACAGAGATTGATTATGATCTCGACTTCTTCAGGAATGATGTAGGTATTTATATTATCTTTCTAACCAATACAAGATCACTTCATTTGGACGAGCTTACCTTAAAATACGACGTTTCGGACGATTGATTCTCGCCAGCAGGCACTTGACTTCAATCTTAAGTGTTTTTGCTTTTGCAGCTTTTGTACTTTTGTATTTGTTCGCATTTTTCCTCTCTTTCTACTACTAGGGTAGCTGAAGCTTTTATCTTCTCTGTTACAGCACTTGATGCTTCATAACTTTATTGAAAAGGGCACCTCTTTCCTGGTCAAACTTGGCCTTTGAATATCTTAATACTTCTTTCAAAATTACCTCTCCCACCATCATAATGTTCTGTATTCTGAGTAGACGCTTGATTAGCTTCATTGGACGCTTCTTAAATGAGCTAAGGTACTTTGTTATCCACAGGGCACTTTCACGCGACTTTTTAACTCGTAGCATTTTGACGAGTTAGTGTATTATGCATCTTTGACCCAGTTACGGGCCCAATTAGGATTCGATGTCTTTATGAAACTTGTATATATGGATATTATATTTAATTAGACATCGGATTCATCCAATTCGGATAACTACAGCTCAATATATGGTCACCATTCGCTACAAAGGTATGACTGTCAGGAACAACATCATGTCACCAACTTAAGGATGCAATTTCACAAAGATAGAGATCGATTTTGCTCTTGACCTCTTCTAGAGAGTTGCAGATATTTCTATCAGCTTTCCAACAATACCAAGATCGATGAATTTGAACACCGAAAGCTCCCATAAATATCAGCAGATGCTTCCATGTTCTGATTATCAAGAATAGTATCACATCTCAAGCTTGAAAAAGGAATTTCAATCAGACAGAGATTGATTATGATCTTGACTTCTTCAGGAATGATGTAGGTATCTTTCTAACCAATACAAGATCACTTCATTTGGACGAGCTTACCTCAAAATACGACATTTCGGACGATTGATTCTCGGCACCAGGCACTTGACTTCATTCTTAAGTGTTTTTGCTTTTACAGCTTTTGTACTTTTGTATTTGTTCACATTTTTCCTCTCTTTCTTCTGCTAGGGTAGCTGAAGCGTTTATCTTCTCTATTACATCACTTGATGCTTCAAAACTTTATTGAAAAGGGCACCTCTTTTCCTGGTCAAACTTTGCCTTTGAATATTTTAATACTTCATTTAAAATTACTTCTCCCACCATCATAATGTTCTGTATTCTGAGTAGACGCTTGATTAGCTTCACTGGATGCTTCTTAAGTGAGCTAAGGTGCTTTGTTATCCACAGGGAACATTCACGCGACTGTTTAACTCGTAGCATTCTGACGAGTTAGCCTATTATGCTTCTTTGACCCAGTTACTAGCCCAATTAGGATTCGATGTCTTCATGAAACTTGTATATATGGATATTAGATTTAATGAGACATCGGATTCATCCAATTCGGATAACTACAGCTCAATATATGGTCATCAGTCGCTACAAAGGTATGACTGTCAAGAACAACATCACATCTCCATCTTAAGGATGCAATTTGACAAAGATAGAGATCCATTTCGCTCTTGACCTCTTCAAAAAAGTTGCAACTATTTCTATGATCCTTCCAACGATACCAAGATCGATGCATTTGAGAACCTAAAGCTCTAGAAATTATCATCAGACACTTGCATGTTATGATTGTCACGAACAGTATCACATCTCATGCTTGAAGAAGAAGTTTCACTCAGATAGAGATTGATTCTGATCTCGACTTCCTCAAAAACCATGTATTTATTTCTCTTATATTTCTAACCAAACCAAGATCACTTCATTTGGATGAGCGTACCTCAAAATACGACATTTCGGACGCTTGATTGTCGGCAGCAGGCACTTGACTTCAATCGTAAGTGTTTTTGCCTCTGCTGCTTTTCTACTTTTGTATTTGTTTGCGCTTTTCTTCTCTTTCTTCTATTAGGGTTACTGAAGATTTTAACTTCTCTGTTACAGCACTTGATGCTTCATAAATTTATTGAAAAGGGTACCTCATTTTCTGGTCATGCTTGGACTTTGAATATCTTAATACTTCATTCAAAATTACTTTGCCAACCATCATAATGTTCTGTATTCTGAGTAGATGTAACGCCCCGATTTTCACGTTTTCTAATTCTTTAGTATTTTAACATCTTTATTTTATTTGAGGTCTTAGGAATAGAAATAAAATATTCCGAGACCATAGTCATGCTCGACGATATCGTAGGAAGCTACGATTAAGTTTTGAGTCAAAAACTCAAACGGAGTCCGGTCTGCGTTTTTACACTGACAGTATGATTTTACTGCTCAGAAGACCTCAGATGGACCCATGAACGAGACAATAAGTCTTAGAATTCGATTCTCTACGTTTTGGTTAAATTTCGTAAAAATTTCAGAAAAATAACTTCTTGACCGTCGTTCGAGCGAAATCCTCAATCGGGTGACGAACGGAGCCACATATGGATTTACCGGGACTCGCCAACAGATAATCTTGATATCACAACATCCCCGGACACTTGGGAAAGTATGCCAGAGTCGTTAGGACGATCGGGAAAATCTAGATGCGAAATGACCAAAATGCTCCTAACCTTAGTCTTTTGCACTTTTACCATTTTACCCTTTTGGCAAATGACCATTTTGCCCTTAAGTGACTTGTTTTAAGGCTGAAATCAGCCCCTCACACTCTCATTTTCGCACAGCGCTCTCAAAAAGAGAAGAACACCATAGTTGCTCTTGAAGAAACACCATTGTTGGTCTTGAAGCTCCTTGAGTTCTTGTTGGAATCACTTGATTCCTTGAGCAATCGTCCTTCATTTTAAGGTAAGATCACTTCTATGATCTCTTAACTTCTTGAATATCTCTTTATTTCAAGATCAAGATCCATTTTCATGAAACGAATTTCTTAGATCCAAAACTTTGAAAATCCATAGGAAATTGTAGAAAAATCATTTTGATGTGAGACTAATTTCTTTGAACTCACTTCATCATTCTCTACCTAAACCCAAGAGCTTATGATTCAACTCTCATCATAGCTCAAAAAGCACAATATGGCCGAACCCTACAAGGTGATGATGAATAATAGTGTTTTTCAACAACTTTTGATTTCTAACACTTGATTTCATCCGTAGCTTTCCTATGCCTTTGAATCCATGAAATGGAAAACCAAGATCAATTCCTAGCTTTATTCTCTTTAGGGTGGCCGAAGCCATTAGGTAGAATTGTTGAGTTTGGTTTGATTGTTGTTTAATGTTTGACTGTTTGGTTGTTTGTAGTTGGTGACATTATCAGGAGGTTCACAAACTGATCAACCACTTTGATCCGGGAATCTGCTCTTCAACAGGTATGGGGGGTGAACCTCATCACACCAAGATGGTGGTGGTGAAGATGGTTGTTTAAGTTTATGTGTGGGTGAAACCCTTTAGTTTGGGTTCACTTTTATGGGTTAAGTTTTGTTAAGTTCTCTTCAAGAACAAGGTTGTCTTGATGAGTGTATGCTTTAGTATGTTGTGGTGTGTTTTAGCATATGTTGATTATGAGATGATTGAATGAAAATCATTTTCATGTATGCTGAAAAACCTACTTTGCTCACTAGATCAAGTATGGACTTTTATGCTTGATTATGAGACCATGATGTGTGATGGACTTGTATGATTTGGTTATGATGTAATAAGGTGTAATTGTGGTTTGTCATAATTGGTGTGAGCTTTGAGCTATATTTGCTTTGTTGGTGAAGCAAAGTCTCCATTTTTCATTGGAGTAGGCTTGTGGCCTTAGTAAGAGGAAATATAAGAACATGTGTTGTTCTTGATCTAGCAAGGTTTTGATGTAACAAAACATGATTTCATAACCTATGTTTTCAAGGAGAAACAAAAGTGATTTTGATCCAAAGATCAAATGAATTTTTAACCTTTTAAGTGTGTCACCAAAGTGGAAAATGTCTTTTCTTTAGCCATAGGTTTGTTAATCAAACTAAGTGTTTCAAAAGAGAATTAATGAAGAAGTTAAGGAAAAGTGAAAACAGGGCACTCGCCCAGCGAACCCTATCTCGCCCAGCGAGACAGAGGGAAAACAAGGCATTCGCCCGGCTAACCTTGCCTCGCCTCGCGAGACAGTGGGCTAGTCCGAGCAGCAAAGATGCAGCTTCTCGGCCTCGCGTAGCGAATTAATTCTCGCCCCGCGAACCGCCTAAGCAGTGAAGAAGTACAGCTCTCTGCCTCGCGACGCAAGACAATTATCGCCTCGCGATGCAGAAGGTCGGTTTGAAATACAGTTCTCTGCTTCACGATGCGAGACAATTATCGCCTCGCGATGCAGAAGGTCGGTTTGAAATACAGTTCTCTGCCTCGCGACGCGAGACAATATTCGCCTCGCGGTACAGAGGATTTGTATAAGGAACAAATACAGCTCTCAGCCTTGCGACGCGAAACTTCTGTTCGCCCCGCGAGAAAGGAATTTCAAATGAGGTATCACTATCTTAATTTAGCTAAGCGAATGTACTATCGCTAAGCAGATTTGACCCTTTTAGAAAATGCTAGAAATGCAGTAAATAGTTCAATGTTGTTTCAAATCAAATGAGTTTTTAATTGTAAAAGTTGTTTGGTTTACAAAAGGAGTATTCTAAATCAATCGTAAAGTTTTACGCGTGAAAAACCTGAGTTAAGTAATTAACTTAGAGTTGAAGACAAGGGTTAATTAAGTATGGTATGTGGTGGAACAAGACCATGTACTATACCATTGATGACTTAGTACATCAATGAGTTCATAAGACTTAAGTGAAATCAACACTTGTTTCCTTAATTGAAAATCAAGGAATTAATATCTTAGAAAGGCTTATCTAAGAGGATTCTCAATCCTTATTCATAATGCTTAGGACTTGAGACATAATTCATTAGACGTAAACACAAACACGAAACGTTTTTGTTTTTGAAACATTAGTTCGATGACGGACCGATGATTCGGATCCAGGTTAATCGTTCAATTGTTTCCGTCGTGTGATAACTGGAATGAGAGGGATCCTGAGGCTATGCAGGTATGGGACTGTACAGTGGAAGGAATCCTGAGACTATGCAGGTATGGGACTGTATACTTAAGGGAAGGCATATAAGAATTGATTGGTACTACCCATACTAACAAGATTTATCTTCTTTTCGGGAACTTAGAACATAAGAACTTTATAGTTAAGCGTGCTTGACTTAGAGTAATTATGGGATGGGTGACCTTCTGGAGAGTTTCCTAGAAAGCGTGTGAGTGAGGACAAAACACGCTGAAAAGACTTGTGTTGGTTTGTGGGGACAGTCGACGATTCTGAAAGCAGTCTGGATCGTTCCAAAGGAATCACGAGATATTTATCCGATGGACAAATGTTTTATAAAAAAAAAAAGATGTGTGTAGTTTCTAAGGAAAATAACCTTAGTGACCCTTGAGGTCTATCCAATGGATAGACATTGCTTTATCGCATCTGCTTTGTGTAAGCATTGGCATTTCATGTGCATAGTTGTAAGGCCTTGAGCCTAGGAGTTGAGCTTACACCTTGATGCGGGTACGAATCTTACGATGACGATCTTCAATGTTCTTTTTGGAGGTATCAGGGTTGGAAGGGCTGACATGTGACCAGTTGGTGATTCTTCTGTGTCGTGGCGAATCCGTGCAATACACTGATATCCTCAACTAGATGCCGTACTTTTCATGTTTGGTCGTGAGTGTTACCGTAAAGCCAGATACGTGCACGTTACGAATGTTGTAGCATCTTGCTCATGGCTAGCAGAAACCGGAACATGTCCTCCCATTCACTCTCTCCAAATGTTTCGTTAGCTCCATGGAGTAGGGAGTAGTACCCAGTGACATTGACATTGAGTCATATACATTGCATTGCATTGCATGGCTATTGATGTCTACATTTACTGTTATACATCGCTATATTGTTTAAGAATGCCTTATATTATGCTGTTAAATGTTTAGCGTGATATTATGTTGTTGACTGCTTAACATGATTTAAATTGAGAACCTTTGTAAGCATGTTGGGTACGTTGTTACCCGGTGAGTCGTCCCGTTTTTACTACTGTTGTTTTGTTGTGTTGATGAACGGGAATCTCACCCATATCTATATGTTTTCTGCTAGTACTTGCTGTTGCTGTTTGAACAGATGGACGCGACGATGGTTCCGTTCCGCAGTCCCTTTGAGTTCGGAGGTGGACTCTTTTGCTGTTTTAGTTTTGTTGTCGGCCAGACTATGTCAGTTTTTGTAGTACCTTTTGGGAGCTATGACTCCTAGTACTTATTGTATTTTCTTATGTTAGTTAGACAGTAGACTTATGTCTGTATATAGTAATGTTGATGTTTCTGTTTTTCATTTTCTGTTTCTGTATTTATAATACAGTATGTCATAGTAATGCATGGTGAACCTAAGTTCACTTATTAGTATTATTTGTTACCTTAATAATCCTATTACATCTTTATGAAAAGAAAAGAAAAAGAAAAATCGTACTTTCCGCATCAATAAATATTTTCGACCTTATAAACGTTCGGGAATGTGACACTCGGGAAAGGGTGTTGCATTATTTGGTATCAGAGCTGGCTGAGTCTTTTTGGGGTTTGTAGGTTATGGTCTATCTTGTTTGTGTTGTGTTTTCTCTGATTGTTTTCTGTGTTATTGTTTTTGAGAGAAAACAATGTGGGAAAGGATGATGACTTCGGTCTATCCTTTTGTATTGGTTGTTCTCTGTGTTGTGTTTCTGTAAGGAAGACAACAATTGTTTGTTATTCTCTGCATTATTGTTTCTGAAGAGGAATGATATTGGGTAGGAGAGTAATGTTTTTGCTTTCTTGTAAGTTGTCACTGGCAGAGTCCTTCAGAACGAGTGTTTTCCGACGGGTGCAAGACGAGTTGAAAGACGTGGAGTTCTTGCAGCTATGTCAAGGAGGAATGTCTGTCAAAGAATATGCTGATCGTTTTGAGTCCCTGCTGAAGTCTTCGAGGTATTTCCATCTTCATCCCGATGAGGAGTGGAAGTGCACAAAGTTCGAAGAAGGTTTAAGGGACGAGATTCGAGGAGAGGTGCAACCTCTTGAGGTCAAAGAGTTCTCGGTGTTGGTAGATGAATGCTTCATAAGCGAAGATCTGATGAAGACCCGTGGAGGAAGGCAACGTCACTCTAGGCCGACTAGGTTCCATAAAGGCACCAATGGTCGTGATGATAGATCTCGATGGAAACCATATTCAAAACAGCAAGGCCAACAACAGAGTTCTGTAGGAGGAAGCAGTGGGTGTTGACAAGTGACTTCAAACACAAGAGGGGGGTGAATTGTGTGTGATATGTGTTTTTTAAAAACTTTTTGCAATTACGGCGCTTGAAGATAAATGACTGAAATTAGAAGCGCTATAAAGAAAATTGCTTGAATAATAAATTCTAGAAAGTAAATAGCAATAAAATAAATCGCTTAAATTAAATTGCAATAAAGTAAATGCGATAAATTAAATTGCAATAAAATAAATTGCGATAAATTAAATTGCAATAAAATAAATGCGATAAATTAAATTGCTGTAAGGTAGAAGACAATAATGAAAGGATAAAGAGAAAGAGCCGCAGATTTATCCTGGTTCGGCCACTAAATACCCTATGGCCTACGTCCAGTCCCCAAGGTCAAACACCAAGGGTTTTCACTCAATAACTAGCTTTTAAATCAGGTGCAGCTAGAAACCTTTACAAACCAAGAGCACTCTCCACACAAAATAATGGGATATTACCTCCCTTTGTGCAAGAGCCTCAAGTTCAAGAGATATTGTTTCTCTTTAAAGAAAAAGGGATTCACACCCAAGAACAAGAAGAAGTAGAAGAAGAATGTAGCACTCAAGTAGTGCAGATAAAGATTACAAATTGAAGCTCAAAGTACAATTCAAACTATATGATATGTAAAGCTCTCTATTCAAAAAATAATCAAAAGTGAATATGTGAGAGTAAGTAATAAAATAAACAGAGTTTCAAAGCGCAATAGGATTCGTGTATTTTAGAGTTGCCTTGGCATTCCTATTTATAGAAAAACTTTTAAGCCCATAGGAATTAGGTTAAGCCCATTTACAAAACAAGCTAATCGCGTCATAATCGATTATTGCAATTCCATAATCGATTATCTGATTATTTTTAGAAAACACGCTGGAGAGGCAGTCGCATCATAATCGATTATGATAATCGATTATGGATTTTCTGTTTTGAAGCTCACTTACACGCATAAAGGCATAATCGATTATTCAATCGATTATGCCTAAAATCGATTATTCAATTGATTATGTATATAATCGATTAATTCTTCACTGTTTTTGGGAAACGCTTTTCAGATATATGATAATCGATTATGATAAATCTGTAATCGATTTATCATTAAAAACCATCTGATATTAAACTTAACGGCTGTTAATTGATTTTATCCAATTAGATCGCTTGAAGCCTATTAAGTTTATTTTATGTGTGTGTGTGATTGATTTTAGATTGAGAGCTTTACTACCACTTACAAAAAGATCCTAATAAACACCGATTACAAGAAATAAAAATTCCCATAACCCAGTCTTGAAGCACTTGATCTCCTTGATCTTCTTTTCCGCTTTTTGTATACTTGACTTTCCGGTTCCTTTTGTCAATCATCAAAAACTAGATTAATCCTGTCAAGGCATATATTCACATTCTCCCCCTTTTTGATGATGACAAACATCTCAAGGAGGGATTTGCTCTAATGACGAGATAGAGTATTTGAATTTTAAGAAATCAGAGTTAATGCACAGATAAAGTACTCTACACCTTATTTTTATGCAAAATGTAAAAATAGCAACTCCCCCTAAAGCATGCAAACTCTCCCTGAACTATGCAATCATATAACTCTCCCCCTTTTGGCATTATCAAAAAAAGCGGGAAAAGTGCAAACAAGAGCAAGGCATATATTCAGGAAAGTTAGAAACAGTCCAAAATGACCAAAATGAACGTTACTGACTTTTTAATCGATTATGTAAGTGAGCATAATCGATTATGTCTTACCGTGTTGGCTCCTGATGCGCTCATCCATGACCCATAATCGATTATTGAGTGACTCATAATCGATTATTCCTTTAGTGGCAACTTTTGGTATTCGCGAAATCGATTATGTAATCGATTACAGTCTGGGTCTTCGAATAATCGATTATCTAATCGGTTATTTGAGATTGTTGAGATGAATATATAATCGATTATGTAATCGATTCTCCTTTCTTGTTCTTGCATTTATAATCGATTAGTCTAATCGATTATGGTGCGTCTGACTTTTGTTCTTTTTCTCCCCCTTTCAATTGTAATCGATTACTGTAATCGATTCTTGGTCCTCTGACTTGTGAATAATGGATTATGCCTATGCTATAATCGATTATGGCTAAAGAAATTTGAATTTTAGCACATAGAGCATGTATCCTGTTTACACACTTCAACACACAAGTTAGGGATAACAAGGGAAAAAATAGTATGATGCACATAAGATATTTCATTCAATGCATGATTCATTAAGAATACCTAATTCCGTTCTTATGAAGAAGAAATTTTCTTTAGGCAATGGTTTAGTAAAAATGTCTGCGAGTTGCTTAGATGTTTCCACAAACTCAATCATGCAATCACCTTTTTGTACATGATCTCTTATGAAGTGATGCCTAATTTCAATGTGCTTGGTTCGAGAGTGATAAACCGGATTTTTAGTGAGGTTTATGGCACTTGTGTTGTCACATTTAATTGGAACAGTTCTAAGATTTATTCCATAGTCATTTAACTGTTGCTTCATCCAAATTATTTGGGCACAACAACTACCTGCCGCTACGTATTCCGCTTCGGCAGTGGACAAAGCCACACTGGCTTGCTTTTTACTATGCCAAGAAACTAATGCGTTTCCTAACAAGTGACAAGTCCCACTGGTGCTTTTTCGATCCATTTTGCATCCCGCAAAATCTGAATCCGAGTACCCAATTAAAGTGCAATCAGCACCTTTAGGGTACCATAAACCCATATTTTGTGTGCCAATGAGATATCTCATAATGCGTTTTACCACTGTGAGATGTGATTCCTTAGGGTTAGATTGAAAACGTGCACACATGCAAACACTAAACATTATATCGGGGCGACTTGCTGTAAGATAAAGAAGTGAACCGATCATACCTCTATACTTACTTACTTCAACCGACTTACTTTCCTCATCTTTATCAAGGTAGCAAGAGGTGCTCATTGGTGTGGATATTTCTTTGGCATTGTTCATTCCAAATTTCTTGAGTAGCTCCTTGCAATATTTTGCTTGATTTATGAATATTCCTTCTTTTGATTGCTTGATTTGAAGCCCAAGGAAGTAGTTGAGCTCGCCCATCATTGACATTTCAAACTCATTTTGCATTATGTTAGAAAAGTCCTTACACAAAGATTCGTTAGTTGCACCAAATATAATATCGTCCACATAAATTTGAACAAGTAAAATGTCATGCTTTTTATTTTTGATAAAAAGAGTGGTGTCCACTTTTCCTCTTTCAAAATCATTTTCAAGTAAAAACTTGCTTAGACGATCATACCAAGCTCTAGGAGCTTGTTTCAAACCATATAGAGCCTTTTTTAGTTTGAAGACATGATTAGGAAATTCGAAATTTGAAAAACCGGGGGGTTGGTCCACATAGACTTCTTCTTGAATATAACCATTAAGAAAAGCACTTTTTACATCCATTTGAAAGAGTTTGAAATCCATAATGCATGCAAATGCAAGAAGCATGCGGATGGCTTCTAATCTAGCCACTGGAGCATAGGTTTCATCAAAATCTATGCCCTCTTGTTGATTATATCCTTTAGCGACAAGCCTAGCTTTATTCCTAACAATTATACCGTTTTCATCAAGCTTGTTACGAAAGACCCATTTAGTCCCAATGACTAACTGATCCTTAGGTTTGGGAACAAGTTCCCAAACATTGTTTCTTTCAAATTGGTTCAACTCTTCTTGCATGGCAAGAGTCCAATGTTCATCAATGATAGCATCATCAATATCTTTAGGTTCAATTTGAGATACGAAAGCCATGTAATGACATGCATGTTTAAGAGAGTTTCGAGTTGTTACCCCTTTTGAAATATCACCTATTATGTTGTCAAGAGGATGGTGTCTTGATGTTCTCCATTCTCTTGGAAGATTTGAGTGAGGTGAATCATCGATACTAAGAGGTGGTTGATCTTCATCCTTTTTCTCTTGACTTATTTGTTCCTCAAGGTGGTTATTTCCCAAAAGTTCTGCAAGATCATCAACACTTTCTTCTACCATAGATTTTGGGTTAGTCTCATCAAAAGAAACATGCACAGATTCTTCTATGGTCATAGTTCTTTTATTATAAATTCTAAAAGATTTACTAGAAACTGAGTATCCAAGAAAGATACCTTCATCAGCTTTAGCATCGAATTTGCCAAGGTTATCTTTACCATTATTTAAAACAAAGCATTTACATCCGAATACGTGAAGGTGAGAGATGTTGGGCTTCCTTCCCTTGTAAATTTCATAGGGCGTTCGTTTTAGAATAGGTCTTATAAGGACTCTATTCATGACATAGCATGCGGTACTTATCGCGTCTGCCCAGAAATACTTAGGAAGGTTGGTCTCATTGAGCATCGTCCTCGCTAGCTCTTCGAGAGACCGATTTTTCCTTTCCACCACTCCATTTTGTTGTGGAGTTCTTGGTGTGGAAAAATTATGCTCAATTCCATTTTCAGTACAAAAGGCCTCAAATGCCTCATTTTGAAACTCACCACCATGATCACTTCGGATAGATACAATGTTTAAACCTTTTTCATTTTGAATAACCTTAGCAAGTTTCCGAAAGGCAGCAAAAGCATCATTTTTATGAGAAATAAACAATGTCCATGTATAGTGAGAGTAGTCATCCATAATAACAAGCGCATAGTAATTACCACCAAAGCTCATAGTTCTAGATGGACCAAACAAGTCCATATGTAAAAGCTGTAAAGGCCGATTTGTTGAAACAACGTTTTTAGATTTGAAAGAGGCCTTTACTTGTTTTCCTTTTTGACAGGCGTCACACAACTTATTCTTTTCAAAACGAATCTTTGGTAGACCAATTACTAAGTCCTTGCGAACCAACTTATTTAGATGATCCATGTGAATGTGAGCTATTCTCCTATGACATAACCATGTTTCATCCTCTTTGCTAATAAGACAGCATGCATCATTTGAAGGTAATTCATCCAAGTTAACCATGTAGATATTTCCAATTCTTTGTCCAATTAATTTAGTTTGTTTGTTATGAGAATCCATGACCATACATTTAGACGAATTGAACACTACCTCATCTTCCTCATGGTTGGCCATGAGACATAAATTTGCTTCTTCATTATCCGATTCGTCGGAGGAGTCCATGTCGTTCTCATCCCACGCAATATAAGCTCTTCTTGCTTTTCTATCCTTCTGTGGCCTTTTATCTGATTTTTCATGTTTCTTTTGGCCTTGAGGACAGTCGGGTTTAATATGACCCTTTTTGCCACAGTTGTAGCATGTTGGATTGAAGGAAGTTCCTTCCCCCTCATTTTTCTTTTGAGGATTGAAGAATTGTTTTGCCTTGCCTTTCTGTCTCATGAATTTTTTGAACCTTCGAACCATTAGGCTCATATTTTCCTCGTTTTCATCGAGGCTATCACATTCATCAAGGTCGTCTTCTTCTTCTGTTTTATTGATACTTGCTTTGAGAGCAATACTTTTCTTTTTCTTATCGGTTTCCTCATTCTCAATGAGTCGATTTAGTTCGAGCTCATGTTCCTGCAATTTTCCAAACAGAGTTGCCAAAGACATAGAAGATAAATCTCTAGATTCAGATATAGCTGTAACTTTAGGTTGCCAACTTCTATTTAAACATCTAAGAACCTTATTAATTAAATCTTCATTATTGAAGGACTTCCCAAGAGCTCTAAGATGATTAATTATATGGGTAAATCGTTTTTGCATATCATGTATGCTTTCACCCTGTTTCATCCTAAATAGCTCATACTCATGGGTTAATGTGTTCATTCGAGTCCTTTTGACCTCGGTAGTACCTTCATGGGTCAATTGAAGGGTGTCCCACATTTCCTTGGCGGTCTTACAATTTGAGACCCTATAGAACTCATCGTAGCTTAGAGCTGCAGTGATGATGTTCCTAGCTTTCAAATTATATTGGACCTTTTTCTTTTCCTCGTCGGTCCAAAGATTTCTTGGTTTATTCACCACTGCATCATTAACTGAATGAGTGGGAACAAATGGACCATTTTCCACAGCGTCCCAAACATCGAGGTCTACTGCCTCAAGAAAGATTTGCATCCTTTCCTTCCAATAACCATACCCTTCACCATTGAACAGTGGGGGTCTGTTTGTGGAATTGCCCTCATTTTTAAAACCGTTTGAAGTCATGTTACCTCTTGAGGCGATTTAGCCCTTTAGACAAGAGTTAAGCTCTGATGCCACTTGTTGACAAGTGACTTCAAACACAAGAGGGGGGTGAATTGTGTGTGATATGTGTTTTTGAAAAACTTTTTGCAATTACGGCGCTTGAAGATAAATGACTGAAATTAGAAGCGCTATAAAGAAAATTGCTTGAATAATAAATTCCAGAAAGTAAATAGCAATAAAATAAATCGCTTAAATTAAATTGCAATAAAGTAAATGCGATAAATTAAATTGCAATAAAATAAATTGCGATAAATTAAATTGCAATAAAATAAATGCCATAAATTAAATTGCTGTAAGGTAGAAGACAATAATGAAAGGATAAAGAGAAAGAGCCGCAGATTTATCCTGGTTCGGCCACTAAATACCCTGTGGCCTACGTCCAGTCCCCAAGGTCAAACACCAAGGGTTTTCACTCAATAACTAGCTTTTAAATCAAGTGCAGCTAGAAACCTTTACAAACCAAGAGCACTCTCCACACAAAATAATGGGATATCACCTCCCTTTGTGCAAGAGCCTCAAGTTCAAGAGATATTGTTTCTCTTTAAAGAAAAAGGGATTCACACCCAAGAACAAGAAGAAGTAGAAGAAGAATGTAGCACTCAAGTAGTGCAGATAAAGATTACAAATTGAAGCTCAAAGTACAATTCAAACTATATGATATGTAAAGCTCTCTATTCAAAAAATAATCAAAAGTGAATATGTGAGAGTAAGTAATAAAATAAACAGAGTTTCAGAGCGCAATAGGATTCGTGTGTTTTAGAGTTGCCTTGGCATTCCTATTTATAGAAAAACTTTTAAGCCCATAGGAATTAGGTTAAGCCCATTTACAAAACAAGCTAATCGCGTCATAATCGATTATTGCAATTCCATAATCGATTATCTGATTATTTTTAGAAAACACGCTGGAGAGGCAGTCGCATCATAATCGATTATGATAATCGATTATGGATTTTCTGTTTTGAAGCTCACTTACACGCATAAAGGCATAATCGATTATTCAATCGATTATGTCTAAAATCGATTATTCAATCGATTATGTATATAATCGATTATGTTAATCGATTAATTCTTCACTGTTTTTGGGAAACGCTTTTCAGATATATGATAATCGATTATGATAAATCTGTAATCGATTTATCATTAAAAACCATCTGATATTAAACTTAACGGCTGTTAATTGATTTTATCCAATTAGATCGCTTAAAGCCTATTAAGTTTATTTTATGTGTGTGTGATTGATTTTAGATTGAGAGCTTTACTACCACTTACAAAAAGATCCTAATAAACACCGATTACAAGAAATAAAAATTCCCATAACCCAGTCTTAAAGCACTTGATCTCCTTGATCTTCTTTTCCGCTTTTTGTATACTTGACTTTCCGGTTCCTTTTGTCAATCATCAAAAACTAGATTAATCCTGTCAAGGCATATATTCACAGTGGGAGTATTAGTCAATCTGAAAGCGCCCCAAAGAAGTGCATGAAGTGTGGCAAGAACAATCATGTCACTAGAGGATGCTTAATCAAGGGATCATATGCTTCAAGTGTGGGAAACCAGGGCATACTTCACGCGATTGTGTGCAATCAAAAGGTAGACATTCTGTCAACGATGTGCAAACAGCGAAGCCTAAGGCAATGAGTAGAGTTTATACTGGGGATGATGCTGAGACTTCTCAAAAGGAAGATTTGATTCACGGTCACATCGTCGTGGAAGGTAAAACCTTATCTGTATCTTTCCTTACCCTTAGATTTGGTAATTTTTGCACTTCCTGCAAAGCCTGTTATAACTGCGAAAGTCTGTTTGAACTGTTCTATTTTCTGTAATGGATAGAATGTTTTTGTTTGATTTAATCTGTTTGCCTCTTTCGCAAATGGATTTGATCATAGGGATGAATTGGTTATCTTGTAACCATATCCCATTAGACGGTGCAAACAAAACCTTAGTTTTCCCTGATCCGGATAATTCTGGATTTGGACTGCCAACCAAGGAAACTTTTCTTTGAGAGGAGGAGCTCAACGAATACATGTTACTAACGAGTTTCCGGAAGTCTTTTCTGAAGACGTACTAGGTGTACCGCCAGTTCGAGACATCGAGTTGTGATCGATCTTGTGCCAGGAACAGGACCAGCGTCTATGGCACCTTATCATATGGCACCGGTTGAGTTGGAAACCTTGAAGGAACGGTTGGTGGACTTATTGGGAAAACAGTTTGTTAGACCCAGTGTGTCGTTTTAGGGAACGCCTGTGCTATCGGTGAGAAAGAAAGACGAAACATCTCGCTTATGTGTGGATTAGCACCAGTTGAACAAAGTTACCATTAAGAACAAGTATCTTCTTCCGAGGATAAATGACTTGATGGATCAGTTGAGGAGAGCGGCAGTTTTCTCCAAGATTGATTTGCGATCGGGTTATCACCAGATTCGTGTGAAGGCAGAAGATGTACCGAAGACAGTTTTCGAAAACGTTATGGGCACTACGAGTATTTTGTAATGCCGTTTGGTGTGACGAATACTCCTCTATATTCATGGATTACATGAATAGGATCTTTCGTCCATATCTAGATAAGTTTGTCGTTGTTTCATAGATGACATACTCATCTATTCGCGAAGCCAGGAAGTACACGCTGAATATCTAAGTGTGATTCTTCAGGTTCTGAAGGAGAAATAGTTGTATGCAAAGCTGTCCAAGTGTGAGTTTTGGCTCAACGAAGTAAAGTTTTGGGTCACATGATTTCAAAGGAAGGATAAAGCGTTTGAATGGACTGAAGCCTGTGAGGAATGTTTGCAAGGATTAGAGAGAAGGTTGACTACTTCACCTGTGTTAGTGCTGCCTGATCTCAAGGGAACATTTGTGTTCACACTCCTACATATTCCTCAGTGTATTAGACAATTGAGTGAATTAGTAATATGGTGTCCATTGGTCTGGACATTTTCGTATTATTTCACTGAAAGTTTCGTTATAACTATTTCTTGAGTTATAACATAAACAACTTCTTGATACTGGAAGTTTCTTGATGAAACTTAGTCTAATAACTTTTACTTTTGGTGAAGGTGATCCAGTCTGATTTTTGCCAGACTGTTTATCTTTTGATTCCCAAATTTATTGGAAGGTTCTTATGAAAGAAGGAACTTTATTAGAGTCATGGATGTAAACATGTATTAGCTATGCATTTTTACACTCACGAACCTACTGAAGAGTCTTTTTGCATACCGGATATTCCTGTATTCATTCCAGATTGGTAAAATTCTTTTGTATACTTTCTTCTGAGACCAATACCAAGAAAAATTTCCTTTGTTGAAAATTTCTTTCCTTAATCTTCAGCAACTGAGTAGGTTTAGTTTTAAGTCACAGAATTTCGAGGACGAAATTCTTTTAAGAGGGGTAGGAATGTAACGCCCCGATTTTCACGTTTTCTAATTCTTCAGTATTTTAACGTCTTTATTTTATTTGAGGTCTTAGGAATAGAGATAAAATATTCCGAGACCATAGTCATGCTCGACGATATCGTAGGAAGCTACGATTAAGTTTTGAGTCAAAAACTCAAATGGAGTCCGGTCTGCGTTTTTACACTGACAGTATGATTTTACTGCTTAGAAGACCTCAGATGGACCCGTGAACGAGACAATAAGTCTTAGAATTCGTTTCTCTACGTTTTGGTTAAATTTCGTAAAAATTTCAAAAAAATAACTTCCTGACCTTCGTTCGAGCGAAATCCTCAATCGGGTGACGAACGGAGCCACATATGGATTTACCGGGACTTGCCAACAGATAATCTTGATATCACAACATCCCCGGACACTTGGGAGAGTATGCCAGAGTCGTCATGACGATCGGGAAAATCTAGATGCGAAATGACCAAAATGCTCCTAACCTTAGTCTTTTGCACTTTTACCATTTTACCCTTTTGACAAACGACCATTTTGCCCTTAAGTGACTTGTTTTAAGGCTGAAATCAGCCCCTCACACTCTCATTTTCGCACAGCCCTCTCAAAAAGAGAAGAACACCATAGTTGCTCTTGAAGAAACACCATTGTTGGTCTTGAAGCTCCTTGAGTTCTTGTTGGAATCACTTGATTCCTTGAGCAATCTTCCTTCATTTTAAGGTAAGATCACTTCTATGATCTCTTAGCTTCTTGAATATCTCTTTATTTCAAGATCAAGATCCATTTTCATGAAACGAATTTCTTAGATCCAAAACTTTGAAAATCCATAGGAAATTGTAGAAAAATCATTTTGATGTGAGACTAATTTCTTTGAACTCACTTCATCATTCTCTACCTAAACCCAAGAGCTTATGATTCAACTCTCATCATAGCTCAAAAAGCATAATATGGCCGAACCCTACAAGGTGATGATGAATAGTGTTTTTCATCAATTTTTGATTTCTAACACTTGATTTCATCCTTAGCTTTCCTATGCCTTTGAATCCATGAAATGGAAAACCAAGATCAATTCCTAGCTTTATTCTCTTTAGGGTGGCCGAAGCCATTAGGTAGAATTGTTGAGTTTGGTTTGATTGTTGTTTAATGTTTGATTGTTTGGTTGTTTGTAGTTGGTGACATTATCAAGAGGTTCACAAACTGATCAACCACTTTGATTCGGGAATATGCTCTTCAACAGGTATGGGGGGTGAACCTCATCACACCAAGATGGTGGTGGTGAAGATGGTTGTTTAAGTTTATGTGTGGGTGAAACCCTTTAGTTTGGGTTCACTTTTATGGGTTAAGTTTTGTTAAGTTCTCTTCAAGAACAAGGTTGTCTTGATGAGTGTATGCTTTAGTATGTTGTGGTGTGTTTTAGCATATGTTGATTATGATATGATTGAATGAAAATCATTTTCATGTATGCTGAAAAACCTACTTTGCTCACTAGATCAAGTATGGACTTTTATGCTTGATTATGAGACCATGATGTGTGATGGACTTGTATGTTTTGGTTATGATGTAATAAGGTGTAATTGTGGTTTGTCATAATTGGTGTGAGCTTTTGAGCTATATTTGCTTTGTTGGTGAAGCAAAGTCTCCATTTTTCATTGGAGTAGGCTTGTGGCCTTAGTAAGAGGAAATATAAGAACATGTGTTGTTCTTGATCTAGCAAGGTTTTGATGTAACAAAACATGATATCATAACCTATGTTTTCAAGGAGAAACAAAAGTGATTTTGATCCAAAGATCAAATGAAATTTTAACCTTTTAAGTGTGTCACCAAAGTGGAAAATGTCTTTTCTTTAGCCATAGGTTTGTTAATCAAACTAAGTGTTTCAAAAGAGAATTAATGAAGAAGTTAAGGAAAAGTGAAAACAGGGCACTCGCCAAGCGAACCCTATTTCGCCCCGCGAGACAGAGGGAAAACAAGGCATTCGCCCGGCTAACCTTGCCTCGCCTCGCGAGACAGTGGGCTAGTCCAAGCAGCAAAGATGCAGCTTCTCGGCCTCGCGTAGCGAAGTAGTTCTCGCCCCGCGAACCGCCTAAGCAGTGAAGAAGTACAGCTCTCTGCCTCGCGACGCAAGACAATTATCGCCTCGCGATGCAGAAGGTCTGTTTGAAATATAGTTCTCTGCCTCACGACGCGAGACAATTATCGCCTCGCGATGCAGAAGGTCGGTTTGAAATACAGTTCTCTGCCTCGCGACGCGAGACAATATTCGCCTCGCGATACAGAGGATTTGTATAAGGAACAAATACAGCTCTCAGCCTCGCGACGCGAAACTTTTGTTCGCCCCGCGAGAAAGGAATTTCAAATGAGGTATCACTGTCTTAATTTAGCTAAGCGAATGTACTATCTCTAAGCGGATTTCACCCTTTTAGAAAATGCTAGAAATGCAGTAAATAGTTCAATGTTGTTTCAAATCAAATGAGTTTTTAATTGTAAAAGTTTTTTGGTTTACAAAAGGAGTTTTCTAACTCAACCGTAAAGTTTTACGCATGAAAAACCTGAGTTAAGTAATTAACTTAGAGTTGAAGACAAGGGTTAATTAAGTATGGTATGTGGTGGAACAAGACCATGTACTATACCATTGATGACTTAGTACATCAATGAGTTCATAAGACTTAAGTGAAATCAACACTTGTTTCCTTAATTGAAAATCAAGGAATTAATATCTTAGAAAGGCTTAAAGACTTATCTAAGAGGATTCTCAATCCTTATTCATAATGCTTAGGACTTGAGACATAATCATTAGACGTAAACACAAACACGAAACGTTTTGATTTTTGAAACAGTAGTTCGATGACGGACCGATGATTCGGATCCAGGTTAATCGTTCAATTGTTTCCGTCTTGTGATAACCGGAATGAGGGGGATCCTGAGGCTGTGCAGGTATGGGACTGTACAGTGGAAGGAATCCTGAGACTATGCAGGTATGGGACTGTATAGTTAAGGGTAGGCATATAAGAATTAATTGGTACTACCCATACCAACAAGATTTATCTTCTTTTTGGGAACTTAGAACATAAGAACTTTATAGTTAAGCGTGCTTGACTTAGAGTAATTATGGGATGGGTGACCTTCTGGGAAGTTTCCTCGAAAGCGTGTGAGTGAGGACAAAACACTTTGAAAAGACTTGTGTTGGTTTGTGGGGACAGTCGACGATTCTGAAAGCAGTCTGGATCGTTCCAAAGGAATCACGAGATATTTATCCGATGGATAATTGTTTTATCCGATGGATAAATGTTTTATAAAAAAAAAAAAAATGTGTGTAGTTTCTAAGGAAGAGAACCTTAGTGACCCTTAAGGTCTATCCAATGGATAGACATTGCATTATCGCATCTGCTTTGTGTAAGCATTGGCATTTCATGTGCATAGTTGTAAGGCCTTGAGCCTAGGAGTTGAGCTTACACCTTGATGCGGGTGCAAATCTTACGGTGATGATCTTCAATGGTCTTTTTGGAGGTATCAGGGTTGGAAGGGCTGACATGTGACCAGTTGGTGATTCTTCTGTGTCGTGGCGAATCCGTGCAATACATTGATATCCTCTACCAGATGTCGTACTTTTCATGTTTGGTCGAGAGTGTTACCGTAAAGCCAGATACGTGCACGTTACGAATGTTGTAGCATCTTGCTCATGGCTGGCAGAAACCAAAACTTGTCCTCCCATTCACTCTCTCCGAATGTTTTGTTAGCTCCATGGAGTAGGGGTCAGAGTAGTACCCAGTGACATTGACATTGAGTCATATACATTGCATTGCATTGCATGGCTATTGATGTCTACATTTACTGTTATACATCGCTATATTGTTTAAGAATGCCTTATATTATGCTGTTAAATGTTTAGCGTGATATTATGTTGATGACTGCTTAACATGATTTCAATTGAGAACCTTTATAAGCATGTTGGGTACGTTATTACCCGGTGAGTCGTCCCATTTTTACTACTGTTGTTTTGTTGTGTTGATGAACGGGAATCTCACCCATATCTATATGTTTTCTGCTGGTACATGCTGTTGCTATTTGAACAGATGGACGCAACAATGGTTCCGTTCCGCAGTCCCTTTGATTTCGGAGGTAGACTCTTTTGTTGTTTTAGTTTTGTTGTCGGCCAGACTATGTCAGTTTTTGTAGTACCTTTTGGGAGCTATGACTCCTAGTACTTATTATATTTTCTTCTGTCAGTTAGACATTAGAATTATGTCTGTATATAGTAATGTGGATGTTTCTGTTTTTCATTTCTGTTTCTGTATTTATAATACAGTATGTCCTAGTAATGCATGGTGAACCTAAGTTCACTTATTAGTATTATTTATTACCTTCATTAATCCCATTACATCTTTTTGAAAAGAAAAGAAAAAGAAAAATCGTATTTTCCGCATCAATAAATATTTTCGACCTTATAAATGTAACGCCCCAATTTTCACGTTTTCTATTTCTTCAGTATTATAATGTTTGTATTTTATTCGAGGTCTTAGGAATAGAAATAAAATATTCCGAGACCATAGTCATGCTCGACGATATTGTGGGAAGCTACGATTAAGTTTTGAGTCGAAAACTCAAACGGAGTCCGGTCTGCGTTTTTACACTGACAGTATGATTTTACTGCTCAGAAGACCTCAGATGGACCCGTGAACGAGACAGTAAGTCTTAGAATTCGATTATCTACGTTTTGGTTAAATTTCGTAGAAATTTCAGAAAAATCACTTCCTGACCTTCGTTCGGGCGGAATCCTCAATCGGGTGACGAACGGAGCCACATATAGATTTTCCGGGACTCACCAATAAATAATCTTGATATCACATCATCCTAGGACACTTGGGAGAGTATGCCAGAGTCGTTGTGACGTTCGGAAATATCTGGACGCAAAATGACCAAAATGCCCCTAACCTTAGTCTTTTACACTTTTACCATTATACCCTTTTGGCAAATGACCTTTTTACCCTTAAGTGAACTTTTAAGAGGCTGAACTCAGCCCCTCACTTCATCATTTTCGCACAGCCCCTCACACCATAGAGTTCCATAGTTGTTCTTGAGAGAAAACTCCATTTTCACCTAGAAAAGCTTGAGTTTTTGTTGGATTCACTTGATTCCTTGAGCAATCTTTCTTCATTTCAAGGTAAGATCACTTCTATGATCTCTTAGCTTCTTGAATCTTTCTTTATTTCAAGATCAATCTTCATTTTCATGAAAAGAATTTCTTAGATCCAAAACTTTGAAAATCCATAGGAAATTGTAGAAAAATCCTTTTGAGGTAAGACCAAGTTCTTTGAACTCACATCATCAATCTCTACCTAAACCGAAGAGCTTATGATGCAACTCTCATCATAGCTCAAAAATCATTTTTGGCCGAACCCTTTTGGAAGATGATGAATAGTGTTTTCATCATGTTTTGATTTTTAACACTTGATTTCATCCTTAGCTTTCCTAATGCCTTTGAATCCATGAAATGGAAAACAAAACCAATTCCTAACCTTTTAACCTAGGGTGGCCGAAATCCTCTTTGTTAGGATTGTTGAGATTGGCTTTGATTGTTGTTTAATGTTGGTTTGTTGTATTGTTGTAGTTGTTGACGATTATCAGGAGGTTCAGAAACCGATCAACCGACTTTGATCCGGGAATCTGCTCATCATGAGGTATGGGGAGAAGAACCTCATCACACCAAGATGGTGGTAGTGAGAATGGTTGTTTAAGTTTATGTGTGGGTGAAACCCTTTAGTTTGGGTTCACTTTTATGTGTTAAGTCTTGTTAAGTTCTCTTGGAAAACAAGATTGTTATGATGAGTTTATGCTTGAGTATGTTGTAGTGTGCTTTAGCATATGTTGATGATGATATGATTGAATGAAAATCATTTCCATGTATGTTGAAAAACCTACTTTGATCACTAGATCAAGTATGGACTTTTATGGTTTGATTATGAGACCATGATGTGTGATGGACTTGGATGTTTGATTATGATGTAGAAATGTGTATTGTGGCTTATCATAATTGTATGAGCTTTTGAGCTACATGTGCTTTGTTGGTGAAGTGAAGTCTCCATTTTCTTTGGAGTAGGCTTGTGGCCTTAGTAAGAGGAAAATATAAGAACATATGTTGTTCTTGTTTTGGTAAAGTGTTGATGCAACAAAACATGATTTCATAACCTATGTTTTCAAAGAGAAACAAAAGTGATTTTGATCCAAAGATCAAATGAAGTTTTCACCTCTAAAGTGTGTCACCAAAGTTGGGAAATGTCTTTTCTTTAGCCATAGGTTTTTAATCAAACTAAGTGTTTCAAAAGAAGAAATAAAGAAGGAGTTAGGGAAAATGAAAAACAGGGCACTCGCCCCACGAACCCCGTCTCACCTCGCGAGACAGAGGGAAAATAAGGCATTCGCCAGGCTAACCTTGCCTCGCCTCGCGAGACAGTGGACTAGCCCGAGCAGCAAAGATGCAGCTCCTCGGCCTCGCGTCGCGACTTCGTTATCGCCTCGCGAACTGCCTAAGCAGCAAAGATGCAGCTTCTCGGCCTCGCGTAGCGAAGTCGTTTTCGCCTCGCGAACCGCCTAAGTAGTGAAGATGCAGCTTCTCTGCCTCGCGTCGCGATACAATCCTCGCCTCGCGGAGCAGAAAGACTGTCTAAGAAGTAAAGATGACTTCTCTGCCTCGCGTCGCGACATAATGCTCGCCTCGCGAAGCAGAAGGATTTTTCCAAGCAGTAAAAATAACTTCTCAGCCTCGCGTCGCGACATATACCTTCGCCTCGCGAGAAATGGTTTGTTTATAAAGAGTGTATTTCAACTCAAACTGTAAAGTTTTACGCTTTAAAAACCTAAGTTAAGTAATTGACTTAGAGTTGAAGACAAGGGATAATTAAGTGTAATATGTGGTGAAACAAGACCATATACTATACCATTGATGACTTAGTACATCAATGACTTCATAAGACATAATCACAAACATAAAACGTTTTGGGTTTTGAAACAGTAGTTCGATGACGGACCAATGATTCGGACCCCGATCAGTCGTTCAATTGTTTCAGTCTTGTGATGACTCGATCCCGGAGGGATCACGAGATTTATCCGGTGGATAAAGGTTTTGTTTTCAAAAGACGCGTATAGTTCCTAAGGAAGAGAACCTTAGTAGACTTCGAGGTTTATCCGGGGGATAGACATTGCTTGATCGCATCTGCTTTGTGTAAGCATTGGCATTTCATTTGCATAGTTGTAAGGCCTTGAGCCTAGGAGTTGAGCTTACACCTTGATGCGGGTGCGAATCTTACGGTGACGATCTTCAATGGTCTTTTGGGAGGTATCAGGGTTGGAAGGGCTTACATGTGACCAGTTGGTAGCTCTTCTGTGTCGTGGCGAATCCGTGCAATACACTGATATCCTCTACTAGATGCCGTACTTTTCATGTTTGGTTGAGAGTGTTTCCGTAAAAGCCAGATACGTGCACGTTACGAATGTTGTAGCATCTTGCCCAAGGCTGGCGCGCACGGAACATGTCCTCCCATTCACTCTCTCCGAATGTTTTGTTAGCTCCATGGAGTAGGGGTCAGAGTAGTACCCAGTGACATTGACATTGAGTCATCTACATTGCATTGCATTGCATAGCTATTGATGTTTACATTTTCTGTTATACATCATTGTACTGTTTAAGAATACCTTATTTTATGCTGTTAACTGCTTAATATGATATTATGCTGTCAACTGCTTAATATGTTTGACATTGAGAATTCTTGTAAGCATGTTGGGTACGCTGTTACCCGGTGAGTCGTCCCGTTTTTACTATTGCTGTTTTGCTGTGTTGATGAACGGGAATCTCACCCATATCTGTATGTTTTCTGTTGGTACTTGCTGTTGCTGTTTGAACAGATGGACGTGACGATGGTTCAGCCCAGTAGTTTTCTTGAGCCCTGAGGCGGACCTTCTTTTTGTGGTTTAGTTTTGTTGTCGGCCAGACTATGTTAGTTTGTATAGTACCTTTTGGGAGCTACGACTCCTAGTACTTATTGTATCAGTTATACATTAGACTTATGTTTGTATATAGTATTATTCCTTTTTCTGTTTATGTCCCTGTATTTATTATGCATATTGTTCTAGAAATGTATGGCGAACCTAAGTTCGTTATTAGTATTATTTACTTTTGCTAAATCCCATTGCATCTTGTGAAAAGAAAAAAAAAAAAAAATCGTATTTTCCGCATTAAGAAATATTTTCGGCCTTATAAACATTCGGGAATGTGACACTCGGGAAAGGGTGTTGCATTATTTGGTATCAGAGCTGGCCGAGTCTTTTTGGGGTTGTAGGTTATGGTCTGTCTTGTTTGTGTTGTGTTCTCTGTGTGATTCTCTGTTGTTTGCTTTAGTTTTGTTGTGGTTCTTGTGTTTGATAGTTCTGGTTTTGAAGGTAGCAATGGCTGCTCAAAACCTGACTGCTGCTGTGAACGCCATACGGGACATGGCTGCTGCTATGGTTCAACGTGACGAAAGAGCTGCCGGAGGTAGAGGACTGGACGAATTTCTTCGTCGGAATCCACCTCAATTCAAAGGTGAATTCAATCCTGAGTTGGCTGAACGCTGGATCCAAACGCTAGAGAAAATCTTTGGAGCGATGAGATGTACTGAGAATGACAAGGTTGTCTATGCAACCTATATGCTGGTGGAGGATGCTGAATACTGGTGGGAAGGAGCCCGTCAGATGCTGATTCACGATCAACAAGCTGTGGATTGGAATGCTTTTAAGGGAAAATTCCTGGAGAAGTATTTTCCTGCGAGCGCAAGACACGAGAAAGAGATGGAGTTCCTCCAGCTGAGACAGGGGGGAATGACCGTAGCTGAATATGGGGCTAAATTTGAAAGTCTAGCAAAGTTCTCAAATTACTTTCTGGACAACCCAAGAGAAGAGTGGAAGTGCCGGAAATTTGAAGGAGGTCTGAGGATCGACTTGAAAAGAGCTGTTGTTCCCTTGGAAATTTCTGTTTTTTCGAGGTTGATGGAGAAGTGTCGTCTGATCGAGAGCTTGGAGCCCAAGGACAAACGGGTACAGAGTTCTGGACCGAGCAAGTTCCAGAGAGGAAGCGGTGGCCGAGACAACAAATCTCGATGGAAGCCGTATGGAAAGCAACAAGATCGACAACAACGTTCTGTTGGAGGAAGCAGTGGGAGTTTCAGTCAGTCTGGAAATGCCCCAAACAAGTGCATGAAGTGTGGGAAGAGCAATCACATCACCAGAGATTGTTCGATCAAAGGGATTATCTGCTTCAAGTGTGGGAAGCCGGGACACATCTCACGTGAATGCATGCAACCAAAATTGGAACATTCGGTTAATAATGTCCAAGCTGCAAGGCCTAAGATGAAGGGCAGAGTCTACACTATGGGAGGTGCTGAAGCTTCTCAAAATGAAGACTTGATCCAAGGTCAATGTGTCATGGGAGGTAAAACCTTAACTGTACTGTTTGATTCAGGCGCAACGCATTCTTTTATTGCCTATGACTGTGTGAATCTGTTGGGATTACCTGTGTCTTCTTTACCTTTTGATTTGGTAATTTCTACGCCTACTGCAAAGCCTGTTATAACTGCTAAAGTTTGTTTGAACTGTTCTATTTCTGTTAAAGGTAGAACATTTTTGATTGATTTGATCTGTTTGCCTCTTTCGCAAATGGATGTAATCTTAGGAATGGATTGGTTGTCTTCTAATCATGTCCTGTTAGACTGTGCAAATAAAACCTTAGTTTTCCCTAGTTGTGAGAATTCTGGATTTTTGACTGCCAACCAAGTAAACGCTTCTTTGAGAGAAGGAGCTCAGGGATACATGTTACTATCTTCTTTGGAGGTCAAGAGCGAGCTAGTCTTAGAGCGCATACCTGTCGTGCATGAGTTTTCGGAAGTCTTTCCTGAAGACGTACCAGGTTTGCCGCCAGTTCGGGACATCGAGTTTGCAATCGATCTTGTGCCAGGAACAGGACCAGTGTCTATGGCACCGTATCGTATGGCACCTGCTGAGTTGGAAACGTTGAAGGAACAGTTGGTAGACTTATTGGGGAAGCAGTTTGTTAGACCCAGTGTGTCACCGTGGGGAGCACCTGTGTTGTTGGTGAAAAAGAAAGATGGAACATCTCGGTTATGTGTGGATTATCGCCAGTTGAATAAAGTTACTATTAAGAATAAGTATCCACTTCCGAGGATAGATGACTTGATGGATCAGTTGAGGGGAGCGGCAGTTTTCTCCAAGATTGATTTGCGATCGGGTTATCACCAGATTCATGTGAAGGCAGAAGATATACCGAAGACAGCGTTTCGAACACGCTATGGGCACTATGAGTATCTTGTGATGCCGTTTGGTGTGACGAATGCTCCAGCTATATTCATGGACTATATGAATAGGATCTTTCGTCCATACCTAGATCAGTTTGTTGTTGTCTTCATAGATGACATACTTATCTATTCACGAGACCAGGAAGAACATGCTGAACATCTTAGTGTGGTTCTTCAAGTTCTAAAAGAGAAACAACTGTATGCAAAATTGTCCAAGTGTGAATTTTGGCTCGACGAAGTGCAATTTTTGGGTCATGTAATTTCAAAGAAAGGAATTGCTGTAGATCCGTCGAAAGTCGAAGCAGTTCTTGAGTGGGAAAGACCAACCACAGTGACTGAGATACGTAGTTTTGTGGGTTTGGCTGGGTATTATCGGAGGTTCATTGAGGGATTCTCTAAGATTGTAGGACCTCTTACCCAATTGACAAGGAAGGACAAAGCGTTTGAATGGACTGAAGCCTGTGAGCAGAGTTTTCAAGAGCTGAAAAAGAGGCTGACTACATCGCCAGTGTTGATATTGCCAGATCCAAGCGAACCTTTTGAAGTGTATTGTGATGCTTCATACCAAGGATTAGGTTGTGTTCTGATGCAGAATCGGAAGGTAGTAGCGTATGCCTCGAGACAGTTGAAAGTGCACGAAAAGAATTACCCAACTCATGATCTGGAGTTAGCAGCGGTAGTCTTTGCGTTGAAGTTTGGAGGCACTACTTGTATGGTTCGACGTTCAATGTCTTCAGTGACCATAAGAGCTTGAAGTATCTGTTTGATCAGAAAGAGCTCAACATGAGACAAAGACGGTGGCTGGAATTTTTGAAGGACTATGATTTCCAGTTACAGTATCATCCGGGAAAAGCTAATGTGGTAGCGGATGCCCTGAGTAGAAAAGTGTTACATGTGTCTGCCATGATGGTTAAGGAACACGAGCTGTTGGAACAGTTCAGAGATATGCATCTGTCTGTGATTAGTATGACAGGAAGACTATGTGTAGGTATGGTTACGGTATCTTGTGATCTGATGGATCAGATCCGGGAGAAACAAGTATACGACCAGTATCTGGAGAAAGAGCGAAGGAATTTAAAGAAAGGGATGACGTCGGAATACAAAGAAGGAGCAGATGGAATCCTAAGACGAGGAGAACGGGTTTGTGTGCCAAACAACCCAGGGATAAGAAGGTTAATTCTGGACGAAGCTCATAGAAGCAAGTTAAGTATGCATCCAGGGTCAACCAAGATGTACCAAGACCTGAAGCGGTTGTTTTGGTGGCAAGGCATGAAAAGAGATGTAGCCGATTATGTGGCATCTTGCTTAGTGTGTCAGAAAGCAAAGGTTGAACATCAGAGGCCAGCTGGAATGTTACTTCCGTTGGATATCCCAGAATGGAAATGGGACGGCATAGCAATGGATTTCGTAACATGTTTGCCAAGGACACCTAAAGGATACGATTCCATTTGGGTTATAATTGATAGGCTTACGAAATCAGCTCATTTTCTACCGATTAATCTCAAGTATTCTATGGAAAAGCTTACTCAGATTTATATCAGTGAGATTGTGAGACTGCATGGAGTACCTTCAAGTATCATATCGAATAGAGACCCGCGTTTTACTTCGCGTTTTTGGCAAAGTTTGCATGAAGCTTTAGGAACAAAGTTACGATTAAGTTCAGCTTACCATCCTCAAACTGATGGACAATCGGAAAGGACGATTCAGTCTTTAGAGGATCTGTTGAGGGCGTGTGTGTTGGAACATGCTGGTAGTTGGGAGAATTTTCTACCGTTGATAGAGTTTACCTACAACAACAGTTATCATTCGAGTATAGGGATGGCACCCTACGAAGCTTTATACAGACGACGTTGCAGAACACCTTTGTGTTGGTACCAAGATGGAGAAAGTGCTTCATTAGGACCTGAACTAGTGCAACAAACAACCGAGAAGGTGAAACTGATTCAAGAAAAGATGAGGATAACTCAGAGCCGACAGAAGAGTTATGCGGATAAAAGACGTAGGCCACTTGAGTTCGAGGAAGGGGATCATGTGTTTTTGAGAGTCACTCCGATGACTGGGGTGGGCAGGGTCCTGAAGTCCAGAAAACTCACTCCAAAATTCATTGGACCTTATCAAATTCTTCGTCGGATAGGTCCAGTAGCTTACCAAATAGCTTTACCGCCTTTTCTATCCAACCTTCATAATGTTTTTCATGTTTCGCAATTGTGAAAGTATATTCCTGATCCCAGTCACGTCATAGAGTCTGATTCAGTACAGCTAAAGGATAACCTAACCTATGAGACATTGCCGGTTAAGATCGAGGACAGGAGGATAAAGAAACTGCGAGGGAAGGAGATAGCTTTGGTTAAAGTTATCTGGAACGAGACTACAGGTGATGCTACCTGGGAAAGAGAAGAGGACATGCAACAACAGTATCCGAGTATGTTTTAAGAGGTACGTATAATTTCGAGGACGAAATTCTTTTAAGAGGGGTAGGAATGTAACGCCCCAATTTTCACGTTTTCTATTTCTTCAGTATTATAATGTTTGTATTTTATTCGAGGTCTTAGGAATAGAAATAAAATATTCCGAGACCATAGTCATGCTCGACGATATTGTGGGAAGCTACGATTAAGTTTTGAGTCGAAAACTCAAACGGAGTCCGGTCTGCGTTTTTACACTGACAGTATGATTTTACTGCTCAGAAGACCTCAGTGGACCCGTGAACGAGACAGTAAGTCTTAGAATTCGATTATCTACGTTTTGGTTAAATTTCGTAAAAATTTCAGAAAAATCACTTCCTGACCTTCGTTCGGGCGGAATCCTCAATCGGGTGACGAACGGAGCCACATATGGATTTACCGGGACTCGCCAATAAATAATCTTGATATCACATCATCCCAGGACACTTGGGAGAGTATGCCAGAGTCGTTGTGACGTTCGGAAATATCTGGACGCAAAATGACCAAAATGCCCCTAACCTTAGTCTTTTACACTTTTACCATTATACCCTTTTGGCAAATGACCTTTTTACCCTTAAGTGAACTTTTAAGAGGCTGAACTCAGCCCCTCACTTCATCATTTTCGCACAGCCCCTCACACCATAGAGTTCCATAGTTGTTCTTGAGAGAAAACTTCACTTTCACCTAGAAAAGCTTGAGTTTTTGTTGGATTCACTTGATTCCTTGAGCAATCTTTCTTCATTTCAAGGTAAGATCACTTCTATGATCTCTTAGCTTCTTGAATCTTTCTTTATTTCAAGATCAATCTTCATTTTCATGAAAAGAATTTCTTAGATCCAAAACTTTGAAAATCCATAGGAAATTGTAGAAAAATCCTGTTGAGGTAAGACCAAGTTCTTTGAACTCACATCATCAATCTCTACCTAAACCGAAGAGCTTATGATGCAACTCTCATCATAGCTCAAAAATCATTTTTGGCCGAACCCTTTTGGAAGATGATGAATAGTGTTTTCATCAAGTTTTGATTTTTAACACTTGATTTCATCCTTAGCTTTCCTAATGCCTTTGAATCCATGAAATGGAAAACAAAACCAATTCCTAACCTTTTAACCTAGGGTGGCCGAAATCCTCTTTGTTAGGATTGTTGAGATTGGCTTTGATTGTTGTTTAATGTTGGTTTGTTGTATTGTTGTAGTTGTTGACGATTATCAGGAGGTTCAGAAACCGATCAACCGACTTTGATCCGGGAATCTGCTCATCAAGAGGTATGGGGAGAAGAACCTCATCACACCAAGATGGTGGTAGTGAGAATGGTTGTTTAAGTTTATGTGTGGGTGAAACCCTTTAGTTTGGGTTCACTTTTATGTGTTAAGTCTTGTTAAGTTCTCTTGGAAAACAAGATTGTTATGATGAGTTTATGCTTGAGTATGTTGTAGTGTGCTTTAGCATATGTTGATGATGATATGATTGAATGAAAATCATTTCCATGTATGTTGAAAAACCTACTTTGATCACTAGATCAAGTATGGACTTTTATGGTTTGATTATGAGACCATGATGTGTGATGGACTTGGATGTTTGATTATGATGTAGAAATGTGTATTGTGGCTTATCATAATTGTATGAGCTTTTGAGCTACATGTGCTTTGTTGGTGAAGTGAAGTCTCCATTTTCTTTGGAGTAGGCTTGTGGCCTTAGTAAGAGGAAAATATAAGAACATATGTTGTTCTTGTTTTGGTAAAGTGTTGATGCAACAAAACATGATTTCATAACCTATGTTTTCAAAGAGAAACAAAAGTGATTTTGATCCAAAGATCAAATGAAGTTTTCACCTCTAAAGTGTGTCACCAAAGTTGGGAAATGTCTTTTCTTTAGCCATAGGTTTTTAATCAAACTAAGTGTTTCAAAAGAAGAAAAAATGAAGGAGTTAGGGAAAATGAAAAACAGGGCACTCGCCCCGCGAACCCCGTCTCACCTCGCGAGACAGAGGGAAAATAAGGCATTCGCCAGGCTAACCTTGCCTCGCCTCGCGAGACAGTGGACTAGCCCGAGCAGCAAAGATGCAGCTCCTCGGCCTCGCGTCGCGACTTCGTTATCGCCTCGCGAACTGCCTAAGCAGCAAAGATGCAGCTTCTCGGCCTCGCGTAGCGAAGTCGTTTTCGCCTCGCGAACCGCCTAAGTAGTGAAGATGCAGCTTCTCTGCCTCGCGTCGCGATACAATCCTCGCCTCGCGGAGCAGAAAGACTGTCTAAGAAGTAAAGATGACTTCTCTGCCTCGCGTCGCGACATAATGCTCGCCTCGCGAAGCAGAAGGATTTTTCCAAGCAGTAAAAATAACTTCTCAGCCTCGCGTCGCGACATATACCTTCGCCTCGCGAGAAATGGTTTGTTTATAAAGAGTGTATTTCAACTCAAACTGTAAAGTTTTACGCTTTAAAAACCTAAGTTAAGTAATTGACTTAGAGTTGAAGACAAGGGATAATTAAGTGTAATATGTGGTGAAACAAGACCATATACTATACCATTGATGACTTAGTACATCAATGACTTCATAAGACATAATCACAAACATAAAACGTTTTGGGTTTTGAAACAGTAGTTCGATGACGGACCAATGATTCGGACCCCGATCAGTCGTTCAATTGTTTCAGTCTTGTGATGACTCGATCCCGGAGGGATCACGAGATTTATCCGGTGGATAAAGGTTTTGTTTTCAAAAGACGCGTATAGTTCCTAAGGAAGAGAACCTTAGTAGACTTCGAGGTTTATCCGGGGGATAGACATTGCTTGATCGCATCTGCTTTGTGTAAGCATTGGCATTTCATTTGCATAGTTGTAAGGCCTTGAGCCTAGGAGTTGAGCTTACACCTTGATGCGGGTGCGAATCTTACGGTGACGATCTTCAATGGTCTTTTGGGAGGTATCAGGGTTGGAAGGGCTTACATGTGACCAGTTGGTAGCTCTTCTGTGTCGTGGCGAATCCGTGCAATACACTGATATCCTCTACTAGATGCCGTACTTTCCATGTTTGGTTGAGAGTGTTTCCGTAAAAGCCAGATACGTGCACGTTACGAATGTTGTAGCATCTTGCCCAAGGCTGGCGCGCACGGAACATGTCCTCCCATTCACTCTCTCCGAATGTTTTGTTAGCTCCATGGAGTAGGGGTCAGAGTAGTACCCAGTGACATTGACATTGAGTCATCTACATTGCATTGCATTGCATAGCTATTGATGTTTACATTTTCTGTTATACATCATTGTACTGTTTAAGAATACCTTATTTTATGCTGTTAACTGCTTAACATGATATTATGCTGTCAACTGCTTAATATGTTTGACATTGAGAATTCTTGTAAGCATGTTGGGTACGCTGTTACCCGGTGAGTCGTCCCGTTTTTACTATTGCTGTTTTGCTGTGTTGATGAACGGGAATCTCACCCATATCTGTATGTTTTCTGTTGGTACTTGCTGTTGCTGTTTGAACAGATGGACGTGACGATGGTTCAGCCCAGTAGTTTTCTTGAGCCCTGAGGGGGACCTTCTTTTTGTGGTTTAGTTTTGTTGTCGGCCAGACTATGTTAGTTTGTATAGTACCTTTTGGGAGCTACGACTCCTAGTACTTATTGTATCAGTTATACATTAGACTTATGTCTGTATATAGTATTATTCCTTTTTCTGTTTATGTCCCTGTATTTATTATGCATATTGTTCTAGAAATGTATGGCGAACCTAAGTTCGTTATTAGTATTATTTATCTTTGCTAAATCCCATTGCATCTTGTGAAAAGAAAAAAAAAAGAAAATCGTATTTTCCGCCATAAGAAATATTTTCGGCCTTATAAACGTTCGGGAATATGACACTCGGGAAAGGGTGTTGCAATAAACGTTCGGGAATGTGACACTCGGGAAAGGTTGTTGCAGTAGACGCTTGATTATCTTAACTGGGCGCTTCTTAAATATGCTAAAGCGCTTTGTTATCCACCGGGAACAGTCAAAATGCAATTTAACTTGCAGAATTCTGATGAGTCAGAGTATTATGCTTCTTTGAAACAGTTACCGGACGAATTAGGATTCGATATATTATGAAACTTGTATATATGGATATTAGCTTTAATAAGATACCAGTTTCATCCAATTCGGACACCTACAACTCAATATATGGCCATCAGACGCTACAAAGTTATGACAGTCCGGAACAACATCACGTCACCAACTTAAGGATGCAATTTCACAAAGATAGAGATCGATTTCGCTCTTCACCTCTTCATGAGAGTTGTAGATATTTCTATCAGATTTCCAACAATACCAAGATCGATATGTTTGAACACCTAAAGCTCCCGTAAATTTCAGCAGATGCTTCTATGTTCTGATTATCACGAATAGTATCACATCTCAAGCTTGAAAAAGGAATTTCAATCAGACAGAGATTGATTATGATCTCGACTTCTTCAGGAATGATGTAGGTATTTATATTATCTTTCGAACCAATACAAGATCACTTCATTTGGACGAGCATACCTCAAAATACGACATTTCGGACGCTTGATTGTTGGCAGCAGGCACTTGACTTCAATCTTAAGTGTTTTTGCCTCTGCAGCTTTTCTACTTTTGTATTTGTTCTCGCTTTTCTTCTCTTTCTTCTATTAGGGTTACTGAATATTTTAACTTCTCTATTACAGCACTTGATGCTTCAGAAATTTATTGAAAAGGGTACCTCATTTTCTGGTCATGCTTGGACATTGAATATCTTAATACTTCATTCAAAATTACTTTGCCAACCATCATAATGTTCTGTATTCTGTGTAGACGCTTGATTATCTTAACTGGACGCTTCTTAAATGTGCTAAGGCGCTTTGTTATCCACCGAGAACAGTCAAAATGCAGTTTAACTTGCAGAATTCTGATGAGTTAGCGTATTATGCTTCTTTGACACAGTTACCGGACGAATTAGGATTCGATGTATTCATGAAACTTGTATATATGGATATTAGCTTTAATAAGATACCAGTTTCATCCAATTTGGACACCTACAGCTCAATATATGGCCATCAGACGCTACAAAGTTATGACTATCTGGAACAACATCATGTCACCAACTTAAGGATGCAATTTCACAAAGATAGAGATTGATTTCGCTCTTGACCTCTTCATATGAGTTGCAGATATTTCTATCTGCTTTCCAACAAAACCAAGATCGATGCATTTGAACAACTAAAGCTCTCGTAAATATCAACAGATGCTTCCATGTTCTGATTATCACGAATAGTATCACATCTCAAGCTTGAAAAAGGAATTGCAATCAGACAGAGATTGATTATGATCTCGACTTCTTCAGGAATGACGTAGGGATTTATATTATCTTTCGAACCAATACAAGATCACTTCATTTGGACGAGCGTACCTCAAAATACGACATTTCGGACGCTTGATTGTCGACAGCAGGCACTTGACTTCAATCTTAAGTATTTTTGCATCTGCAGCTTTTCTACTTTTGTATTTGTTCGCATTTTTCCTCTCTTTCTCCTGCTAGGGTAGCTGAAGCGTTTGTCTTGTCTGTTACAGCACTTGATGCTTCAGAACTTTATTGAAAAGGGCACTTCTTTTTCTCGTCAAACTTGGCCTTTGAATATCTTAAAACTTCATTCAAAATTACTTCTCCCACCAACATATTGTTCTGTATTCTGAGTAGACGCTTGATTAGCTTCATTGGAAGCTTCTTAAATGAGCTAAGGCACTTTGTTATCCACAGGGAACATTCACGCGACTGTTTAACTCGTAGCATTCTAACGAGTTAGCCTATTATGCTTCTTTGACCTAGTTACTGGCCCAATTAGGATTCGATGTCTTCATGAAACTTGTATATATGGATATTAGATTTAATGAGACATCGGATTCATCCAATTCGGATAACTACAGCTCAATATATGGTCATCAGTCGCTACAAAGGCATGACTGTCAGGAACAACATCACGTCTCCATCTTAAGGATGCAATTTGTCGAAGATAGAGATCCATTTCGCTCTTGACCTATTCATGAAAGTTGCAACTATTTATATGAGCCTTCCAAAGATACCAAGATCGATGCATTTGAGAACCTAAAGCTCCAAAAATTATCATCAGACGCTTGCATGTTATGATTGTCACGAATAGTATCATATCTCAAGCTTGAAGAAGTAGTTTCACTCAGATAGAGATTCATTCTGATCTCGACTTCCTCAAAAAACATGTAGTTATTTATCTTATATTTCTAACCAAACCAAGATCACTTCATTTGAACGAGCGTACCTCAAAATACGACATTTCGGACGCTTGATTGTCGGCAGCAGGCACTTGACTTCAATCTTAAGTGTTTTTGCCTCTGCAGCTTTTCTACTTTTGTATTTGTTCGCACTTTTATTCTCTTTCTTCTATTAGGGTTAATGAAGATTTTAACTTCTCTGTTACAGCACTTGATGTTTCAGAAATTTATTGAATAGGGTACCTCATTTTCTGGTCATGCTTGGACTTTGAATATCTTAATACTTCATTCAACATTACTTTGCCAACCATCATAATGTTCTGTATTCTGAGTAGACGCTTGATTATCTTAACTGGACGCTTCTTAAATGTGCTAAGGCGCTTTGTTATCCATCGAGAACAGTAAAAATGCAGTTTAACTTGCAGAATTCTGATGAGTTAGCGTATTATGCTTCTTTGACACAGTTATCGGACGAATTAGGATTCGATACATTCATGAAACTTGTATATATGGATATTAGCTTTAATAAGATTCCAGTTTCATCCAATTCGGTCAACTACAGCTCAATATATGGCCATTAGACGCTACAAAGTTGTGACTGTCCAGAACAACATCACGTCACCAACTTAAGGATGCAATTTCACAAAGATAGAGATCGATTTCGCTCTTGACCTCTTCATGAGAGTTGCAGATATTTCTATCAGATTTCCAACAATACCAAGATCGATGCATTTGAACACCTAAAGCTCCCGTAAATATCAACAGGGGCTTCCATGTTCTGATTATCACGAACAGTATCACATCTCAAGCTCGAAAAAGGAATTTCAATCAGACACAGATTGATTATGATCTCGACTTCTTCAGTAATGATGTAGGTATTTATATTATCTTTCTAACCAATGCAAGATCACTTCATTTGGACGATCTTACCTCAAAATACGACGTTTCGGACGATTGATTCTCGGCAGCAGGCACTTGACTTCAATCTTAAGTGTTTTTGCTTTTGCAGATTTTGTACTTTGGTATTTGTTCGCATTTTTCCTCTTTTTCTCCAGCTAGGGTAGCTGAAGCGTTTGTCTTCTCTGTTACAGCACTTGATGCTTCAGAACTTTATTGAAAAGGGCACTTCTTTTTCTAGTCAAACTTGGCCTTTGAATATCTTAATACTTCATTCAAAATTACTTCTCCCACCAACATAATGTTCTGTATTCTGAGTAGACGCTTGATTAGCTTCATTGGACGCTTCTTAAATGAGCTAAGGCGCTTTGTTCTCCACAGGGAACATTCACGCGACTGTTTAACTCATAGCATTCTGACGAGTTAGCCTATTATGCTTCTTTGACCCAGTTACTGGCCCAATTAGGATTCGATGTCTTCATGAAACTTGTATATATGGATATTAGATTTAATGAGACATCGGATTCATCCAATTCGGATAACTACAGCTCAATATATGGTCATCAGTCGCTACAAAAATATGACTGTCAGGAACAACATCACGTCTCCATCTTAAGGATGCAATTTGACAAAGATAGAGATCCATTTCGCTTCTGACCTCTTCATGAAAGTTGCAACTATTACTATGAGCCTTCCAACGATACCAAGATTGATGCATTTGAGTACCTAAAGCTCCACAAATTATCATCAGACGCTTGCATGTTATGATTGTCACGAACAGTATCACATCACAAGCTTGAAGAAGGAGTTTCACTCAGATAGAGATTGATTCTGATCTCGACTTCCTCAAAAAACATGTAGTTATTTCTTTTATATTTCTAACCAAACCAAGATCACATCATTTGGACGAGCGTACCTCAAAATACGACATATCGGACGCTTAATTGTCGGCAGCAGGCACTTAACTTCAATCGTAAGTGTTTTTGCCTCTATAGCTTTTCTACTTTTGTATTTGTTCGCGATTTTATTCTCTTTCTTCTATTAGGGTTACTGAAGATTTTAACTTCTCTGTTACAGCACTTGATGCTTCAGAAATTTATTGAAGGGGGTACCTCATTTTCTGGTCATCCTTGAACTTTGAATATCTTAATACTTCATTCAAAATTACTTTGCCAACCATCATAATGTTTTGTATTCTGATTAGACGCATGATTATCTTAACTGGACACTTCTTAAATGTGCTAAGGCGCTTTGTTATCCACCGGGAACAGTCAAAATGCAGCTTTTCTACTTTTGTATTTGTTCGCGCTTTTATTCTCTTTCTTCTACTAGGGTTACTGAAGATTTTAACTTCTCTGTTACAGCACTTGATGCTTCAGAAATTTATTGAACAAGGTACCTCATTTTCTGGTCATGCTTGGACTTTGAATATCTTAATACCTCTTTCGAAATTACTTTGCCAACCATCATAATGTTCTGTATTCTGAGTAGACGATTGATTAGCTTCACTGGACGCTTCTTAAATGAGCTAAGGTGCTTTGTTATCCACAGGGAACATTCACGCGACTGTTTAACTCGTAGCATTCTGACGAGTTAGCCTATTATGCTTCTTTGACCCAGTTACTGGCCCAATTAGGATTCGATGTCTTCATGAAACTTGTATATATGAATATTAGATTTAATGAGACATCGGATTCATCCAATTCGGATAACTACAGCTCAATATATGGTCATCAGTCGCTACAAATGTACGACTGTCAGGAACAACATCACGTCACCAATTTAAGGATGCAATTTCACAAAGATAGAGATCGATTTCTCTCTTGACCTCTTCATGAGAGTTGCAGATATTTCTATCAGCTTTCCAACAATACCAAAATCGATGCATTTGAACACCTAAAGCTCCCATAAATATCAGCAGATGCTTCCATGTTATGATTATCACGAATAGTATCACATATAAAGCTTGAAAAAGGAATTTCAATCAGACAGAGATTGATTATGATCTCGACTTCTTTAGGAATGATGTAGATGTTTATATTATCTTTCTAACCAATACAAGATCACTTCATTTGGACGAGCTTACCTCAAAATTCGACGTTTCAGACGGTTGATTCTCGGCAGCAGGCACTTGACTTCAATCTTAAGTGTTTTTGCTCTTGCAGCTTTTGTACTTTTGTATTTGTTCGCATTTTTCCTCTCTTTCTTCTGCTTGGGTAGATGAAGCGGTTGTCTTCTCTGTTATAGCACTTGATGCTTCATAACTTTATTGAAAAGGGGACTTCTTTTTCTGGTCAAACTTGGCCTTTGAATATCGTAATACTTCATTCAAAATTACTTCTCCTGCCATCATAATGTTCTGTATTCTGGGTAGACGCTTGATTAGCTTCACTGGACGCTTCATAAATGAGCTAACGCTTTTTTATCCACAGGGAACATTAACGCGACTGTTTAACTCGTAGCATTCTGGCGAGTTAGCCTATTATGCTTCTTCGACCCAGTTACTGGCCCAATTAGGATTCGATGTCTTCATGAAACTTGTATATATGGATATTAGATTTAATGAGACATCGGATTCATCCAATTCAGATAACTACAGCTCAATATATGGTCATCAGTCGCTACCAAAATATGACTGTCAGGAACAACATCACGTCTCCATCTTAAGGATGCAATTTGACAAAGATAGAGATCCATTTCGCTTCTGACCTCTTCATGAAATTTGCAACTATTACTATGAGCCTTCCAACGATACCAATATTGATGCATTTGAGTACCTAAAGCTCCACAAATTATCATCAGACGCTTGCATGTTATGATTGTCACGAACAGTATCACATCACAAGCTTGAAGAAGGAGTTTCACTCAGATAGAGATTGATTCTGATCTCGACTTCCTGAAAAAACATGTAGTTATTTCTTTTATATTTCTAACCAAACCAAGATCACATCATTTGGACAAGCGTACCTCAAAATACGACATATCGGACGCTTGATTGTCGGCAGCAGGCACTTAACTTCAATCTTAAGTGTTTTTGCCTCTGTAGCTTTTCTACTTTTGTATTTGTTCGCGATTTTATTCTCTTTCTTCTATTAGGGTTACTGAAGATTTTAACTTCTCTGTTACAGTAGTTGATGCTTCAGAAATTTATTGAAGGGGGTACCTCATTTTCTGGTCATCCTTGAACTTTGAATATCTTAATACTTCATTCAAAATTACTTTGCCAACCATCATAATGTTTTGTATTCTGATTAGACGCATGATTATCTTAACTGGACACTTCTTAAATGTGCTAAGGCGCTTTGTTATCCACCGGGAACAGTCAAAATGCAGCTTTTCTACTTTTGTATTTGTTCGCACTTTTATTCTCTTTCTTCTATTAGGGTTACTGAAGATTTTAACTTCTCTGTTACAGCATTCGATGCTTCAGAAATTTATTGAACAAGGTACCTCATTTTCTGGTCATGCTTGGACTTTGAATATCTTAATACTTTTTTCGAAATTACTTTGCCAACCATCATAATGTTCTGTATTCTGAGTAGACGATTGATTAGCTTCACTGGACGCTTCTTAAATGAGCTAAGGTGCTTTGTTATCCACAGGGAACATTCACGCGACTGTTTAACTCGTAGCATTCTGACGAGTTAGCCTATTATGCTTCTTTGACCCAGTTACTGGCCCAATTAGGATTCGATGTCTTCATGAAACTTGTATATATGAATATTAGATTTAATGAGACATCGGATTCATCCAATTCGGATAACTACAGCTCAATATATGGTCATCAGTCGCTACAAAGGTACGACTGTCAGGAACAACATCACGTCACCAATTTAAGGATGCAATTTCACAAAGATAGAGATCGATTTCGCTCTTGACCTCTTCATGAGAGTTGCAGATATTTCTATCAGCTTTCCAACAATACCAAGATCGATGCATTTGAACACCTAAAGCTCCCGTAAATATCAGCAGATGCTTCCATGTTATGATTATCACGAATAGTATCACATATAAAGCTTGAAAAAGGAATTTCAATCAGACAGAGATTGATTATGATCTCGACTTCTTTAGGAATGATGTAGATATTTATATTATCTTTCTAACCAATACAAGATCACTTCATTTGGACGAGCTTACCTCAAAATACGACGTTTCGAACGGTTGATTCTCGGCAACAGGCACTTGACTTCAATCTTAAGTGTTTTTGCTTTTGCAGCTTTTGTACTTTGGTATTTGTTCGCATTTTTCCTCTCTTTCTCCTTCTAGGGTAGCTGAAGCGTTTGTCTTCTCTATTACAGCACTTGATGCTTCAGAACTTTATTGAAAAGGGCACTTCTTTTTCTAGTCAAACTTGGCCTTTGAATATCTTAATACTTCATTCAAAATTACTTCTCCCACCAACATAATGTTCTGTATTTTGAGTAGACGCTTGATTAGCTTCATTGGACGCTTCTTAAATGAGCTTAGGCGCTTTGTTATCCACAGGGAACATTCACGCGACTGTTTAACTCGTAGCATTCTGACGAGTTAGCCTATTATGCTTCTTTGACCCAGTTACTGGCCCAATTAGGATTCGATGTCTTCATGAAACTTGTATATATGGATATTAGATTTAATGAGACATCGGATTCATCCAATTCGGATAACTACAGCTCAATATATGGTCATCAGTCGCTACAAAGGTATGACTGTCAGGAACAACATCACGTCACCAATTTAAGGATGCAATTTCACAAAGATAGAGATCGATTTCGCTCTTGACCTCTTCATGAGAGTTGCAGATATTTCTATCAGCTTTCCAACAATACCAAGATCGATGCATTTGAACACCTAAAGCTCCCGTAAATATCCGCAGATGCTTCCATGTTATGATTATCACGAATAGTATCACATCTAAAGCATGAAAAAGGAATTTCAATCAGACAGAGATTGATTATGATCTCGACTTCTTTAGGAATGATGTAGATGTTTATATTATCTTTCTAACCAATACAAGATCACTTCATTTGGACGAGCTTACCTCAAAATACGACGTTTCAGACGGTTGATTCTCGGCAGCAGGCACTTGACTTCAATCTTAAGTGTTTTTGCTATTGCAGCTTTTGTACTTTTGTATTTGTTCGCATTTTTCCTCTCTTTCTTCTGCTTGGGTAGATGAAGCGTTTGTCTTCTCTGTTATAGCACTTGATGCTTCAGAACTTTAATGAAAAGGGGACTTCTTTTTCTGGTCAAACTTGGCCTTTGAATATCTTAATACTTCATTCAAAATTACTTCTCCTGCCAGCATAATGTTCTGTATTCTGGGTAGACGCTTGATTAGCTTCACTGGACGCTTCATAAATGAGCTAAGGCGCTTTGTTATCCACAGGGAACATTAACGCGACTGTTTAACTCGTAGCATTCTGGCGAGTTAGCCTATTATGCTTCTTTGACCCAGTTACTGGCCCAATTAGGATTCGATGTCTTCATGAAATTTGTATATATGGATATTAGATTTAATGAGACATCGGATTCATCCAATTCGGGTAACTACGGCTCAATATATGGTCATCAGTCGCTACAAAGGTATGACTGTCAGGAACAACATCACGTCTCCATCTTAAGGATGCAATTTGACAAAGATAGAGATGCATTTCGCTCTTGAGCTCTTCATCAAAGTTGCAACTATTTATATGAGCCTTCCAACGATACCAAGATCGATGCATTTGAGAACCTAAAGCTCCAAAAATTACCATCAGACGCTTGCATGTTATGATTATCACGAACAGTATCACATCTCAAGCTTGAAAAAGGAGTTTCACTCGGATAGAGATTCATTCTGATCTCGACTTCCTCAAAAAACATGTAGTTATTTATCTTATATTTCTAACCAAACCAAGATCACTTCATTTGAACGAGCGTACCTTAAAATACGACATTTCGGACGCTTGATTGTCGGCAGCAAGCACTTGACTTATATCTTAAGTGTTTTTGCCTCTGCAGCTTTTCTACTTTTGTATTTGTTCGCGCTTTTATTCTCTTTCTTCTATTAGGGTTACTGAAGATTTTAACTTCTCTGTTACAGCACTTGATGCTTCAGAAATTTATTGAATAGGGTACCTCATTTTCTGGTCATGCTTGGACTTTGAATATCTTAATACTTCATTCAGAATTACTTTGCCAACCATCATAATGTTCTGTATTCTGAGTAGACGCTTGATTATCTTAACTGGACGCTTCTTAAATGTGCTAAGGCGCTTTGTTATCCACCGAGAACAGTCAAAATGCAGTTTAGCATGCAGAATTCTGATGAGTTAGCGTATTATGCTTCTTTGACACAGTTACCGGACGAATTAGGATTCAACACATTCAAGAAACTTGTATATATTGATATTAGCTTTAATAAGATTCCAGTTTCATCCAATTCGGTCAACTACAGCTCAATATATGGCCATCAGACGCTACAAAGTTGTGACTGTCCGGAACAACATCACGTCACCAACTTAAGGATGCAATTTCACAAAGATAGAGATCGATTTCGCTCTTGACCTCTTCATGAGAGTTTCAGATATTTCTATCAGATTTCCAACAATACCAAGATCGATGCATTTGAACACCTAAAGCTCCCGTAAATATCAACAGGTGCTTCCATGTTCTGATTATCACGAACAGCATCACATCTCAAGCTCAAAAAAGGAATTTCAATCAGACACAGATTGATTATGATCTCGACTTCTTTAGTAATGATGTAGGTATTTATATTATCTTTCTAACCAATGCAAGATCACTTCATTTGGACGTTCTTACCTCAAAATACGACGTTTCGGACGATTGATTCTCGGCAACAGGCACTTGACTTCAATCTTAAGTGTTTTTTCTTTTGCAGCTTTTGTACTTTGGTATTTGTTCGCATTTTTCCTCTCTTTCTCCTGCTAGGGTAGCTGAAGCGTTTGTCTTCTCTGTTACAGCACTTGATGCTTCAGAACTTTATTGAAAAGGGCACTTCTTTTTCTAGTCAAACTTTGCCTTTGAATATCTTAATACTTCATTCAAAATTACTTCTCCCACCAACATAACGTTCTGTATTCTGAGTAGACACTTGATTAGCTTCATTGGACGCTTCTTAAATGAGCTAAGGCGCTTTGTTATCCACAGGGAACATTCACGCGACTGTTTAACTCGTAGCATTCTGACGAGTTAGCCTATTATGCTTCTTTGACCCAGTTACTGGCCCAATTAGGTTTCGATGTCTTCATGAAACTTGTATATATGGATATTAGATTTAATGAGACATCGGATTCATCCAATTCGGATAACTACAGCTCAATATATGGTCATCAGTCGCTACAAAAATATGACTGTCAGGAACAACATCACGTCTCCATCTTAAGGATGCAATTTGACAAAGATAGAGATCCATTTCGCTTCTGACCTCTTCATGAAAGTTGCAACTATTACTATGAGCCTTCCAACGATACCAAGATTGATGCATTTGAGTACCTAAAGCTCCACAAATTATCATCAGACGCTTGCATGTTATGATTGTCACGAACAGTATCACATCATAAGCTTGAAGAAACTCAGATAGAGATTGATTTTGATCTCGACTTCCTCAAAAAACATGTAGTTATTTCTTTTATATTTCTAACCAAACCAAGATCACATCATTTGGACGAGCATACCTCAAAATACGACATATCGGACGCTTGATTGTCGGCAGCAGGCACTTAACTTCAATCGTAAGTGTTTTTGCCTCTGTAGCTTTTCTACTTTTGTATTTGTTCGCGCTTTTATTCTCTTTCTTCTATTAGGGTTACTGAAGATTTTAACTTCTCTGTTACATCACTTGATGCTTCAGAAATTTATTGAAGGGGGTACCTCATTTTCTGGTCATCCTTGAACTTTGAATATCTTAATACTTCATTCAAAATTACTTTGCCAACCATCATAATGTTCTTTATTCTGATTAGACGCATGATTATCTTAACTGGACACTTCTTAAATGTGCTAAGGCGCTTTGTTATCCACCGGGAACAGTCAAAATGCAGCTTTTCTACTTTTGTATTTGTTCGCGCTTTTATTCTCTTTCTTCTATTAGGGTTACTGAAGATTTTAACTTCTCTGTTACAGCACTTGATGCTTCAGAAATTTATTGAACAAGGTACCTCATTTTCTGGTCATGCTTGGACTTTGAATATCTTAATACTTCTTTCGAAATTACTTTGCCAACCATCATAATGTTCTGTATTCTGAGTAGACGATTGATTAGCTTCACTGGACGCTTCTTAAATGAGCTAAGGTGCTTTGTTATCCACAGGGAACATTCACGCGACTGTTTAACTCGTAGCATTCTGACGAGTTAGCCTATTATGCTTCTTTGACCCAGTTACTGGCCCAATTAGGATTCGATGTCTTCATAAAACTTGTATATATGGATATTAGATTTAATGAGACATCGGATTCATCCAATTCGGATAACTACAGCTCAATATATGGTCATCAGTCGCTACAAAGGTACGAGTTTCAGGAACAACATCACGTCACCAATTTAAGGATGCAATTTCACAAAGATAGAGATTGATTTCGCTCTTGACCTCTTCATAAGAGTTGCAGATATTTCTATGAGCCTTCCAACGATACCAAGATTATTGCATTTGAGAACCTAAAGCTCCACAAATTATCATCAGACGCTTGCATGTTATGATTGTCACGAACAGTATCACATCACAAGTTTGAAGATGGAGTTTCACTCAGATAGAGATTCATTCTGATCTCGACTTCCTCAAAAAACATGTAGTTATTTCTCTTATATTTCTAACCAATCCAAGATCACATCATGTGGACGAGCGTACCTCAAAATACGACATATCGGACGCTTTATTGTCGGCAGCAGGCACTTAACTTCAATCTTAAGGGTTTTTGTCTCTGCAGCTTTTCTACTTTTGTATTTGTTCGCGCTTTTATTCTCTTTCTTCTATTAGGGTTATTGAAGATTTTAACTTCTCTGTTATAGCACTTGATGCTTCAGAGATTTATTGAAACGGGTACCTCATTTTCTGGTCATGCTTGAACTTTGAATATCTTAATACTTCATTCAAAATTACTTTGCCAACCATCATAATGTTCTGTATTCTCATTAGACGCTTGATTATCTTAACTGGACGCTTCTTAAATGTGCAAAGGCGCTTTGTTATCCACCGGGAACAGTCAAAATGCAGCTTTTCTACTTTTATATTTTTTCGCGCTTTTATTCTCTTTCTTCTATTAGGGTTACTGAAGATTTTAACTTCTCTGTTACAACACTTGATGCTTCAGAAATTTATTCAACAGGGTACCTCATTTTCTGGTCATGCTTGGACTTTGAATATCTTAATACTTCTTTCGAAATTACTTTGCCAACCATCATAATGTACTGTATTCTGAGTAGACGATTGATTAGCTTCACTGGACACTTCTTAAATGAGCTAAGGTGCTTTGTTATCCATAGGGAACATTCACGCGACTGTTTAACTCGTAGCATTCTGACGAGTTAGCCTATTATGCTTCTTTGACCCAATTACTGGCATAATTAGGATTCGATGTCTTCATGAAACTTGTATATATGGATATTAGATTTAATGAGACATCGGATTCATCTAATTCGGATAACTACAGCTTAATATATGGTCATCAGTCGCTACAAAGGTATGACTGTCAGGAACAACATCACGTCACCAATTTAAGGATGCAATTTCACAAAGATAGAGATCGATTTCTCTCTTGACCTCTTCATGAGAGTTGCAGATATTTCTATCAGCTTTCCAACAATACCAAGATCGATGCATTTGAACACCTAATGCTCTCGTAAATATCAGCAGATGCTTCCATGTTCTGATTATCACGAACAGTATCACATCTCAAGCTCGAAAAAGGAATTTCAATCAGATAGAGATTGATTATGATCTCGACTTCTTTCGGAATGATGTAGATATTTATATTATCTTTCTAACCAATACAAGATCACTTCATTTGGACGAGCTTACCTCAAAAAACGACGTTTCGGACGGTTGATTCTCGGCAGCAGGCACTTGACTTCAATCTTAAGTGTTTTTGCCTCTGCAGCTTTTCTACTTTTGTATTTGTTCGCGCTTTTATTCTCTTTCTTCTATTAGGGTTACTGAAGATTTTAACTTCTCTGTTACAGCACTTGATGCTTCAGAAATTTATTGAATAGGGTACCTCATTTTCTGGTCATGCTTGGACTTTGAATATCTTAATACTTCATTCAAAATTACTTTGCCAACCATCATAATGTTCTGTATTCTGAGTAGACGCTTGATTATCTTAACTGGACGCTTCTTAAATGTGCTAAGGCGCTTTGTTATCCACCGAGAACAGTCAAAATGCAGTTTAACTTGCAGAATTCTGATGAGTTAGCGTATTATGCTTCTTTGACGCTGTTACCGGACGAATTAGGATTCGATACATTCATGAAACTTGTATATATGGATATTGGCTTTAATAAGATTCCAGTTTCATACAATTCGGTCAACTACAGCTCAATATATTTCCATCAGACGCAACAAAGTTGTGACTGTCCGGAACAACATCACGTCACCAACTTAAGGATGCAATTTCACAAAGATAGAGATCGATTTCGCTCTTGACCTCTTCATGAGAGTTGCAGATATTTCTATCAGATTTCCAACAATACCAAGATCGATGCATTTGAACACCTAAAGCTCCCGTAAATATCAACAGGTGCTTCCATGTTCTGATTATCACGAACAGCATCACATCTCAAGCTCGAAAAAGGAATTTCAATCAGACACAGAATGATTATGATCTCGACTTCTTCAGTAATGATGTAGGTATTTATATTATCTTTCTAACCAATGCAAGATCACTTCATTTGGACGATCTTACCTCAAAATACGACGTTTCGGACGATTGATTCTCGGCAGCAGGCACTTGACTTCAATCTTAAGTGTTTTTGCTTTTGCAGCTTTTGTACTTTGGTATTTGTTCGCATTTTTCCTCTCTTTCTCCTGCTAGGGTAGCTGAAGCGTTTGTCTTCTGTGTTACAGCACTTGATGCTTCAGAACTTTATTGAAAAGGGCACTTCTTTTTCTGGTCAAACTTGGCCTTTGAATATCTTAATACTTCATTCAAAATTACTTCGCCCACCAACATAATGTTCTATATTCTGAGTAGACACTTGATTAGCTTCATTGGACGCTTCTTAAATGAGCTAAGGCGCTTTGTTATCCACAGGGAACATTCACGCGACTGTTTAACTCGTAGCATTCTGACGAGTTAGCCTATTATGCTTCTTTGACCCAGTTACTTGCCCAATTAGGATTCGATGTCTTCATGAAACTTGTATATATGGATATCAGATTTAATGAGACATCGGATTCATCCAATTCGGATAACTATAGCTCAATATATGGTCATCAGTCGCTACAATGGTATGATTGTCAGGAACAACATCACGTCTCCATCTTAAGGATGCAATTTGACAAAGATAGAGATCCATTTCGCTTCTGACCTCTTCATGAAAGTTGCAAATATTTCTATGAGCCTTCCAACGATACCAAGATTATTGCATTTGAGAACCTAAAGCTCCACAAATTATCATCAGACGCTTGCATGTTATGATTGTCACGAACAGTATCACATCACAAGCTTGAAGATGGAGTTTCACTCAGATAGAGATTCATTCTGATCTCGACTTCCTCAAAAAACATGTAGTTATTTCTCTTATATTTCTAACCAAACCAAGATCACATCATGTGGACGAGCGTACCTCAAAATACGACATATCGGACGCTTTATTGTCGGCAGCAGGCACTTAACTTCAATCTTAAGGGTTTTTGTCTCTGCAGCTTTTCTACTTTTGTATTTGTTCGCGCTTTTATTCTCTTTCTTCTATTAGGGTTATTGAAGATTTTAACTTCTCTGTTATAGCACTTGATGCTTCAGAGATTTATTGAAACGGGTACCTCATTTTCTGGTCATGCTTGAACTTTGAATATCTTAATACTTCATTCAAAATTACTTTGCCAACCATCATAATGTTCTGTATTCTCATTAGACGCTTGATTATCTTAACTGGACGCTTCTTAAATGTGCAAAGGCGCTTTGTTATCCACCGGGAACAGTCAAAATGCAGCTTTTCTACTTTTATATTTTTTCGCGCTTTTATTCTCTTTCTTCTATTAGGGTTACTGAAGATTTTAACTTCTCTGTTACAACACTTGATGCTTCAGAAATTTATTCAACAGGGTACCTCATTTTCTGGTCATGCTTGGACTTTGAATATCTTAATACTTCTTTCGAAATTACTTTGCCAACCATCATAATGTACTGTATTCTGAGTAGACGATTGATTAGCTTCACTGGACACTTCTTAAATGAGCTAAGGTGCTTTGTTATCCATAGGGAACATTCACGCGACTGTTTAACTCGTAGCATTCTGACGAGTTAGCCTATTATGCTTCTTTGACCCAATTACTGGCATAATTAGGATTCGATGTCTTCATGAAACTTGTATATATGGATATTAGATTTAATGAGACATCGGATTCATCTAATTCGGATAACTACAGCTTAATATATGGTCATCAGTCGCTACAAAGGTATGACTGTCAGGATCAACATCACGTCACCAATTTAAGGATGCAATTTCACAAAGATAGAGATCGATTTCTCTCTTGACCTCTTCATGAGAGTTGCAGATATTTCTATCAGCTTTCCAACAATACCAAGATCGATGCATTTGAACACCTAATGCTCTCGTAAATATCAGCAGATGCTTCCATGTTCTGATTATCACGAACAGTATCACATCTCAAGCTCGAAAAAGGAATTTCAATCAGATAGAGATTGATTATGATCTCGACTTCTTTCGGAATGATGTAGATATTTATATTATCTTTCTAACCAATACAAGATCACTTCATTTGGACGAGCTTACCTCAAAAAACGACGTTTCGGACGGTTGATTCTCGGCAGCAGGCACTTGACTTCAATCTTAAGTGTTTTTGCCTCTGCAGCTTTTCTACTTTTGTATTTGTTCGCGCTTTTATTCTCTTTCTTCTATTAGGGTTACTGAAGATTTTAACTTCTCTGTTACAGCACTTGATGCTTCAGAAATTTATTGAATAGGGTACCTCATTTTCTGGTCATGCTTGGACTTTGAATATCTTAATACTTCATTCAAAATTACTTTGCCAACCATCATAATGTTCTGTATTCTGAGTAGACGCTTGATTATCTTAACTGGACGCTTCTTAAATGTGCTAAGGCGCTTTGTTATCCACCGAGAACAGTCAAAATGCAGTTTAACTTGCAGAATTCTGATGAGTTAGCGTATTATGCTTCTTTGACGCTGTTACCGGACGAATTAGGATTCGATACATTCATGAAACTTGTATATATGGATATTGACTTTATTGGATTCCAGTTTCATACAATTCGGTCAACTACAGCTCAATATATTTCCATCAGACGCAACAAAGTTGTGACTGTCCGGAACAACATCACGTCACCAACTTAAGGATGCAATTTCACAAAGATAGAGATCGATTTCGCTCTTGACCTCTTCATGAGAGTTGCAGATATTTCTATCAGATTTCCAACAATACCAAGATCGATGCATTTGAACACCTAAAGCTCCCGTAAATATCAACAGGTGCTTCCATGTTCTGATTATCACGAACAGCATCACATCTCAAGCTCGAAAAAGGAATTTCAATCAGACACAGAATGATTATGATCTCGACTTCTTCAGTAATGATGTAGGTATTTATATTATCTTTCTAACCAATGCAAGATCACTTCATTTGGACGATCTTACCTCAAAATACGACGTTTCGGACGATTGATTCTCGGCAGCAGGCACTTGACTTCAATCTTAAGTGTTTTTGCTTTTGCAGCTTTTGTACTTTGGTATTTGTTCGCATTTTTCCTCTCTTTCTCCTGCTAGGGTAGCTGAAGCGTTTGTCTTCTGTGTTACAGCACTTGATGCTTCAGAACTTTATTGAAAAGGGCACTTCTTTTTCTGGTCAAACTTGGCCTTTGAATATCTTAATACTTCATTCAAAATTACTTCGCCCACCAACATAATGTTCTATATTCTGAGTAGACGCTTGATTAGCTTCATTGGACGCTTCTTCAATGAGCTAAGGCGCTTTGTTATCCACAGGGAACATTCACGCGACTGTTTAACTCGTAGCATTCTGACGAGTTAGCCTATTATGCTTCTTTGACCCAGTTACTGGCCCAATTAGGATTCGATGTCTTCATGAAACTTGTTCGCTCTTGACCTCTTCAAGAAATTTGTAACTTTTTCTACGAGCCTTCCAACGATACTAAGATCGATGCATTTGAGAACCTAAAGCTGCAGAAATTATCATCAGACGCTTGCTTGTTATGATTGTCACGAACAGTATCACATTTCAAGCTTGAAGAAGGAGTTTCACTCAGATAGAGATTGATTCTGATCTCGACTTCGGCAAAACAAATGTAGGTATTTCTCTTATATTTCTAACCATACCAAGATCACTTCATTTGGAAGAGCGTACCTCAATATACGGCATTTCGGACGCTTGGTTGTCGGGAGCAGGTACATGACTTCAATCTTAAGTGTTTTTGCTTTTCCAGCTTTTATACTTTTGTATTTGTTCGCATTTTTCTTCTCTTTCTTCTGTTAGGGTAGCGAAAGCGTTTGTCTTCTCTGTTACAGCACATGATGCTTCAGACCTTTATTGAAAAGGTCACCTCTTTTCTGGTAAAACTTGACCTTTGAATATCTTAATACATCATTCAAAATTACTTCTCCCACCATCATAATGTTCTGTATTCTGAGTAGATGCTTGATTAGCTTCACTGGACACATCTTAAATGAGCTAAGGCACTTCGTTATCCACAGGGGACATTCACGCGACTGTTTAACTCGTAACATTCTGACGAGTTAGCATATTATGCTTCTTTGACCCAGTTACTGGCCCAATTAGGATTCGATGTTTTCATGAAACTTGTATATATGGATATTATATTTAATGAGACATCGGATTCATCCAATTCGGATAACTACCGCTCAATATATGGTCATCACTCACTACAAAGGTATGACTGTCAGGAACAACATCACGTCTCCATCTTAAGGATGCAATTTGACAAAGATAAAGATCCATTTCGCTCTTGACCTCTGCATGAAATATGCAAATATTTCTATGAGCTTTCCAATGATACCAAGATCAATGCATTTGAGAACCTAAAGCTCCAGAAATTATCATCAGACGCTTGCATGTTATGATTGTCACGAACAGTATCGCATCTCAAGCTTGAAGAAGGAGTTTCACTCAGATAGAGATTGATTCTGATCTTGACTTCTGCAAAACACATGTAGGTATTTCTCTTATATTTCTGACCAAACCAAGATCACCTTATTTGGACGAGCTTACCTCAAAATAAGACATTTCGAACGCTTGATTGTCGGTAGCAGGCACTTAACTTATATCTTAAGTGTTTTTGCATCTACAGCTTTTGTACTTTTGTATTGGTTCGCGCTTTTCTTATCTTTCCTCTATTAAGGTTAATGAAGATTTTAACATCTCTGTTACAACACTTGATTCTTCAGAAATTTATTGAAAAGGGTGCCTCATTTTCTGGTCATGCTTGGACTTTGAATATCTTAATACTTCATTAAAAGTTACTTTGCCAACCATCATAATGTTCTGTATCCGGAGTTGACGCTTGATTAGCTTAACTGGACGCTTCTTAAATGAGCTAAGGCGCTTTGTTATCCACAGGGAAAATTCATGCGACAGTTTAACTCGTAGCATTCTGACGAGTTAGCGTATTATGCTTCTTTGACCCAGTTACTGGCCCAATTAGGATTCGATGTCTTCATGAAACTTGTATATATGGATATTAGATTTAATGAGACGTCGGATTCATCCAATTCGGATAACTATAGCTCTATATATGATCATCATTCGCTACAAATGTATGACTGCAAGGAACAACATCACGTCACCAACTTAAGGATGAAATTTCACAAAGCTAGATATCGATTTCGCTCTTGTCCTCTGAGTAGACGCTTGATTAGCTTCATAGGACGCTTCATGCAACGGTTTAACTCGCAGCATTCTGACGTGTTAGCGTATTATGCTTCTTTGACCCAGTTACTGGCCCAATTAGGATTCGATGTCTTCATGAAACTTGTATGTATGGATATTAGATTTAATGAGACGTCGGATTCATCCAATTCGGATAACTATAGCTCAATATATGATCATCATTCGCTACAATGGTATGACTGTCAGGAACAACATCACATCTCCATCTTAGTGATGCAATGTGACAAAGAAAGAGATCCATTTCGCTCTTGACCTCTTCAAGAAAGTTGCAACTATTTCTATGAGCCTTCTAACGATACTAAGATCAATGCATTTGAGAACCTAAAGCTCCATAAATTATCATCAGACGCTTGCTCGTTATGATTGCCACGAACAGTATCACATTTCAAGCTTGAAGAAGGAGTTTCACTCAGATAGAGATTGATTCTGATCTCGACTTCCGCAAAACAAATGTAGGTATTTCTCTTATATTTCTAACCATACAAAGATAACTTCATTTGGAAGAGCGTACCTCAAAATACGGCATTTCGGACGCTTGATTGTCGGGAGCAGGCACATGACTTCAATCTCAAGTGTTTTTGCTTTTCCAACTTTTGTACTTTTGTATTTGTTCGCTTTTTTCTTCTCTTTCTTTTGTTAGGGTAGCGAAAGCGTTTGTCTTCTCTGTTACAGCACTTGATGCTTCAGACCTTTATTGAAAAGGTCATCTCTTTTCTGGTCAAACTTGGCCTTTGAATATCTTAATACTTCATTCAAAATTAATTCTCCCACCATCATAATGTTCTGTATTCTGAGTAGATGCTTGATTAGCTTCACTGGACACATCTTAAATGAGCTAAGGCGCTTCGTTATCCACAGGGGACATTCACGCGACTGTTTAACTCGTAGCATTATGACGAGTTAGCATATCATGCTTCTTTGACCCAGTTAATGGCCCAATTAGGATACGATGTTATCATGAAACTTGTATATATGGATATTAGATTTAATGAGATATCGGATTAATCCAATTCGGATAACTACAGCTCAATATATGGTCATCACTCACTACAAATGTATGACTGTCAGGAACAACATCACGTCTCCATCTTAAGGATGCAATTAGACAAAGATAAAGATCCATTTCGCTCTTGACCTCTGCATGAAATATGCAAATATTTCTATGAGCTTTCCAAAGATACCAAGATCAAAGCATTTGAGAACCTAAAGCTCTAGAAATTATCATCAGACGCTTGCATGTTATGATTGTCACGAACAGTATCGCATCTCAAGCTTGAAGAAGGAGTTTCACTCAGATAGAGATTGATTCTGATTCAACTTCCACAAAACACATGTAGGTATTTCTCTTATATTTCTGACCAAACCAAGATCACCTTATTTGGACGAGCTTACCTCAAAATACGACATTTCAGACGCTTTATTGTCGGTAGCAGGCACTTAACTTATATCTTAAGTGTTTTTGCATCTGCAGCTTTTGTACTTTTGTATTGGTTCGCGCTTTTCTTCTCTTTCCTCTATTAGGGTTACTGAAGATTTTAACATCTCTGTTACAACACTTGATGCTTCAGAAATTTATTGAAAAGGGTGCCTCATTTTCTGATCATGCTTGGACTTTGAATATCTTAATACTTCATTCAAAATTACTTTGCCAACCATCATAATGTTCTGTATCCGGAGTAGACACTTGATTAGCTTAACTGGACGCTTCTTAAATGTGCTAAGGCGCTTTGTTATCCACCGGGCACAATCAAAATGCAGTTTAACTTGTAGAATTCTGATGAGTTAGCGTATTATGCTTCTTTGACACAATTACCGGAAGAATTAGGATTCGATATATTCATGAAACTTGTATATTTGGATATTAGCTTTAATAAGATACCAGTTTCATCCAAGTCGGACACCTACAGCTCAATATATGGCCATGAGACGCTACAAAGGTATGACTGTCACGAACAACATCACGTCACCAACTTAAGGATGCAATTTCACAAAGCTAGAGATCGATTTCGCTCTTGTCCTCTTCATGAGAGTTGCAGATATTTCTATCAGCTTTCCAGCAATACCAAGATCGATGCATTCGAACACCTAAAGCTCCAGTAAATATCAGAAGATGCTTCCATGTTCTGATTGTCACGAACAGTATCACATCTCAAGCTTGAAGAAGGAATTTCAATCAGACAGAGATTGATTATGATCTCGACTTCTTCCGGAATCATGTAGGTATTTGTACTATCCTTCTAACCAATACAAGATCAGTTCATTTGGACGAGCTTACCTCAAAATACGACGTCTCGGACTATTGATTCTAGGCAGCAGGCACTTGACTTCAATCCTAAGTGTTTTTGCTTTTACGGCTTTTGTACTTTTGTATTTGTTCGAATTTTTCTTCTCTTTCTTCTGTTCGGGTAGCTGAAGCGTTTTTTTCTCTGTTACAGCACTTGATGCTTCAGAACTTTATTGAAAAGGGCACCTCTTTTCTGGTCAAACTTGGCCTTCGAATATCTTAATACTTCATTCAAAATTACTTCTCCCACCATCATAATGTTCTGTATTCTGAGTAGACGCTTGATTAGCTTCACTGGACGCTTCTTAAATGAGCTAAGGCGCATCGTTATGCACAGGGCATATTCATGCGACGGTTTAACTCGTAGCATTCTGACGAGCTACCCTATTATGATTCTTTGACCCAATTACTGGCCCAATTAGGATTCGATGTCTTCATGAAACTTGTATATATGGATATTAGATTTAATGAGACGTCGGATTCATCCAATTCGGATAACTATAGCTCAATATATGATCATCATTCGCTACAAAGGTATGACTGTCAGGAACAACATCACGTCACCAACTTAAGGATGCAATTTCACAAAGCTAGAGATCGATTTCGCTCTTGTTCTCTTATTGAGAGTTGCAGATATTTCTATCAGCGTTCCAGCAATACCAAGATCGATGCATTTGAACATCTAAAGCTCCAGTAAATATCAGAAGATGCTTCCATGTTCTGATTGTCACGAACAGTATCACATCTCAACCTTGAAGAAGGAATTTCAATCAGACAGAGATTGATTATGATCTCGACTTCTTCAGGAATGATGTAGGCATTTCTACTATCATTCTAACCAATACAAGATCAGTTAATTTGGACGAGCTTACCTCAAAATACGACGTTTCGGATGATTGATTCTAGGCAGCAGGCACTTGACTTCAATCGTAAGTGTTTTTGCTTTTACAGCTTTTGTACTTTTGTATTTGTTCTAATTTTTCTACTCTTTCTTCTGTTCGGGTAGCTGAAACGTATGTCTTCTCTGTTACAGCACTTGATGCTTCAGAACTTTATTGAAAAGGGCACCTCTTTTCTGGTCAAACTTGGCCTTCGAATATCTTAATACTTCATTCAAAATTACTTCTCCCACCATCATAATGTTCTGTATTCTGAGTAGATGCTTGATTAGCTTCATTGGACGCATCTTAAATGAGCTAAGGCGCTTCGTTATCCACAGGGGAAATGCACGCGACTGTTTAACTCGTAGCATTCTGACGAGTTAGCATATTATGCTTCTTTGACCCAGTTACTGGCCCAATTAGGATTCGATGTTTTCATGAAACTTGTATATATGGATATTAGATTTAATGAGATGTCGGATTAATCCAATTCGGATAACTACAGCTCAATATATGGTCATCACTCACTACAAAGGTATGACTGTCAGGAACAACATCACGTCTCCATCTTAAGGATGCAATTTGACAAAGATAAAAATCCATTTCGCTCTTGACCTCTGCATGAAATATGCAAATATTTCTATGAGCTTTCCAATGATACTAAGATCAATGCATTTGAGAACCTAAAGCTCCAGAAATTATCATCAGACGCTTGCATGTTATGATTGTCACGAACAAAATCGCATCTCAAGCTTGAAGAAGGAGTTTCACTTAGATAGCGATTGATTCTGATCTCGACTTCCGCAAAACATATGTAGGTATTTCTCTTATATTTCTGACCAAACCAATATCACCTTATTTGGACGAGCTTACCTCAAAATACGACATTTCGGACGCTTGATTGTCGGCAGCAGGCACTTAACTTATATCTTAAGTGTTTTTGCATCTGCAGCTTTTGTACTTTTGTATTGGTTCGCGCTTTTCTTCTCTTTCCTCTATTAGGGTTACTGAAGATATTAACATCTCTGTTACAACACTTGATGCTTCAGAAATTTATTGAAAAGGGTGCCTCGTTTTCTGGTCATGCTTGGACTTTGAATATCTTAATACTTCATTCAAAATTACTTTGCCAACCATCATAATGTTCTGTATTCAGAGTAGACGCTTGATTAGCTTAACTGGACGCTTCTTAAATGTGCTACGGCGCTTTGTTATCCACCGGGCACAATCAAAATGCAGTTTAACTTGTAGAATTCTGATGAGTTAGCGTATTATGCTTCTTTGACACAATTACCGGAAGAATTAGGATTCGATATATTCATGAAACTTGTATATTTGGATATTAGCTTTAATAAGATACCAGTTTCATCCAAGTCGGACACCTACAGCTCAATATACGGCCATGAGACGCTACAAAGGTATGACTGTCAGGAACAACATCACGTCACCAACTTAAGGATGCAATTTCACAAAGCTAGAGATCGATTTCGCTCTTGTCCTCTTCATGAGAGTTGCAGATATTTCTATCAGCTTTCCAGCAACACCAAGATCGATGCATTCGAACACCTAAAGCTCCAGTAAATATCAGAAGATGCTTACATGTTCTGATTGTCACGAACAGTATCACATCTCAAGCTTGAAGAAGGAATTTCAATCAGACAGAGATTGATTATGATCTCGACTTCTTCCGGAATCATGTAGGTATTTGTACTATCCTTCTAACCAATACAAGATCAGTTCATTTGGACGAGCTTACCTCAAAATACGACGTTTCAGACAATTGATTCTAGGCAGCAGGCACTTGACTTCAATCCTTAGTGTTTTTGCTTTTACAGCTTTTGTACTTTTGTATTTGTTCGAATTTTCCTTCTCTTTCTTCTGTTCGGGTAGCTGAAGCGTTTGTCTTCTCTGTTACAACACTTGATGCTTCAGAACTTTATTGAAAAGGGCACCACTTTTCTGGTCAAACTTGGCCTTCGAATATCTTAATACTTCATTCAAAATTACTTCTCCCACCATCATAATGTTCTGTATTCTGAGTAGACGCTTGATTAGCTTCACTGGATGCTTCTTAAATGAGCTAAGGCGCATCGTTATCCACAGGGCATATTCATGCGACGGTTTTACTATTAGCATTCTGACGAGTTAGCGTATTATGCTTCTTTGACCCAGTTACTGGCCCAATTAGGATTTGATGTCTCCATGAAACTTGTATATATGGATATTAGATTTAATGAGACGTCGGATTCAACCAATTCGGATAACTTTAGCTCAATATATGATCATCATTCGCTACAAAGGTATGACTATCAGGAACAACATCACGTCTCCATCTTAGTGATGCAATTTGACAAAGAAAGAGATCCATTTCGCTCTTGACCTCTTCAAGAAAGTTGCAACTATTTCTATGAGCCTTCCAATGATACCAAGATCGATGCATTTGAGATCCTAAAGCTCCAGAAATTATCATCAGACGCTTGCTTGTTGTGATTGTCACGAACAGTATCACATTTCAAGCTTGAAGAAGGAGTTTCACTCAGATAGAGATTGATTCTAATCTCGACTTCCGCAAAACAAATGTAGGTATTTCTCTTATATTTCTAACCATACCAAGATCACTTCATTTGGAAGAGCGTACCTCAAAATACGGCATTTCGGACGCTTGATTGTCGGCAGCAGGCACTTGATTTCAATCTTAAGTGTTTTTGCTTTTGCAGCTTTTGTACTTTTGTATTTGTTCGCTTTTTTCTTCTCTTTCTTCTGTTAGGGTAGCGAAAGCATTTGTCTTTTCTGTTACAGCACTTGATGCTTCAGTGCTTTATTGAAAAGGGCACCTTTTTTCTGGTCAAACTTGGCGTTCGAATATCTTAATACTTCATTCAAAATTACTTCTCCCACCATCATAATGTTCTGTATTCTGAGTAGATGCTTGATTAGCTTCATTGGACGCATCTTAAATGAGCTAAGACGCTTCGTTATCCACAGGGGAAATTCACGCGACTGTTTAACTCGTAGCATTCTGACGAGTTAGCATATTATGCTTCTTTGACCCAGTTACTGGCCCAATTAGGATTCGATGTTTTCATGAAACTTGTATATATGGATATTAGATTTAATGAGACATCGGATTCATCCAATTCGGATAACTACAGCTCAATATATGGTCATCACTCACTACAAAGGTATGATTGTCAGGAACAACATCACGTCTCCATCTTAAGGATGCAATTTGACAAAGATAAAAATCCATTTCGCTCTCGACCTCTGCATGAAATATGCAAATATTTCTATGAGCTTTCCAATGATACCAAGATCAATGCATTTGAGAACCTAAAGCTCCAGAAATTATCATCAAACGCTTGCATGTTATGATTGTCACGAACAGTATCGCATCTCAAGCTTGAAGAAGGAATTTCACTTAGATAGAGATTGATTCGGATCTCGACTTTCGCAAAACACATGTAGGTATTTCTCTTATATTTCTGACCAAACCAAGATCACCTTATTTGGACGAGCTTACCTCAAAATACGACATTTCGGACGCTTGATTGTCGGCAGCAGGCACTTAACTTATATCTTAAGTGTTTTTGCATCTACAGCTTTTGTACTTTTGTATTGGTTCGCGCTTTTCTTCTCTTTCCTCTATTAGGGTTACTGAAGATATTAACATCTCTGTTACAACACTTGATGCTTTAGAAAATTATTGAAAAGGGTGCCTCGTTTTCTGGTCATGCTTGGACTTTGAATATCTTAATACTTCATTCAAAATTACTTTGCCAACCATCATAATGTTCTGTATTCGGAGTAGACGCTTGATTAGCTTAACTGGACGCTTCTTAAATGTGCTACGGCGCTTTGTTATCCACCGGGCACAATCAAAATGCAGTTTAACTTGTAGAATTCTGATGAGTTAGCGTATTATGCTTCTTTGACACAATTACCGAAAGAATTAGGATTCGATATATTCATGAAACTTGTATATTTGGATATTAGCTTTAATAAGATACCAGTTTCATCCAAGTCGGACACCTACAGCTCAATATATGGCCATCAGACGCTACAAAGGTATGACTGTCAGGAACAACATCACGTCACCAACTTAAGGATGCAATTTCACAAAGCTAGAGATCGATTTCGCTCTTGTCCTCTTCATGAGAGTTGCAGATATTTCTATCAGCTTTCCAGCAGTACCAAGATTGATGCATTCGAACACCTAAAGCTCCAGTAAATATTAGAAGATGCTTCCATGTTCTGATTGTCACGAACAGTATCATATCTTAAGCTTGAAGAAGGAATTTCAATCAGAAATAGATTGATTATGATCTCGACTTCTTCCGGAATCATGTAGGTATTTCTACTATCCTTCTAACCAATACAAGATCAGTTCATTTGGACGAGCTTACCTCAAAATACGACGTTTCGGACTATTGATTCTAGGCAGCAGGCACTTGACTTCAATCCTAAGTGTTTTTGCTTTTACAGCTTTTGTACTTTTGTATTTGTTCGAATTTTTCTTCTCTTTCTTCTGTTCGGGTAGCTGAAACGTTTGTCTTCTCTGTTGCAGCACATGATGCTTCAGAACTTTGTTGAAAAGGGCACCTCTTTTCTGGTCAAACTTGGCCTTCGAATATCTTAATACTTCATTCAAAATTACTTCTCCCACCATCATAATGTTCTGTATTCTAAGTAGACGCTTGATTAGCTTCACTGGACGCTTCTTAAATGAGCTAACGCGCATCGTTATCCACAGGGCACGTTCATGCTACGGTTTAACTCGTAGCATTCTGACGAGCTAGCGTATTATGCTTCTTTGACCCAGTTACTGGCCCAATTAGGATTCGATGTCTTCATGAAACTTGTATATATGGATATTAGATTTAATGAGACGTCGGATTCATCCAATTCGGATAACTATAGCTCAATATATGATCATCATTCGCTACAAAGGTATGACTGTCAGGAACAACATCACGTCACCAACTTAAGGATGCAATTTCACAAAGCCACAGATCGATTTCGCTATTGTCCTCTTCATGAGAGTTGCAGATATTTCTATCAGCGTTCCAGCAATACCAAGATCGATGCATTTGAACACCTAAAGCTCCAGTAAATATCAGAAGATGCTTCCATGTTCTGATTGTCATGAACAGTATCACATCTCAAGCTTGAAGAAGGAATTTCAATCAGATAGAGATTGATTATGATCTCGACTTCTTCAGGAATCATGTAGGTATTTCTCCTATCCTTCTAACCAATACAAGATCAGTTCATTTGGACGAGCTTACCTCAAAATACGACGTTTCGGACGATTGATTCTAGGCAGTAGGCACTTGACTTCAATCTTAAGTGCTTTTGCTTTTACAGCTTTTGTACTTTTGTATTTGTTCGAATTTTTCTTCTCTTTCTTCTGTTCGGGTAGCTGTAAACGTTTGTCTTTTCTGTTACAGCACTTGATGCTTCAGAACTTTACTGCAAAGGGCACCTCTTTTCTGGTCAAACTTGGCCTTCGAATATCCTAATAATACTTCATTCAAAATTACTTCTCCCACCATCATAATGTTCTGTATTCTGAGTAGACGCTTGATTAGCTTCACTGGACGCTTCTTAAATGAGCTAAGGCGCATCATTATCCACAGGGCACATTCATGCGACGATTTAACTCGTAGCATTCTGACGAGTTAGCGTATTATGCTTCTTTGACCCAGTTACTGGCCCAATTAGGATTCGATGTCTTCATGAAACTTGTATATATGGATATTAGATTTAATGAGACGTCGGATTCATCCAATTCGGATAACTATAGCTCAATATATGATCATCATTTGCTACAAAGGTATGACTGTCTGGAACAACATCACGTCTCCATCTTAGTGATGCAATTTGACAAAGAAAGAGATCCATTTCGCTCTTGACCTCTTCAAGAAAGTTGCAACTATTTCTATGAGACTTCCAAGGATACCAAGATCGATGCATTTGAGAACCTAAAGCTCCATAAATTATCATCAGACGCTTGCTTGTTATGATTGTCACGAACACTATCACACTTCAACCTTGAAGAAGGAGTTTCACTCAGATAGAGATTGATTCTGATCTCGACTTCCGCAAAACAAATGTAGGTATTTCTCTTATATTTCTAACCATACCAAGATCACTTCGTTTGGAAGAGCGTATCTCAAAATACGGCATTCCGGACGCTTGATTGTCGGCAGCAGGCACTTGACTTCAATCTTAAGTGTTTTTGCTTTTGTAGCTTTTGCACTTTTGTATTTGTTCGCATTTTTCTTCTCTTTCTTCTGTTAGGGTAGTGAAAGCGTTTGTCTTCTCTGTTACAGCACTTGATGCTTCAGAGCTTTATTGAAAAGGGTACCTCTTTTCTGGTCAAACTTGGTCTTCGAATATCATAATACTTCATTCAAAATTACTTCTCCCACCATCATAATGTTCTGTATTCTGAGTAGACGCTTGATTAGCTTCACTGGATGCTTCTTAAATGAGCTAAGGCGCATCGTTATCCACAGGGCACATTCATGTGACGGTTTAACTCGTAGCATTCTGACGAGTTAGCGTATTATGCTTCTTTGACCGAGTTACTGGCCCAATTAGGATTTGATGTCTTCATGAAACTTGTATATATGGATATTAGATTTAATGAGATGTCGGATTCATCCAATTCGGATAACTATAGCTCAATAAATGATCATCATTCGCTACAAAGGTATGACTGTCAGGAACAACATCACGTCTCCATCTTACTGATGCAATTTGACAAAGAAAGAGATCCATTTCGCTCTTGACCTCTTCAAGAAAGTTGCAACTATTTCTATGAGCCTTCCAACGATACCAAGATCGATGCATTTGAGAACCTAAAGCTCTAGAAATTATCATCAGACGCTTGCTTGTCATGATTGTCACGAATAGTATCACATTTCAAGCTTGAAGAAGGAGTTTCACTCAGATAGAGATTGATTCTGATCTCGACTTCCGCAAAACAAATGTAGTTATTTCTCTTATATTTCTAACCATTCCAAGATCACTTCATTTGGAAGAGCGTACCTCAAAATACGGCATTTCGGACGCTTGATTGTCGGCAGCAGGCACTTGACTTCAATCTTAAGTGTTTTTGCTTTTGCAGCTTTTGTACTTTTGTATTTGTTCGCTTTTTTCTTCTCTTTCTTCTGTTAGGGTAGCGAAAGTGTTGGTCTTCTCTGTTACAGCACTTGATGCTTCAGAGCTTTATTGAAAAGGGCACCTCTTTTCTGGTCAAACTTGGCCTCTGAATATCTTAATACTTCATTCAAAATTACTTCTCCCACCATCATAATGTTCTGTATTCTGAGTAGATGCTTGATTAGCTTCACTGGACGCATCTTAAATGAGCTAAGGCGCTTCGTTATCCACAGGGGACATTCACGCGACTGTTTAACTCGTAGCATTCTGACGAGTTAGCATATTATGCTTCTTTGACCCAGTTACTGGCACAATTAGGATTCGATGTTTTCATGAAACTTGTATATATGGATATTAGATTTAATGAGACATCGGATTCATCCAATTCAGATAGCTACAGCTCAAAATATGGTCATCACTCACTACAAAGGTATGACTGTCAGGCACAACATCACGTCTCCATCTTAAAGATGCAATTTGACAAAGATAAAGATCCATTTCGCTCTTGACCTCTGCATGAAATATGCAAATATTTCTATGAGCTTTCCAATGATTCCAAGATCAATGCATTTGAGAACCTAAAGCTCCAGAAATTATCATCAGACGCTAGCATGTTATGATTGTCATGAGCTGTATCGCATCTCAAGCTTGAAAAAGGAGTTTCACTCAGATAGAGATTGATTCTGATCTCGACTTCCGCAAAACACAAGTTGGTATTTCTCTTATATTTCTGACCAAACCAAGATCACCTTATTTGGACGAGCTTACCTCAAAATACGACATTTCGGACGCTTGATTGTCGGCAACAGGCACTTAACTTATATCTTAAGTGTTTTTGCTTCTGCAGCTTTTGTACTTTTGTATTGGTTCGCGCTTTTCTTCTCTTTCCTCCATTAGGGTTACTGAAGATTTTAACATCTCTGTTACAACACTTGATGCTTCAGAAATTTATTGAAAAGGGTGCCTCATTTTCTGGTCATGCTTGGACTTTGAATATCTTAATACTTCATTCAAAATTACTTTGCCAACCATCATAATGTTCTGTATTCGGAGTGGATGCTTGATTACCTTAACTGGACGCTTCTTAAATGTGCTAAGGCGCTTTGTTATCCACCGGGCATAATCAAGATGCAGTTTAACTTGTAGAATTCTGATGAGTTAGCGTATTATGCTTCTTTGACACAGTTACCGGAAGAATTAGGATTCGATATATTCTTGAAACTTGTATATTTGGATATTAGCTTTAATAAGATACCAGTTTCATCCAAGTCGGACACCTACAGCACAATATATGGCCATGAGACGCTACAAAGGTATGACTGTCAGGAACAACATCACGTCACCAACTTAAGGATGCAATTGCACAAAGCTAGAGATCGATTTCGCTCTTGTCCTCTTCATGAGAGTTGCAGATATTTCTATCAGCTTTCCAGCAATACCAAGATCGATACATTTGAACACCTAAAGCTCCAGTAAATATCAGAAGATGCTTCCATGTTCTGATTGTCACGAACAGTATCACATCTCAAGCTTGAAAAAGGAATTTCAATCAGACAGAGATTGATTATGATCTCGACTTCTTCAGGAATCATGTAGGTATTTCTACTCTCCTTCTAACCAATACACGATCAGCTCATTTGGACGAGCTTACCTCAAAATACGACGTTTCGGACGATTGATTCTAGGCAGCAGGCACTTGACTTCAATCTTAAGTGTTTTTGCTTTTGCAGCTTTTGTACTTTTTTATTTGTTCGAATTTTTATTCTCTTTCTTATGTTCGGGTAGCTGAAACGTTTGTCTTCTCTATTACAGCACTTGATGCTTCAGATCATTTTGAAAAGGGCACATCTTTTCTGGTCAAACTTGGCCTTCGAATATCTTAATACTTCATTCAAAATCACTTCTCCCACCATCATAATGTTCTGTATTCTGAGTAGACGCTTGATTAGCTTCACTGCACGCTTCTTAAATGAGCTAAGGCGCATCGTTATCCACAGGGCACATTCATGCGACGGTTTAACTCGTAGCATTCTGACGAGTTAGCGTATTATGCTTCTTTGACCCAGTTACTGGCCCAATTAGGATTCGATGTCTTCATGAAACTTGTATATATGGATATTAGATTTGATGAGACGTCGGATTCATCCAATTCGGATAACTTTAGCTCAATATATGATCATAATTAGCTACAAAGGTATGACTGTCAGGAACAACATCACGTCTCCATCTTAGTGATGCAATTTGACAAAGAAAGAGATCCATTTCGCTCTTGACCTCTTCAAGAAAGTTGCAACTATTTCTATGAGCATTCCAACGATACCAAGATCGATGCATTTGAGAACCTAAAGCTCCAGACATTATCATCAGACACTTGCTTGTTATGATTGTCACGAACAGTATCACATTTAAAGCTTGAAGAAGGAGTTTCACTCAGATAGAGATTGATTCTGATCTCGACTTCCGCAAAACAAATGTAGGTATTTCTCTTATATTTCTAACCATACCAAGATCACTTCATTTGGAAGAGCGTACCTCAAAATACGGCATTTCGGACGCTTGATTGTCGGCAGCAGGCACGTGACTTCAATCTTAAGTGTTTTTGCTTTTGCAGCTTTTGTACTTTTGTATTTGTTCGCATTTTTCTTCGCTTTCTTCTGTTAGGCTAGCGAAAGCGTTTGTCTGCTTTGTTGCAGCACTTGATGCTTCAGAACTTTTTTGAAAAGGCACCTCCTTTCTGGTCAAACTTGGCCTTTGAATATCATAATACTTCATTCAAAATTACTTCTCCCACGATCATAATGTTCTGTATTCTGAGTAGACGCTTGATTAGCTTCACTAGACGCTTCTTAAATGAGCTAAGGCACTTTGTTATCCACAGGTCACATTGACGCTACTATTTAACTCGTAGCATTCTGATGAGTTAGATTATTATGCTTCTTTGACCCAATTACTTTCCCAATTAGGATTCGATGTTTTCATGAAACTTGTATATATGGATATTAGATTTAATGAGACATCGGATTCATCCAATTCGTATAACTACAGCTCAATATATGGTCATCAGTCACTACAAAGTTATGACTGTCAGGAACAACATCACGTCTCAATCTTAAGGATGCAATTTGACAAAGATAAAGATCCATTTCGCTCTTAACCACTGCATGAAATATGCAACTATTTCTATGAGCTTTCCAACGATACCAAGATCCTTGCATTAGAGAACCTAAAGCTCCAGAAATTATCATCAGACGCTTGCATGTTATGATTGTCACGAACAGTATCGCATCTCAAGCTTGAAGAAGTTGTTTCACTCTGATAGAGATTGATTCTGATCTCGACTTCCGCAAAACACATGTAGGTATTTCTCTTATATTTCTGACCAAACCAAGATCACTTTATTTGGACGAGCGTACCTCAAAATACGACATTTCGGACGCTTGATTGTCGGCAGCAGGCACTTAACTTCAATCTTAAGTGTTTTTGCATCTGCAGGTTTTGTAATTTTGTATTTGTTCGCGCTTTTATTCTCTTTCTTCTATTAGGGTTACTGGAGATTTTAACATCTCTGTTACAGCACTTGATGCTTCAGAAATTTTTGAAAAGGGTGCCTCATTTTCTGGTCATGCTTGGACTTTGAATATCTTAATACTTCATTCAAAATTACTTTGCCAACCATCATAAAGTTCTGTATTCTGAGTAGACGCTTGATTAGCTTAAGTGGACGCTTCTTAAATGTGCTAAGGCGCTTTGTTATCCACCGGGCACATTCAAAATGCTGTTTAACATGGAGAATTCTGATGAGTTAGCATATTATGCTTCTTTGACACAGGTACCGGACGAATTAGGATTCGATATATTCATGAAACTTGTATATATGGATATTAGATTTAATGAGACATCGGATTCATCCAATTTGGATAACTACAGCTCAATATATGATCATCATTCGCTACAAAGGTATGACTGTCAGGAACAACATCACGTCTCCATCTTAGTGATGCAATTTGACAAAGAAAGAGATCCATTTCGCTCTTGACCTCTTCAAAAAAGTTGCAACTATTTCTATGAGCCTTCCAACGATACCAAGATCGATGCATTTGAGAACCTAAAGCTCCAAAAATTATCATCAGACGCTTGCTTGTTATGATTGTCACGAACAGTATCACATTTCAAGCTTGAAGAAGGAGTTTCACTCAGATAGAGATTGATTCTGATCTCGACTTCCGCAAAACAAATGTAGGTATTGCTCTTATATTTCTAACCATACCAAGATCACTTCATTTGGAAGAGCGTACCTCAAAATACGGCATTTCGGACGCTTGATTGTCGGCAGCAGGCACTTGACTTCAATCTTAAGTGTTTTTGCTTTTGCAGCTTTTGTACTTTTGTATTTGTTTGCATTTTTCTTCTCTTTCTTCTTTTAGGGTAGCGAAAGCGTTTGTCTTCTCTATTACAGCACTTGATGCTTCAGACCTTTATTGAAAAGGGCACCTCTTTTCTGGTCAAACTTGGCCTTTGAATATCATAATACTTCATTCAAAATTACTTCTCCCACCATCATAATGTTCTGTATTCTGTGTAGACGCTTGATTAGCTTCACTGGACGCTTCTTAAATGAGCGAAGGCGCTTTGTTATCCACAGGGCACATTCACGCGACTGTTTAACTCGTAGCATTCCGACGAGTTAGCGTATTATGCTTTTTTGACCCAGTTACTGGCACAATTAGGACTTGATGTCTTCATGAAACTTGTATATATGGATATTAAATTTAATGGGACATCGGATTCGTCCAATTCGGATAACTACAGCTCAATATATGGTCATCAGTCACTACAAAGGTATGACTGTCAGGAACAACATCACGTCTCAATCTTAAGGATGCAATTTGACAAAGATAAAGATCCATTTCGCTCTTAACCACTGCATGAAATATGCAACTATTTCTATGAACTTTCCAACGATACCAAGATCCTTGCATTAGAGAACCTAAAGCTCCAGAAATTATCATCAGACGCTTGCATGTTATGATTGTCACGAACAGTATCGCATCTCAAGCTTGAAGAATCAGTTTCACTCAGATAGAGATTGATTCTGATCTCGACTTCCGCAAAAAAAATGTAGGTATTTCTCTTATATTTCTGACCAAACCAAGATCACTTTATTTGGACGAGCGTACCTCAAAATACGACATTTCGGACGCTTGATTTTCGGCAGCAGGCACTTAACTTCAATCTTAAGTGTTTTTTGCATCTGCAGGTTTTGTAATTTTGTATTTGTTCGTGCTTTTCTTCTCTTTCTTCTATTAGGGTTACTGAAGATTTTAACATCTCTGTTACAGCACTTGATGCTTCAGAAATTTTTTGAAAAGGGTAACTCATTTTCTGGTCATGCTTGGACTTTGAATATCTTAATACTTCATTCAAAATTACTTTGCCAACCACCATAATGTTCTGTATTCTGAGTAGACGCTTGATTAGCTTAACTGGACGCTTCTTAAATGTGCTAAGGCGCTTTGTTATCCACCGGGCACATTCAAAATGCAGTTTAACATGTAGAATTCTGACGAGTTAGTGTATTATGCTTCTTTGACACAGGTACCGGACGAATTAGGATTCGATATATTCATGAAACTTGTATATATGGATATTAGATTTAATGAGACATCGGATTCATCCAATTTGGATAACTACAGCTCAATATATGGTCATCAGTCACTACAAAGGTATGACTGTCAGGAACAACATCACGTCTCCATCTTAAGGATGCAATTTGACAAAGATAAAGATCCATTTCGCTCTTGACCTCTTCATGAAAGTTGCAACTATTTCTATAAGCTTTCCAAAGATACAAAGATCAATGCATTTGAGAACCTAAAGCTCCAGAAATTATGATCAGACGCTTGCATGTTATGATTGTCACGAACAATATCACATCTCAAGATTGAAGAAGGAGTTTCACTCAGATAGAGATTGATTCTGATCTCGACTTCCGCAAAACACATGTAGATATTTCTCTTATATTTCTAACCAAACCAAGATCATTTGATTTGGACTAGCGAACCTCAAAATATGACATTTTAGATGCTTGATTGTCGGCAGCAGGCAGTTGGCTTCAATCTTAAGTGTTTTTTCCTCTGCAGCTTTTGTACTTTTGTATTGGTTCGTGCTTTTGTTCTCTTTCTTCTATTAGGGTTACTGAAGATTTTAACTTCTTTTTTACAGCACTTGATGCTTCAGAAATTTATTGAAAAGGGTACCTCCTTTTTTGGTCATGCTTGGACATTGAATATCTTAATACTTCATTCAAAATTACTTTGCCAACCATCATAATGTTCTATATTCCGAGTAGACGCTTTATTAGCTTAACTGGATGCTTCTTAAATGTGCTAAGGCGCTTTGCTATCCACCGGGCACATTCAAAATGCAGTTTAACTTGTAGAATTCTGATGAGTTAGCGTATTATACTTCTTTGACACAGGTACCAGACGAATTAGGATTTGATATATGCATGAAACTTGTATATATGGATATTAGCTTTAATAGGATACCAGTTTCATCCAATTCGGACACCTACAGCTCAATATATGGCCATCAGTCACTACAAACGTATGACTGTCAGGAACAACATCACGTCACCAACTTAATGATGCAATTTCACAAAGATAGAGATCGATTTCGCTCTTGTCCTTTTCATGAGAGTCGCAGATATCTCTATCAGCTTTCCAGCAATACCAAGATCGATGCATTTGAACACCTAAAGCTCCAGTAAATATCAGAACATGCTTCCATGTTCTGATTATCACGAATAGTATCACATCTCAAGCATGAAGAAGGAATTTCAATCAGACAGAGATTGATTATGATCTCGACTTCTTCAGGAATCATGTAGGTATTTCTACTATCCTTCATTGACGAGCTTACCTCAAAATACGACGTTTCGGACGATTGATTCTCGGCAGCAGGCACTTGACTTCAATCTTAAGTGTTTTTGCTTTTGAAGCTTTTGTACTTTTGTATTTGTTCGAATTTTTCTTCTTTTTCTTATGTTAGGGTAGCTGAAACGTTTGCCTTCTCTGTTAAAGCACTTGATGCTTCAGAACTTTATTGAAAAGGGCACCTCTTTTCTGGTCAAACTTGGCCTTCGAATATCTTAATAATTCATTCAAAATTACTTCTCCCACCATCATAATGTTCTGTATTCTATGTAGACGCTTGATTAGCTTCACTGGACGCTTCATAAATGAGCTAAGGCGCTTTGTTATCCACAGGGCACATTCCCGCGACTGTTTAACTCGTAGCATTCCGACGAGTTAGCGTATTATGCTTTTTTGACCCAGTTACTGGCACAATTAGGACTTGCTGTCTTCATGAAACTTGTATATATGGATATTAGATTTAATGGGACATCGGATTCATCCAATTCGGATAACTACAGCTCAATATATGGTCATCAGTCACTACAAAGGTATGACTGTCAGGAACAACATCACGTCTCAATCTTAAGGATGCAATTTGACAAAGATAAAGATCCATTTCGCTCTTAACCACTGCATGAAATATGCAACTATTTCTATGAGCTTTCCAACGATACTTAGAGAACCTAAAGCTCCAGAAATTATCATCAGACGCTTGCATGTTATGATTGTCACGAACAGTATCGCATCTCAAGCTTGAAGAAGTAGTTTCACTCAAATAGAGATTGATTCTGATCTCGACTTCCGCAAAACACATGTAGGTATTTCTCTTATATTTCTGACCAGACCAAGATCACTTTAGTTGGACGAGCGTACCTCAAAATACGACATTTCGGACGCTTGATTTTTGGCAGCAGGCACTTAACTTCAATCTTATGTGTTTTTTGCATCTGCAGGTTTTGTAATTTTTTATTTGTTCGCGCTTTTCTTCTCTTTCTTCTATTAGGGTTACTGAAGATTTTAACATCTCTGTTACAGCACTTGATGCTTCAGAAATTTTTTGAAAAGGGTACCTCATTTTCTGGTCATGCTTGGACTTTGAATATCTTAATACTTCATTCAAAATTACTTTGCCAACCATCATAATGTTCTGTATTCTGAGTAGACGCTTGATTAGCTTAACTGGACGCTTCTTAAATGTGCTAAGGCGCTTTGTTATCCATTGGGCACATTCAAAATGCAGTTTAACATGTAGAATTCTACTGAGTTAGCGTATTATGCTTCTTTGACACAGGTACCGGACGAATTAGGATTCGATATATTCATGAAACTTGTATATATGGATATTAGATTTATATAGACATCGGATTCATCCAATTTGGATAACTACAGCTCAATATATGGTCATCAGTCACTACAAAGGTATGACTGTCAGGAACAACATCATGTCTCCATCTTAAGGATGCAATTTGACAAAGATAAAGATCCATTTCGCTCTTGACCTCTTCAGGAAAGTTGCAACTATTTCTATAAGCTTTCCAAAGATACAAAGATCAATGCATTTGAGAACCTAAAGCTCCAGAAATTATGATCAGACGCTTGCATGTTATGATTGTCACGAACAGTATCACATCTCAAGATTGAAGAAGGAGTTTCACTCAGATAGAGATTGATTCTGATCTCGACTTCCGCAAAACACATGTAGCTATTTCTCTTATATTTCTAACCAGACCAAGATCACTTGATTTGGACTAGCGAACCTCAAAATACGACTTTTCAGATGTTTGATTGTCGGCAGCAGGCAATTGACTTCAATCTTAAGTGTTTTTTCCTCTGCAGCTTTTGTACTTTTGTATTGGTTCGCGCTTTTGTTCTCTTTCTTCTATTAGGGTTATTGAAGATTTTAACTTCTTTTTTACAGCACTTGATGCTTCAGAAATTTATTGAAAAGGGTACCTCCTTTTCTGGTCATGCTTGGACATTGAATATCTTAATACTTCATTCAAAATTACTTTGCCAACCATCATAATGTTCTATATTCCGAGTAGATGCTTTATTAGCTTAACTGGATGCTTCTTAAATGTGCTAAGGCGCTTTGCTATCCACCGGGCACATTCAAAATGCATTTTAACTTGTAGAATTCCGATGAGTTAGCGTATTATACTTCTTTGACACCGGTACCGGACGAATTAGGATTCGATATATTCATGAAACTTGTATATATGGATATTAGCTTTAATAGGATACCAGTTTCATCCAATTCGGACACCTACAGCTCAATATATGGCCATCAGTCACTACAAAGGTATGACTGTCAGGAACAACATCACGTCACCAACTTAAGGATGCAATTTCACAAAGATAGAGATCTATTTCGCTCTTGTCCTTTTCATGAGATTCGCAGATATTTCTATCAGCTTTCCAGCAATACCAAGATCGATGCATTTGAACACCTAAAGCTCCAGTAAATATCAGAACATGCTTCCATGTTCTGATTGTCATGAATAGTATCACATCTCAAGCATGAAGAAGGAATTTCAATCAGACAGAGATTGATTATGATCTCGACTTCTTCAGGAATCATGTAGGTATTTCTACTATCCTTCTTTGACGAGCTTACCTCAAAATACGACGTTTCGGATGATTGATTCTCGGCAGCAGGCAGTTGACTTCAATCTTAAGTGTTTTTGCTTTTCAAGCTTTTCTACTTTTGTGTTTGTTCGAATTTTTCTTCTCTTTCTTCTGTTAGGGTAGCTGAAACGTTTGCCTTCTCTGTTAAAGCACTTGATGCTTCAGAACTTTATTGAAAAGGGCACCTCTTTTCTGGTCAAACTTGGCCTTCGAATATCTTAATACTTCATTCAAAATTACTTCTCCCACCATCATAATGTTCTGTATTCTGTGTAGACGCTTGATTAGCTTCACTGGACGCTTCTTAAATGAGCTAAGGTGCTTTGTTATCCACAGGGCACATTCACGCGACTGTTTAACTCGTAGCATTCCGACGAGTTAGCGTATTATGCTTTTTTGACCCAGTTACTGGCACAATTAGGACTTGATGTCTTCATGAAACTTGTATATATGGATATTAGATTTAATGCGACATCGGATTCGTCCAACTCGGATAACTACAGCTCAATATATGGTCATCAGTCGCTACAAAGGTATGACTGTCAGGAACAACATCACATCTCTATCTTATGGATGCAATTTGACAAAGATAGAGATCCAATTCGCTCTTGACCTCTTCATGAAAGTTGCAACTATATCTATGAGCCTTCCAGTGATACCAAGATCGATGCATTGGAGAACCTAAAGCTCCAGAAATTATCATTAGACGCTTGCATGTTATGATTGTCATGAACAGTATCACATCTCAAGCTTGAAGAAGGAGTTTCACTCAGATAAAGATTGATTCTGATCTCGATTTCTGCAAAAAAAAAACATGTACGTATTTCTCTTATATTTCTAACCAAACCAATATCCCTTCATTTGGACGAGCGTGCCTCAAAATACGGCATTTCGGACTCTTGATTGTCGGCAGCAGGCGCTTGACTTCAATCTTAAGTGTTTTTGCTTTTGCAGCTTTTGTACTTTTGTATTTGTTCGAATTTTTCTTCTCTTTCTTTTGTTATGGTAGCTAAAACGTTTTGTTTTCTCTGTTACAGCACTTGATGCTTCAAAACTATGTTGAAAAGGGCACCTCTTTTCTGGTCAAACTTGGCCTTCGAATATCTTAATACTTCACTCAAAATTACTTCTCCCACCATCATAATGTTCTGTATTCTGAGTAGACACTTGATTAGCTTCACTGGACGCTTCTTAAATGAGCTAAGGCGCTTTGTTATCCATAGGGCACAATCAAGCGACTGTTTAACTCGTAGCATTCTGGCGCGTTATCTTATTTTGCTTCTTTGACCCAGTTACTAGCCTAATTAGGATTCAATGTCTTCATGAAACTTGTATATATGGATATTAGATTTAATGAGACATCGGATTCATCCAATTCAGACACCTATAGCTCAATATATGGCCATCAGATGCTACAAAGGTATGACTGTCAGGAACAGCATCACATCACCAACTTAAGGATGCAATTTAACAAAGATAGACCCTGATTTCGCTCTTGACCTCTTCATGAGAGTTGTAGATATTTCTATCAGCTTTCCAGCAATACCAAGATCGATGCATTTGAACAGCTAAAGCTCCAGTAAATATCAGAACATGCTTCCATGTTCTGATTGTCACGAACAGTATCACATCTCAAGCTTGAAGAAGGAATTTCAATCAGACAGAGATTGATTATGATCTCGACTTCTTCAGGAATCATGTAGTTATTTCCACTATCCTTCTAACCATTACAAGATCAGTTCATTTGGGCGAGCTTACCTCAAAATACGACGTTTCGGACGATTGATTCTCGGCAGCAGGCACTTGACTTCAATCTTAAGTGTTTTTGCTTTTGCAGCTTTTTTACTTTTGTATTTGTTCGAATTTTTCTTCTCTTTCTTCTCTTAGGGTAGTTGAAACCTTTGTCTTCTCTGTTACAACACTTGATGCTTCAGAACTTTATTGAAAGGGCACCTCTTTTCTGGTCAAACTTGGCCTTTGAATATCTTAATACTTCATTCAAAATTACTTCTCCCACCATCATAATGTTCTGTATTCTGAGTAGACGCTTGATTAGCTTCACTGGACGCTTCTTAAATGAGCTAAGGCGCTTTGTTATCCACAGGGCACATTCACGCGACTGTTTAACTCATAGCATTCTGGCGAGTTAGCGTATTATGCTTCTTTGACCCAGTTACTGGACCAATTAGGATTTGATGTCTTCATGAAACTTGTATATATGGATATTAGATTTAATGAGACATCGGATTCATGCAATTCGGATAGCTGCAGCTCAATATATGGTCATCAGTCGCTACAAAGGTATGATTGTCAAGAACAACATCACGTCTCGATCTTAAGGATGCAATTTGACAAAGATGTCCATTTCGCTCTTGACCTCTTCATGAAAGTTGCAACTATTTCTATGAGCCTTCCAACGATACTAGGATCGATGCATATGAGAACCTAAAGCTCCAGATATTGTCATCAGACGCTTGCATGTTATGAATGTCACGAACAGTATCACATCTCAAGCTTGAAGAAGGAGTTTCACTCAGATAGAGATTGATTCTGATCTCGACTTTCGCAAAATATTTGTAGGTATTTCTCTTATATTTCTAACCAAACCAAGATCACTTAATTTGGATGAGCGTACCTCAAAATACGGCATTTCGGACGCTTGATTGTCGGCAGCAGGAACTTGACTTCAATCTTAAGTGTTTTTGCCTCTGCAGCTTTTGTACTTTTGTATTTGTTCGCGCTTTTCTTCTCTTTCTTCTATTAGGGTTACTGAAGATTTATCTTCTCTGTTACAGCACTTGATGCTTCAGAAATTTATTGAAAAGGGTACCTCATTGAATATCTTAATACTTCAATCAAAATTACATTGCCAACCATCATAATGTTCTGTATTCTGATTAGACGCTTGATTAGCTTAACTGGACGCTTCTTAAATGTGCTAAGGCGCTTTGTTATCCACCGGGCACATTCAAAATGCAGTTTAACTTCTAGAATTCTTATGAATTAGTGTATTATGCTTCTTTGACACTGTTACCGGACGAATTAGGATTCGATATATTCATGAAACTTGTATATATGGATATTAGGTTTAATAAGATACCAATTTCATCCAATTCGGACGCCTACTACTCAATATATGGTCATCAGACGCTACAAAGGTATGACTGTCAGGAACAACATCACGTCACCAACTTAAGGATGCAATTTCACAAAGATAGAGATCGATTTCGCTCTTGACCTTTTCATGAGAGTTGCAGATATTACTATCAGCTTTCCTGCAATACCAAGATCAATGCATATGAACACCTAAAGCTCCAGTAAATATCAGCAAATGCTTCCTTGTTCTGATTGTCTCGAACAGTATCACATCTCAAGCTTGAAGAAGGAATTTCACTAAGACAGTGATTGATTATGATCTCGACTTTTTAAGGAATCATGTAGGTATTTATATTATCTTTCTAACCAATACAAGATCACTTCATTTGGACAAGCTTAGGCAGCAGGCACTTGACTTCAATCTTAAGTATTTTTGCTTTTGCAGCTTTTGTACTTTTGTATTTGTTCGCCTTTTTCTTCTCTTTCTTTTGTTAGGGTCGCTGAAGCATTTGTCTTCTCTGTTACAGCACTTGATGCTTCATAACTTTATTGAAAAGGGTAACAGGTTAAACATGGCCTTTGAATATCTTAATACTTCTTTCAAAATTACTTCTCCCACCACCATAATGTTCTGTATTCTAAGTAGACGATTGATTAGCTTCACTGGACGCTTCTTAAATGAGTTAAGGCGCATTGTTATCCATAGGGCAGATTCACTCGAATGTTTAACTCGTAGAATTCTGACGAGTTAGCTATTATGCTTCTTTGACCCAGTCACTGGCCCAATTAGGATTCGATGTCTTCATGAAACTTGTATATATGGATAATAGATTTAATGAGACATCGGATTCATCTAATTCGGATAACTGCAGCTCAATATATGGTCATCAGTCGCTACAAAGGTATGACTGTCGGGAACAACATCACGTCTCCATATTAAGGATGCAATTTGCCAAAGATAGAGATCCATTTCGCTCTTGACCTCTTCATGAAAGTTGCAACTATTTCTATGAGCCTTCCAATGATACCAAGATCGATGCATTTGAGAACCTAAAGCTCCAGAAATTATCATCAGACGCTTGCATGTTATGATTGTCACGAACAGTATCACATATCAAGCTTGAAGAAGGAATTTCACTCAGATAGAGATTGTTTCTGATCCCGACTTCCTCAAAAAACATGTAGGTATTTCTCTTATATTTCTAACCAAACCAAGATCACTTCATTTGGATGAGCGTCCCACAATATACGACATTTCGGACGCTTGATTGTCGGCATTAGGCACTTGACTTCAACACAGGATATGGTTTAGGAACTGTGCTTCACCTTTCAGAAACTTTATTGGGCCGTATCGAGTTGTGCAACACATACCCTTCACAGTGATGTGGTATCCGTCGAGACCATCAGTGCGGGAGAACATGTGGGTGGAGCCAGCATCTTCTCACGTCACTAGTCGACGAGGTTTTGTGCTACGCGGACGGAGACGGAGGACAAATCAGTATCTTAGGACTTATAGACGATGAAGTGTAACATCCCAAAATTCTTATAACTGTCTTTTAACTGTCTGTGTGAATAACTTGACTGAGAACACAACCTGATTAATAATAATCGTAAGAATAGTTAATAATTGGAAATTCATATTTGAATTTCAATTATGAGCTTAATGATCATAAGATATTGTTTTGAGCTTCCTATGTTATTTTGAGTCGGAATACTCACTGATAACCTATAGTTGTCAAAACACTGGTTGGACACGAATGGAATTCATAAAGAAGTCCAAGGGTATTTTGGTCTTTTCGCAAGGAATCTTAGATATTTTCTAGGAAGCCATCATGACAAATGATGAGTCATAGGACAAGGATGGAATTCCATTAGTTCCTAGTGGTAAAATGGTCTTTTCCATCATAAATATCTTAGATATTTTAGAAAAGCAATCATGACAATGGTGAGTCATAAGGGAAAGGATGGAATTTCATTAGTTCTTAGGGACAAGATTAAAATCATATAGGGACAAAAATGGTATTTCACAAAAAGGCTAAGGGCAAAATGGTCTTTTCCACCATAAATATCTAGATATTTTAGAAGAGTAATCATGATTTGTGGTGAGTCATGGTTGTGACTCACCCACCGACTCATCGCACTCAGGTGACATGTGTCTCTCGTCCAGTGTCCGGTTTTGTCTCTACACGTCCGTTTTCGACTCCGTCGATTTCCTGATTTAATATTTCACCTGCAACACCCTTTCCCGAGTGTCACATTCCCGAACGTTTATAAGGTCGAAAATATTTATTGATGCGGAAAATACGATTTTTCTTTTTCTTTACTTTTCATAAAGATGTAATGAGATTAGTAAAGGTAATAAATAATACTAATAAGTGAACTTACGTTCACCATGCATTACTAGGACATACTGTATTATAAATACAGTAACAGAAAATGAAAAACAGAAACATCAACATTACTGTATACAGACATAAGTCTAATGTATGACTGACATAAGAAAATACAATAAGTACTAGGAGTCGTAGCTCCCAAAAGGTACTACAAAAACTGACATAGTCTGGCCGACAACAAAACTAAAACAGCAAAAGAGTCCACCTCCGAACTCAAAGGGACTACGGACCGGAACCATCGTCGCGTCCATCTGTTCAAGCAGCAACAGCAAGTACCAGCAGAAAACATACAGATATGGGTGAGATTCCCGTTCATCAACACAACAAAATAGCAGTAGTAAAAACGGGATGACTCACCAGGTAACAGCGTACCCAACATGTTAAACAGTTAAACCACATACTAAACCTCTCAATATAAATCATGTTAAACAGTTAACAGTATAATAAAATACATTCTTAAACAGAACAGCGATGTTTAACATTAAATGTAAACATCAATAGCCCTGCAATGCAATGTATATGACTCATTGTCAATGTCACTGGGTACTACTCTGACCCCTACTCCATGGAGCTAACAAAACATTCGGAGAGAGTGAATGGGAGGACATGTTCCGGTTTCTGCCAGCCATGAGCAAGATGCTACAACATTCGTAACGTGCACGTATCTGGCTTTACGGTAACACTCTCGACCAAACATGAAAAGTACGACATCTGGTAGAGGATATCAGTGTATTGCACGGATTCGCCACGACACAGAAGAATCACCAACTGGTCACATGTCAGCCCTTCCAACCCTGATACCTCTAAAAAGACCATTGAAGATCGTCACCGTAAGATTCGCACCCGCATCAAGGTGTAAGCTCAACTCCTAGGCTCAAGGCCTTACAACTATGCACATGAAATGACAATGCTTACACAAAGCAGATGCGATAAAGCAATGTCTATCCATTGGATAGACCTCAAGGTTCACTAAGGTTCTCTTCCTTAGAAACTACATACATCTTTTATTTTTTTATAAGACATTTATCCATCGGATAAAACAATTATCCATCGGATAAATATCTCGTGATTCCTTTGGAATGATCCAGACTGCTTTCAGAATCGCCGACTGTCCCCACAAACCAACACAAGTCTTTTCAGCGTGTTTTGTCCTCACTCACACGCTTTCTAGGAAACTTCCCAGAAGGTCACCCATCCCATAATTACTCTAAGTCAAGCATGCTTAACTATAAAGTTCTTATGTTCTAAGTTCCCGAAAAGAAGATAAATCTTGTTGGTATGGGTAGTACCAATCAATTCTTATATGCCTTCCCTTAACTATACAGTCCCATACCTGCATAGCCTCAGGATTCCTTCCACTGTACAGTCCCATACCTGCACAGTCTCAGGATCTCTCTCATTCCTGTTATCATAAGACGGAAAAACAATTGAACGATTAACCTAGATCCGAAACATCGGTCCGTCATCGAACTACTGTTTCGAAAACCAAAACGTTTCGTGTTTGTTTTTACGTCTTATGAATTATGTCTCAAGTCCTAAGCATTATGAATAAGGATTGAGAATCCTCTTAGATAAGTATTTAAGCCTTTCTAAGATATTAATCCTTGATTTTCAATTAAGGAAATAAGTGTAGATTCACTTAAGTCTTATGAAGTCATTGATGTACTAAGTCATCAATGGTATAGCACATGGTCTTGTTCCACCACATACCATACTTAATTAACCCTTGTCTTCAACTCTAAGTTAATTATTTAACGTAGGTTTTTCACGCGTAAAACTTTACGATTGAATTAGAAAACTCCTTTTGTAAACCGAACAACTTTTACAGTTGAAAACTTATTTGATTTGAAACAACATTTGAACTACTTACTTCATTTCTAGCATTTTCTGAAAACATGAAATTCGCTTAGCGGAATTACATTCGCTTAGCGAAAATGAGGCAGTAATGCCTCCTTTGGAACTCCTCTGCATCGCTCGGCGAAACATAATTCGCATAGCGAAGTTTGTTATATTCGCTTAGCGAATATGGATTCGCTTAGCGAAAATGGAGGCGGTTACACCTCTTTTGAAACTCCTTTGGATCGCTCGGTGAAACATCATTCGCGTAGCGAAATTCTCTGGATTCGCTTAGCGAATATCAATTCACTTAGCGAAAGTGAGGCAGTGATGCCTAACTTAGAATTCCTCTATTTTCGCCTAGCGAAGGTAAATTCGCTTAGCGAAAAGTTGCCTTAAAACAAGACATTAACCTTATGGAACCATTTTGATTCTCTTCATGAAAACACCTCTTGTCTCATTTTGAGTCACTTGATTAACTAAATGGACTAAGGATAAGGCATAAAACATGTTTCACTTTGGTGAAAACACTTTGAGATTTAATTCCATTTGATCTTTGGATCAAAGTCACTTAGGGTTTTTCTTTGAAAAACATAAGTTATTAAAACACTTTCCTTACTTGAAAACCTTGATTTGTCCAAGAACTACTCATGCTCTTCCTTTTCTCAAGGTTATGGCTAAAAGCCTATTAGGAACAAATGTGAAGATTGCTTCACCCTCAAGACAAATTACAACTCACAATGTTCATCTAATTATGACAAACAACAATTACATAACATTGCATCATAATCAGGCATAAAGTCCATCACACATCATTTGCATCATAATCAACATATATTAAAATGATTTTCATCCAATCACATCATCATAAACATATGCTAGAGCACACTAAAGCACAAACTACACTTATTACACATTGTTCTCCAAGAGAACCAAATTAAATGATGAACCCAAACCAAAGGGTTTCACCCACACATAAACTAAACAACCATCTTCACCACCACCATCTTGATGTGATGAGGTTCACCCCCCATACCTGTTGAAGAGCAAATTCACGGATCAAAATCGATTGATCGGTTTGTGAACCTCCTGATAGTTGTCACCAACTACAAGCAACCAAACAATCAAACATTAAAAAACAATCAAACCAAACTCAACAATTCTCACAAAGAGGGTTTCGGCCACCCTAAAGAGAATGAAGCTAGGAATTGATCTTGGTTTTCCATTTCATGGATTCAAAGGCAATAGGAAAGCTAAGGATGAAATCAAGTGTTAGAAATCAAAAATTGATGAAAAACACTATTCATCATCACCTTGTAGGGTTCGGCCATATTGTGCTTTTTGAGCTATGATGAGATTTGAATCATAAGCTCTTGAGTTTAGGTAGAGAATGATGAAGTGAGTTCAAAAAATTGGTCTCACATCAAAATGATTTTTCTACAATTTCCTATGGATCTTCAAAGTTTTGGATCTAAGAAATGATTTTCATGAAAATGGATCTTGATCTTGAAATAAAGAGATATTCAAGAAGCTAAGAGACCATAGAAGTTATCTTACCTTAAAATGAAGGAAGATTGCTCAAGGAATCAAGTGATTCCAACAAGAACTCAAGGAGCTTCAAGACCAACAATGGTGTTTCTCTCTAAAGTTGAAGATGGTGTTCTTGACTCTTCAAGAGGGGCTGGGCTGCGTGAATGAGGGGCTGGATGGGGCTGAGTTCAGCCTTAAAACAAGTTACTTAAGGGCAAAAGGTCATTTGCCAAAAGGGTAAAATGGTAAAAGTGCAAAAGACTAAGGTTAGGGGCATTTTGGTCATTTCGCATCTAGATTTTCCCGATCGTCATGACGACTCTGGCATACTCTCCCAAGTGTCCTGGGATGTTGTGATATCAAGATTATATGTTGGCGAGTCCCGGTAAATCCATATGTGGCTCCGTTCGTCACCCGATTGAGGATTTCGCTCGAACGGAGGTCAGGAAGTGATTTTTCTGAAATTTTTATGAAATTTAACCAAAACGTAGATAATCGAATTCTAAGACGTACTGTCTCTTTCACGGGTCCATCTGAGGTCTTCTGAGCAGTAAAATCATACTGTCAGTGTAAAAACGTAGACCGGACTCCGTTTGAGTTTTTGACTCAAAACTTAATCGTAGCTTCCTACGATATCGTCGAGCATGACTACGGTCTCGGAATATTTTATTTCTATTCCTAAGACCTCGAATAAAATAAAGACGTTAAAATACTGAAGAATTAGAAAACGTGAAAATTGGGGCGTTACATCACCCGAATAAATATATTATTTCAATTTTAGTGAAAAGTTTCAAAATAACCCAGGTCGTCGGGAATTCAATATAAAACCTAACCGTTTTCACGAGTCAAAATTAGGTTTTCTGATCAATAAAATTTTACTACCAATGGAAAATATAGACCGGTTTTCGTCTGAAACTTCAACCAAAAATTTAATCGTAACTCTCTACAGTAAAGTAAAGTGTGGAAAATCATCTTTTTATCAATTCATGACAACTTTCATTTTGTCAACTTTTCTTTCATGGAAAAAGCTAAACTACCTTCATTTGGTTAACCTCTACAACTTTTGTTATGGAAGCAACACCTATGTACTTCCATTAGATCTTCGCCCTTCATTTTTTATCACACTTTAGCTTGATTTTGGGTGATAAACACCTAGGCCATTCGGCCATAACACTAAACAAACACCATCCAACTTCACTTTTACACTTCTAAAAGATCTAACACACCTTTTCTCTCAAAATCTTCAAAATCCTCTGTTCTCTCTCTTCACTCATCCATTCGGTTCTTAACCCTAAATCATCAACCAAAATTATTTCTTCAATTCTAAAATCATACTTCATCTTGTCTTGATCCAAGGATCAACTTTGGTGAAAGAAGTATCTTGTTTTGGTAAAGTGTGTTCTTGATCATTGTAACATCCTTAAATTTTAATATTATTATTTTATTAAAAAGATTAAGCTGTTATAAGAATTAGTAAAAATATATATATATATATATATATATATATATATATATATATATATATATATATATATATATATATATTACGGTAATAATAACTACTGTAAGTTAACGATGTAGATACATATATATTTATTCATGTAGGAGGACATGATAGGTTAGTAGTTTATATATGTATAGATATAGAATAGGTTTGTTTAAAAAAAAAAAAAAAAAAAAAATTGAAAGAAAGCTTGGTGCTTTCTACTCACGTACAAACAGGGGGCTTTGTTATAAAAGAAGCAAAACCAAGCGCGGGCCCATGTGGTCATGTTTGAGCCAAATATAAAACACTAGGAGGGTTTCAAAAGCACCAACTTCTCACGTAGTTGGAATAGAAGGCAGCACCGTCAGCGACAAGGAATAGGCATCGCGCAGCGCCACAACTAAGGAGAACAGTGTGACTTTTTGTGTTTTACGTGATAGAAGGAGGAGCTCTATAATTAAAATGAATAGGATTCACACATAGGAAACACTTTAGAATTTTTGGAGATCTACAAGAGGTGAGTAGAAATATTTTTTTTACACCTTTTCCATGGTGCAATTTGTCTTGGGGTTTGGGTTATGCTTTAAAAACACGTTTTTTAGGAAATAATCCTGATTTGGTCAAATCCTGATTTTATAAATTTGGGGGTTTTCCTTCTAAGGTGTTTCTGCTGTCAATTAAATATTTATTATTGAGATTGATGACATGATTTATATGATACACACGTGATTTGGTTGAATTGACATGCTATATATGCACTATTTGATGATAATTGTGATATTGACATGATTCAATAACTGTTAATATGATGAATGCTGTCTGCTGCAATACCGCCTATGATAGGGGTATCGAAAGTAACACTGCCAATGAATTGGGGTGTCGAATTATTAAATACCGCCATGATGGGGTATAGAAAGTAACATCGCCACACGTTGGGATGTCGAAATGAGTAATACCACCAGTGTACAATGGTTGGTATCGAAATGTGTAATGTCACTGAAGAGAAGGTGACATCGAAATACCTTCATGAGTAAGGTAGGCAATGGGACGCCATTGTTATGTGTAGTTTGAAAGTCATATGGCCTATAATTATGTTGAGAATATTTGTTATGTATATTAAGTTATGATATATTTGTTTATGATGTGCTGCTGAATGTTTATGGTCATTATTTGAGTATATAATATTTATTTAATTATTTTGAAAATAGCGGGTACCATGGTTATTTTTCCGGTTACCGCGCCGGCTGAGAACAACGCTTTTGTGAAAACCTTTTATAAATGTATTTCTATTCATTGGGATTATAAATCTCATTAGTAGTGTTGTTTTCAGAGACTGAGGACGACCCTGTTGAGCAGCCAGACGCTTGAGGATTTTGTTCTAATAGTAGCTTGGGTTAGTGTGTCATGGCATATGCCAGGAGGACTTTTAATACTGTTTATTTATTTATTTATGCGAGTTGTAATAGACGCCCAGTTATTTGGTTTAAAACTTATTATGTATTTTGTTTATTGGATTGGTATAAACAATTATTTTGGATTAATATTATATTATGAACTTATTCAGTATTTATTAAGGGATTTTTTTTTATTACCTTGTTTCATTTAAATTATTATCTTGGGTTACTAATGTAACGAGGGGCGTTACATTTTTGGTATCAAAGCAGTTCAATCCTAAATTGGACTGTGGCATTGGGTTGTTTTTCACAAAATCAAATATGGGCGCATAGGACTGCTTGTTAGAGTTATATATGCTGCATGCTATTCTTTGAGATTTTGGACCTGATCAACCCAATGTTTGATTGGTGGTGTGCAGATTTATGGCTACTAACAGGCGTGGGGCTAACGCTAATGATGCACTTGCAGCAGTTCTGGCTGAAATGACCAGAGTCATGCAAGAGCAGACGGAGACACTCCGTCAGATGAGGGACAATGGGAACGTGCATAATGTTGGAGCAGTTGCAGCTCAGGATCCACAGTACATGGGACTGTCAGAGTTTAGGAAGAACGATCCGCCAACCTTCCGAGGTACTACAGATCCGGTTGAAGCAGAAGAGTGGTTGCTGAAATTAGAGAAGATTTTTCGAGTTATGAGGTGCGCTGATCCACAGAAAGTGGATTTCGCCACCTATATGCTGGAATCTGATGCGGAGCACTGGTGGAATTGTGCTAGGGGTGGTTTGCTAGCAGTGGACGCTCAAATCACATGGGACAGATTCAAGGAAGTTTTCTTGGAGAAGTACTTTCCTCATAGTGTTCGCATTCAGAAGGAAACAGAGTTCCTGCAGCTCCGTCAGGGAGACATGTCTATTGCTGAATATGTTGCTAAGTTTGAGAGCTTGGCAAGGTTCTCTCGGTACTTGAGGGACAATCCTTTGGACGACTGGAAGGCGATCAAATTTGAGCAAGGTTTGAAGCCAGAGATGCAACATTTTATTGGGATCTTGGAGATTCGGGACTACCCCACCTTGGTAAACAAGTGTAGGGTAGCTGAGCAGAAGATGCAAACTTTAGAGATGGAGAAGCCAAAGGAGAAGAGTTCTGTTGAAGGCAAGAAATTTCATAGCAAAGGGGGTAATTTTCTGAAGAGCCTGCGACCAGTGCCTACCATCTCAAAGGGTAAGCAGGTCCAAGGAGCTCAAACATATAAGGGAGATGGATGTTTCAGATGTGGTTGGAACCACGGGGATCGCGCATGCCCCGCGGCGCAAGTCTCCTGCAATAAATGTGGAAAGATGGGACACTTTGCTAGAGTCTGCAAGGGAGGAGGACAATCTCAGACCAGACCCCAGAGCCAAGGAAGAGTTTTCACCATCCAAGGAGAGGAAGTGAAGGAGTCTGACGGTTTGATCCAAGGTATGGGTTTTATTAAAGATAGAAAAGTTATGATATTGTTTGATTCAGGAGCAACCCATTCTTTCATATCTCTTAGTTGTGTTAAGAATTTAGAGTTACCTGTTTCTAAACTACCTTTTGATTTGTGTGTTTCTACCCCCGCCAAAGATAAATTGGTAACTTCTATTGCCTGTTTGAAATGTTCTTTGATATACCAAGACTTGTCTTATGATGTTGATTTGATATGCTTACCTATGTCGGGTCTAGATGTCATACTTGGTATGGATTAGTTGTCACATAATAATGCTGTTATCAATTGTTCTTCTCGAACCATTTCTTTTCTTCCACAACCAATGTCTGTTGACCTTTCTGTGTCGGATTGCTTTCTGTCTGCTGTATCTTGCCACAAGAACTTAGTTGAGAGGGCTCAGGGATACATACTTCTCTTTTCTGCTAGGATAGAGGCTGAAAGTGATATAGCGGCATTGCCTGTTGTATGCGAGTTTTTAGATGTGTTTCCTAAAGAGATCTCTAGTTTACCACCGAGTAGGGAGGTCGAGTTTAACATAGATCTTATGCCTGGTAGTGGACCTGTTTCAGTAGCACCCTATAGAATGGCACCTCTAGAGTTGAGTGAGCTTAAGAAACAAATAGAGGAGTTGTTAGATAAGGGATTCATTAGGCCGAGTGTGTCACCTTGGGGAGCGCCGGTTCTTTTGGTAAAGAAGAAAGATGGGAGTATGAGGTTGTGTGTTGACTATAGGCAGCTAAACAAAGTGACCATAAAGAATAAGTACCCTTTACCTAGGATAGATGACCTATTAGATCAGCTGAGGGGAGCGACAGTCTTTTCCAAAATAGATTTAAGATCGGGGTACCATCAGATTAGAGTGAGGAGTGAGGACATTTCTAAGACAGCCTTTAGAACAAGGTATGGGCACTATGAGTACGTAGTGATGCCCTTCGGAGTGACGAACGCTCCAGCCGTTTTCATGGACTACATGAATCGGATCTTTAGACTCTTCTTAGATAAGTTTGTGGTGGTGTTCATAGATGATATCTTGATATACTCTAGAACACCTATGGAGCATAAGGAGCATCTGAGGGTAGTGTTACAAATCTTAAGGGATGAGCAGTTGTACGCTAAGCCAGAGAAGTGTGAGTTTTGGTTAGATGAGGTGAAGTTTCTGGGACATACCATTTCTAAGAGTGGTGTAGCAGTCGATTCTTCTAAAGTAGATGCAGTGCTAGAGTGGGAACCACCTAAGACGGTAACTGAAGTAAGGAGTTTCCTAGGATTAGCTGGTTACTATCGGAAGTTTATAGAAGGTTTTTCTAGACTAGCGTTACCTTTAACCCAGTTGACTAGGAAAGGAAAATCTTTTGTGTGGGACCAGGAATGTGAGGAAAACTTCCTAGAGCTTAAGAAGAGATTAGTGACAGCTCCTGTCTTGACTATACCAGACCCTTTAGTGAGTTTTGTGGTTTATTGCGATGCGTCTAAGAATGGTTTAGGATGTGTTTTGATGCAAGAGGGTAAGGTTGTAGCTTATGCATCTAGGCAGCTTAGAACCCATGAGGTGAATTATCCTACACATGACCTTGAGTTGGCAGCAGTAGTTTTTGCTCTTAAAATTTGGAGGCACTATTTATATGGTGCTAAGTTTGAGGTTTTTAGTGACCATAAGAGCCTTAGGTACCTGTTTGACCAAAAGGAATTGAATATGAGGCAGAGGAGGTGGATGGAATTCCTTAAAGACTATGATTTTGAATTGAAGTACCACCCAGGTAAGGCTAACGTAGTGGCCGATGCTCTTAGTAGGAAGACCATACACATGTCTAGTTTAATGGTGCAAGAGATGAATCTGTTAGAGGAGTTTAGAGACTTGAATCTTGATGTGTCTTTGAGTGCTTTGAGTTTGAGGTTGAATAGGTTGGAAATTCATAGCGACCTTAGGGAAGAGATTAAGCGTAAACAACTTCTAAATCAAGAATTATTATCCTTGTTGGGACAAGAGAGTTATGAGTTGTCTGCTGATGGCTTAGTAAAGTTTAAGGGTAGGATCGTTGTTCCTAAGGAGGGGAGCCTCAGAGAAAAAGTGTTAGAGGAAGCACATAAGGGAAAATTCACCATACATCCAGGGATAACTAAGATGTACCAGGACCTTAAAAAGATGTATTGGTGGTCAGGAATGAAAAAGGATGTAGCCATTTTTGTGTCTAAGTGTTTAGTATGCCAAAAGGTTAAGATAGAACACCAAAAACCTTCAGGTTTATTGCAACCTTTAGAAATTCCTGAGTGGAAGTGGGAGAAAATATCCATGGATTTTGTGATGGGGTTACCTAGGACTCGTTTGGGTTTAGATACCATATGGGTAATAGTGGATAGGTTGACCAAGTCTGCTCACTTCTTGCCAATTAAGGCAACATATAGCTTGGATAAGTTGGCAGACTTATACATCAGGGAGATAGTCAAGCTTCATGGTATACCCACCTCTATAGTGTCAGATAGAGACCCGAGGTTTACCTCTAGATTTTGGAGAGCTTTTCAGCAAGCCTTTGGTTCCAAGTTGAGTTTTAGCACAGCCTATCACCCCCAGACGGATGGTCAGTCAGAGAGGACCATTCAGACCCTTGAGGATATGCTTAGAGCGTGTGTTTTAGATGAAGGTGGATGTTGGGATAAGTTTTTACCTCTCATAGAGTTTGCGTATAACAATAGTTATCACGCTAGCATAGGCATGGCACCCTATGAAGCTCTTTATGGAAGAAAGTGTAGATCCCCTTTGTGTTGGTGCGAGGTAGGTGAGAAAACCTTGATAGGACCTGACTTAGTTCAGCAAACAACAAATAAGATTGAGTTGATTAGGGAGAGAATGCGTACTGCGCAGAGCAGGCAGAAGAGCTATGCCGATAAGAGGAGAAAGCCTTTAGAATTCCAAGAAGGTGAGCATGTATTTTTGAGAGTCACTCCTAAGACTGGGGTGGGAAGATCCATGAAAGTCAGAAAGCTAAATCCGCGATTCCTTGGTCCTTTTCAAATTCTAAAAAGAGTCGGGCCTGTTGCTTACCAATTGGCTCTTCCACCTTTGTTGTCCAACCTTCATGATGTTTTTCATGTATCGCAACTCAGAAAATATGTACATGATGAGTCTCATATAATAACACCTGAGTCAATACAATTAAGAGATAACTTGGTCTTTAAGCCCAAACCTAGTCAGATCGTCGACAAGAGCACTAAGACTCTGCGGAAGAAGACAATTCCTTTGGTAAAGGTGGTTTGGGAAGGATTAACTCCTGAGGAAGCTACTTGGGAACTTGAAGAGAATATAATGCGTCAGTATCCAGATCTCGCTAATTAAGGTACATTAACTCTTAATGTTGTTAATTGTGTTATATGTTAGATGGATTGCTAGAGTATGGTGTTAATTTCGGGGACGAAATTCTTAAAGAAGGGGAGAAAATGTAACATCCTTAAATTTTAATATTATTATTTTATTAAAAAGATTAAGCTGTTATAAGAATTAAGCTGTTATTTTAATTTTAATATATATATATTACGGTAATAATAACTACTGTAAGTTAACGATGTAGATACATATATATTTATTCATGTAGGAGGACATGATAGGTTAGTAGTTTATATATGTATAGATATAGAATAGGTTTGTTTAAAAAAAAAAAAAAAAAAAATTGAAAGAAAGCTTGGTGCTTTCTACTCACGTACAAACAGGGGGCTTTGTTATAAAAGAAGCAAAACCAAGCGCGGGCCCATGTGGTCATGTTTGAGCCAAATATAAAACACTAGGAGGGTTTCAAAAGCACCAACTTCTCACGTAGTTGGAATAGAAGGCAGCACCGTCAGCGACAAGGAATAGGCATCGCGCAGCGCCACAACTAAGGAGAACAGTGTGACTTTTTGTGTTTTACGTGATAGAAGGAGGAGCTCTATAATTAAAATGAATAGGATTCACACATAGGAAACACTTTAGAATTTTTGGAGATCTACAAGAGGTGAGTAGAAATATTTTTTTTACACCTTTTCCATGGTGCAATTTGTCTTGGGGTTTGGGTTATGCTTTAAAAACACGTTTTTTAGGAAATAATCCTGATTTGGTCAAATCCTGATTTTATAAATTTGGGGGTTTTCCTTCTAAGGTGTTTCTGCTGTCAATTAAATATTTATTATTGAGATTGATGACATGATTTATATGATACACACGTGATTTGGTTGAATTGACATGCTATATATGCACTATTTGATGATAATTGTGATATTGACATGATTCAATAACTGTTAATATGATGAATGCTGTCTGCTGCAATACCGCCTATGATAGGGGTATCGAAAGTAACACTGCCAATGAATTGGGGTGTCGAATTATTAAATACCGCCATGATGGGGTATAGAAAGTAACATCGCCACACGTTGGGATGTCGAAATGAGTAATACCACCAGTGTACAATGGTTGGTATCGAAATGTGTAATGTCACTGAAGAGAAGGTGACATCGAAATACCTTCATGAGTAAGGTAGGCAATGGGACGCCATTGTTATGTGTAGTTTGAAAGTCATATGGCCTATAATTATGTTGAGAATATTTGTTATGTATATTAAGTTATGATATATTTGTTTATGATGTGCTGCTGAATGTTTATGGTCATTATTTGAGTATATAATATTTATTTAATTATTTTGAAAATAGCGGGTACCATGGTTATTTTTCCGGTTACCGCGCCGGCTGAGAACAACGCTTTTGTGAAAACCTTTTATAAATGTATTTCTATTCATTGGGATTATAAATCTCATTAGTAGTGTTGTTTTCAGAGACTGAGGACGACCCTGTTGAGCAGCCAGACGCTTGAGGATTTTGTTCTAATAGTAGCTTGGGTTAGTGTGTCATGGCATATGCCAGGAGGACTTTTAATACTGTTTATTTATTTATTTATGCGAGTTGTAATAGACGCCCAGTTATTTGGTTTAAAACTTATTATGTATTTTGTTTATTGGATTGGTATAAACAATTATTTTGGATTAATATTATATTATGAACTTATTCAGTATTTATTAAGGGATTTTTTTTTATTACCTTGTTTCATTTAAATTATTATCTTGGGTTACTAATGTAACGAGGGGCGTTACAATCATCAAGAACATCAAGCTAACCTTGAAATTGTTCTTGAGTTGGTGAGCTTCTAAATCCCTTTTCCTTTCATTTCCTTACTTATTACCTTGAGTAATCATCTTCTAGTTCTTCATTTTCATGAAAAAAGTTAAAGATCTCACTTTTTTTCTCCAATAGGATTCGGCCATCCTTTTCTTTAAGGAGCTTTGAGTTTCCTGTCACTAACACCTCTTAACTAAAGGTATGGGGAGTGAACCTCATCACACCAAAATTGGTGGAAGATGAAAATGGTTGTTAATGCTTGGTTTGGGTGAAACCTTTTTGCTTGGGTTCACTACTTTATTGGTGAAGTTCTCTTTGAGAACATGATTGTAATAATGTTTCCATGCTTAGTATATATTTATGATGATGTACGCTTGGATGGAAAAATGTTTTCATGTATGTTGAAAACCATACTTTGATCTCTAGATCAAGTAAGGATTTTTATGCTTGTTTATGGTTGAATGATGTATGATTATTGTTCATCATAATATTGTGATCATTTTGAGCTATTACTTGGCAATTTAGTGAACCAAAATCTTCACATTCCACATGGTATAGATTCGGCCTTAATGGTTACAAAAGGAAGAACATGAGTTTGTCTTGAACTTCAATGTTTTTGAAAGTTAGATAGTGTTTTAGTAACTTGTATTTCAAAAACAAACAAGAATTGATTTTGATCCAAGAATCAACTAAGGGTTAGGCCTTCAAGTGTTTTTAACTAAGGTGAAAATATGTTTTACTTTAGTCAAAGTTTATTCAATTAAGTAAGTGTTTTAAGAATAAAATGATGAAAGTGATTTCATGAAAGTAAAAATAATATGAAGTTACCTTAGGTTTAGTAGGATGTCACATTGTTTTTAAAAACCAAGTTAACATTAAAACTTCAAAGTATAAAGAGGACTTTGTCCTAAAGTTTAGATTTAAATGAATCATAGTTCGAAAACTAAATGAAATTCCATTTTCTTTTCCGCTAACTTAGATCACGGTTTTACACTAAGTTAGTAAGGAAAAACCCTTTTCAAATTAGTTAAGGTACTTTACCTCAAGCAAGTAACAAAGTCCTTTTAAATCAAATGAGTTTTCAATTAGAAAAGTTTTGGTTTGCAAAGCCTTAAATTGAGAGTTTTCAACTCAAAACGTAAAGTTTTACGCATGAAAGTCTAAGTTAAGTAATTAACTTAGAGCAAAAGAAAAGAGATAATTAAGTATAGTATATGGTGGAACAAGATCATGCACTATACCACTGATGATTTAATTCATCAATGACTTCCTAAGACTTAAGTGAATCGATACTTATGTCATTACTTGAAACTCAAGGAATTAATATCTTAGAAAGGATCGAAAACTTATCGAAGAGGATTCTCAATCCTTCTTCATAACACTTAGGACTTGAGATGTAATTCATAAGACACAAACACAAACATGAAACGTTTTGGGTTTTGAAACAGTAGTTCGATGACAGACCGGTGATTCGGATGGAAGAAAGTCGTTCAATTGTGTCAGTCTTGTGATGACTTGATCCCGGAGGGATCACGAGATTTATCCAGTGGATAAAAGTTTTATAATACAAAGACGCGTATAGTTCCTAAGGAAGAGAACCTTAGTGAACCTTGAGGTTTATCCGGTCGATAGACATTGCTTTATCGCATCTGCTTTGTATAAGCCTTGGCATTTCATTGCATGAGTTTGTAAGGGCTTGAGCCTAGGAGTTAAGCTTACACCTTGATGCGGGTGTGAATCGTAAGGTGACATCTTGAATGGTCTTAGAGGTATCAGGGTTGGAAAGACTGACATGTGACCAGTTGGTAGCTCTTCTGTGTCGTGGCAAATCCGAGCAATACATTGATATCCTCGACTAGATGTCGTACTATTCATGTTTGGTGTAGAGTGTTTCTGTAAAGCCAGATACATGCACGTTACAAATGTTGTAGCATCTTACCCATGGCAGGCATACACGGAACATGTCCTCCCATTTAATCTCCCCAACGTTTTGTTAGCTCCATGGAATAGGGGTCAGAGTTTACCCTTGTGGCATATAGCATTGAGTCATGTACATCGCATTGCATTGTATGGCTGTTGGTGATTACATTTACTTACTGTGTACATCACTATTTTGTTTTTGAAAATGTCTTATGCTACTAATTGATTAATATGATATATTGAGAAATATGGTATGAATGTTGGGTATGTTATTACTTGGTGCGTCGTCCTGTTTTTACGTCTGCTATTTTGATATGTTGATGATTGGGAATCTCACCCATATCTGTATATCTTCTCTGCCTGTATTGTTGTTCTGCTTGAGAAGATGGACGTGACGACGACTCAGTTCAGCGTCTACCTTGAGTCCGGAAGGGGACTCCTTATGTTGTTTCGTTTTGGCCAGGCTGTGTTCAATTGTCAGTTGTACCCTTTTGAGGAGCTGTGACTCCTAGTACTTACTTATGTACTTATTATCAGTTAGGCATGGACCTATGTCTGTACTCAATATTGTTTCTATTTCTGCACTTTAATTCTGTATGACTTCTAGGAATACATGGTAAACCTAATTTTTATTATTATTATTATTATTATTATTATTATTATTATTATTATTATTATTATTATTATTATTATTATTATTATTATTATTCATTTGGCAAATCTCATTGCATCATTGCGAAGAGAAAAAAAAACTCGTATTTTCTGCATCAATATTATTTTGGGCCTTATAATCATTCATGAATGTGATACTCAGGAATGGGTGTTGCACGAAGGGTCGTCGTATCTAGTTCCTCATCGGAGTATGTGTCGTTGCGGGTTTTTCGGCGCATCTATGGTGAGGGACAAAGTAGCTCAGGGCATTCGCATCACTGATGGCGCGATCCCGCCTGTGTCACGGGAGTGGTGTGAGATAATTTGATGTATTTTGAGTGGGGTGGTGAGTGCTGGCAGTCTGAGAGCTTTTCTCTTATTTTTGATGTATTATGTTTACTTTTATCTTTTGATGTACTCTGTATGCATATATTGCTACAGCCCTGCTGATGGGACAACTAATGCATGTATATATATCCTTTATGTTTCTTAGTTGTGTACTCTGATATGTTGCGTGCTTTAGTTTAGCTTTTGTTTCTTCTTTTATCTTTTCCACTTTACTTCGTCTTGTTAATAAAGCATGGTATCGTTTATGATACGGTTTAAGGTTAGTTAATACTAATGGGACAACGGGTCATCTCATTTGGTGGTATCAGAGCAGTTCGGTTCTAAACTGGACTGTAGGGTTATGTGGACCTCACAGTTATTCCGATTAGAATAGAGGGCTGTGAAGTCTAGGAAGTGTACTGGCTATGATGGTTGATACCCGAGTTGTATCAACTATGTTTAGAGATGGGGTAGAGCGTCTGATACGCAGGTTATCGTGAGTGATAACAGTTTTATTCGTAAGACATATAATATGTATATCTGCTGATTAGTATTGTATGTCTTATGAATCAAGATTGGTGTTTCCTTTTTGCACAAAGTCATGGCTAGAGGAAACAGTAGAAGACGTATAAGACGAACAAGTGCACCGGTGGAAACCGGGGTTTACAATCACAATGGTGATACTTCAGGAATTGGAAGCGGTGGAGATCAGAATGAAGCGATGAAGGCCATGATGGACTTGGCCGCTGCAATGCTGCAATAGACGCAATAGAATGCTCAATTAATGCAACGACAGGAAGAGAGGGAAGCTAGACAACAACAACTGCACTCGATAAGGGAAGATGAGACTGTGGACACTGGCTTGAATGCATTCATGAAGGGAAATCCTCCACAATTTCATGGAGAGTACAATCCGAAAGCCGTTGAGTTATGATTACAAGAAATTGAGAAGGTCTTTGTCGCCATCCATTGTAGGGAACACAAAAAGGTTGCCTATGCCACCTTTATGCTAGTTGAAGCTACAGAGGCCTAGTGGAGGTAAAAGCAGAGATTGCAAGATACTGAAGGGAGGATGTTAACTTGGAATGTGTTCTGTGAGAGCTTCTTGGAAAAGTATTTTCCAAGAAGTGTCCGACAAGAGAAAGAAAACGAGTTTCTGAACCTAAAGCAGGGGGACATGTCTGTGGGAGAATATGCCATGAGATTCGAGGCGTTGCTGAAATTCTCTCCATTCTACTAGGTACATCTGGATGAGGATTGAGTGTGCAGAAGGTTCAAGGATGGGCTGAGACCCGAACTAAAGAGGTCTATGTTGACTTTGAGTATCCGATCATTCCCAGAGTTGATAGAGAAGTGCACAGTACTGGAAGGGCATGATCAAGCTGGAGTTGTACAACCACAAACACAAAGTGGTAGACCGATCAGGAGCTTTGGCCAGAGAGGTCGAGGAGGAAGATTTCAATCGAGAGCGAAGCCTTACTATCACCCAAACCAATAGACAACAAATTTTGGAAGGGGAAGCACCAGTCAAGGAGAGCCAAGGTTTTCCACATGTTTCCGATGCGGAGGGCCTCATTTGATCAGAGATTGTCCCCAAGCACCTAACGTCAATTGCTTTCGATGTGGAAAGGTGGGCCACTATGCCAGCTACTGTAGGCAGGGGAATGATAGGAGGAATCGATCCTCACAACAAGGCAAAAGGAAAAAAAAGCGCGAACAAATACAAAAGTACAAAAGTTGCAAAGGCAAAAACACTTAAGATTGAAGTCAAGTGCCACTGCCGACAATCAAGCGTCCGAAATGTCGTATTTTGAGGTACGCTAGTCCAAATGAAGTGATCTTGGTTTGGTTAGAAATATAAGGGAACTACCTACATGTTTTCTGAAGAAGTCGAGATCTGAATCAATATCTATTTGAGTGAAATTCCTACTTCAAGCTTGAGATGTTATACTGTTCGTGACAATCAGAACATGCAAGCATCTGCTGAAAATTTCTGGAGCTTTAGGTTCTCAAATGCATTGATCTGGGTATCGTTGGAGGGCCCATAGAAATATTTGAAACTTTCATGATGAGGTCAAGAGTGAAATGGATCTCTGTCTTTGTCAAATTGCATCCTTAAGTTGGAGACGTGATGTTGTTCCTGACAATCATACCTTTGTAGCGACTTATGACCAAATATTGAGCTGTAGTCGTCTGAATTGGATGAATCCGATGACTGATTAAATCTAATATCCATATATACAAGTTTCATGATGACATCGAATCCTAATTTGTCCAGTAACTGGGTCAAAGAAGCATAATACTCTAACTCGTCAGAATGTTACGAGTTAAACAGTCGCATGAATGTGCCCAGTGGATAACAAAGCGCGTTAGCAAATTTAAGAGGTGTCCAGTGAATCTAATGAAGCGTCTACTCAGAATACAGAACATTATGATGGTGGGAGAAGTAATTTCGAATGAAGTATTAAGATATTAAAAGTCCAAGTTTGACCAGAAAAGAGGTGCCCGTTTCAATAAAGTTCTGAAGCATCAAGTGTTGTAATAGAGAAGACAAATGCTTTTGCTACCCCAAAAGAAGAAAGAGAAGAAAAGCGCGAACCAATACAAAAGTATGAAAGCAGCAAAAGCAAAAACACTTAATATTGAAGTCAAGTACCTACTGCCAAGAATCAAGCGTCCAAAACGTTGTGTTTTGAGGTAAGCTCGTCCTAATCAAGTGATCTTGTATTGGGTAGAAATATAATAGAAATACCTACATGATTCCTGAAGAAGTCCAGATCATAATCAATCTCTATCTGAGTGAAATTCTATCTTTAAGCTTGAGATGTGATACAATTCGTGACAATCAGAACAAGCAAGCATCTGCTGATATTTACTGGAGCTTTAAGTGTTCAAATGCATCGATTTTGGTATTGTTGGAAAGCTGATAGAAATATCAGCAACTCTCATGAAGAGGTCAAGAGCGAAATCGATCACTATCTGATGAGGACCTCCTAGCTCAAGGGAAGGAAGCACAAAAAGGAGTAGTCACTAGGAGCAAAGCAAGGAAGCTCCAAGAGGACATGGAGAAGAAGATTAGTTCTTTGTTGGTTCCCATTGGAGGAGAATCTAATGAAGACAAAATTTACCAAATCCTACTCATTAGTGACTAGTCTTTTATTGGGAAATATAATAAATTTGTGAACCTTGTTTTGTATTGTTTGTTCTTTTCAATTTGTAATAATGGTACTTTGATGAATTTTCCTACTTAGAAGCCTATTATTTCTTTTTGGGCACATAGGTTGTGATTAGAAAATTAGGAGGTGTGCATAGTAAAAATGCACAAAGGTATGAATAGGCTTTTCTTCTATTGTAAAAGGGAACTTGAATTCTGAATAGAAATTCATTTGTTTGAGAGCTTAGAAATTCTCTCCTTTGGTTCTTGAAAGAACCCTTACTATGGATCTCATCAAGGGGCTAACCAAATCCTTTGTGGCGATCACACTTTGATCTTATCATCCATCCTTGGATGTGGCGATCTTCATCTCCATCATCATCTACTTCCTTTTTCCATTTTTGTAAGTTTTGATTTTCTGTTTGTGTTCTTGTTCTTCTTGAATTTGTTGAAAAATTGAAAACCAAATCATGGAAAAGATCCTTCTCGTCAAGATTCTCTATGAGGATCACATCAATTGGTATCAGATTTAGGTTCCTTGGTTCTGTGTTTTTCAATTTTTTTTTTCTGTTGTTTGCATCGGGTTCGTCGCGTTTGATCGGTGCCTTTTTTTATTTTTTCGGTTTCGTGTTGAGTGCGTTGATTGCTATTGCAATTCGCAGGAATTCACACAATTCCATTTGTCTGTTGCTCTATTGTTCAGTTTGTACAAAACAAATTCAGATCTGCAATTTTGTTCTTGGAACCAAAAAAAAAAAAAAAAAAAAAAAAAAAAAAAAAAACAAAACCTAAGTTTTGGACTTCGGAATTCTACAATTTGCAACTTGTGTGCATGCATTGTAGCTGTGTGATTCGTTGTTTCCATTGATCTTACTAGTGAAATCGCAAGTTCTGTCTTCTTTTGAGCCATTTTCGAAATTCTGTTTTTCTTGAGTTTTTCCAGTTTGTGCGATTTTCGTTTTTCTTGTGAAGTCTAGATTTATGATGTTAAGTTCTTGAATCGTGAGTTGTTTCTGGTTTGTCTGCATCAAATCCATGTTGTTTGTGATCGAATCGTGATTCTGCACTTTCTGTGTTGGTGTTTCAAAAAAAACTCCATAGATGAAGCTTCAAGTTCATCTTCATTTTCATGATTTGATCTTGTTGAAATGGTATAATACTTGAGTAATTGTTGATTGCAAGTGATTACTTGTGTGTTTGAAGGTCCATTCCATCATTTAGATTCTGATTTTTGAGCGAAAATTGCAATTATAGTTGCTGCAAAAAAAATTCTGGATTCACCCTGTTCTTCATCATCTCCTTCACAAGAGGAAGTTTGATCCAAAGTGGTTTTGTTGAGATTTGTTTTGGTGTTTAAAAATTCATTTCAAATCCAAATCTGGATTTTCAAAAGCCAAAATTGTATAGAAAAAAAAGAGCAATCCAATTCTGCATAGAAAAAGCCATAAAAACAGCTTTTAAAAAAAAGTGATTCTAAAAAAAAAGTACTTATAAAAAAAAAAAGGCAAGTATAAAAAAAAAAAAAGGCACATATCCAGATTTGAGGCTTTGATTCTTCATTCAATTTGCAAATAGTTACCATATTCATTCTTTGGATTGTGAGTTTTAGTATCCTTCCTTCCACAAGTTACATACATACATTTGTTACATATACATATTTGTTACATATGCACATTTGGCTTCCATTGACCACATAGATATCCTTCCTTGTTTTGTCTTTTTCATGCTCTATTTGGTTTAGCTTTTTCTTGTTAGCTTTTCTTGTTTGTCTTTGAAATTCTTTGGTTGTGTCTTAGAGTTTCATTTTGTCATTTTTTTTGGCCTCTTGTGTGATAATTTCTTTGTGTGTTTGTCTCAATTGCTTTGGTAGTAACATCAACAACTTGGTGATTGAAATCCACTTGGATCCTTTTAAGAACCTCTAGGAGAGGAATTTAGGGAGTGGAAAAAGGCAAGAGAGATTACATTACACAAAAGCCACAAAGAGTGTAAACACGAGTGAAATTTCAAGAGTGTAAACACTTAGTTGAGTGGTGAGGTCCAAATTTTTTTTTTCCTATACATTGCATTGGTTTTTTGGCATTATGTCAGGTGCTCCACCATCACCAAGAACAGCAGCCCTCATGGCTTATATGACTAATCTTCAAAGAGAAACACAATTGGAGATTAGGAGGGTTAATGAAGATCTCGGGGAAAGAATTAATTTGGTAGAAAGGAGGGCAAGATCTAGAGATCCTACTCCAACTCATGAGTATGAGGAGGAGGACGACGAAGATGGGATACCTAGACGAGCAAGGAGGACAAGGAGGCATGTAAGAGGACATAGACATTATGATGGTGAAAATGAAAGGAGGCATAGGCATCACCATCATGAAGATGAAAATGATAGGCATAGGCATAGGCATCATAGTGATGAGGAGGATAGGAGGCAAAAGTGGGAGGAAGAAAATTGGAAGAAAAAGAAGCTCAACATTCCCAACTTCCAAGGCAATGGAGATCCGGAATTGTATTTAGATTGGGAACTAAAGGTTGAACAAATTTTTATTTGTCATGAAGTAAGGGAGGAAAGGAAAGTAAGTTTGGCTACGTTGGAGTTCACGGATTATGCCTTATTATGGTGGGATCAACAACAAAAAGAGAGAGCTAGGTGTGGAGCAAGGCCTATTGATTCTTGGGAAGACTTGAAAGCTATCATGAGAAGAAGATATGTACCAAGTCATTACCATAGAGAATTACATAACAAGCTCCAAAAGCTCACTCAAGGTGGGAAAAGTGTTGAGGAGTTTTACAAAGAATTGGAAGTTGCAAAAATTAGAGTTAATTTGGAGGAAAGTAGAGAAGTGGCTATAGCAAGATTCATGAATGCCTTGAATTATGAAATAAGGGATGTAGTGGAGTTACAACACCACCTTGATCTTGAGGAGCTAGTTCATCAAGCTACCAAAGTGGAGCAACAATTCAAAAGAAAGAGTTCCTACAAGAAATCCACTTCCAACTACAATTCCAACTACAAGGCTTCAAATTGGAAGGATAAGGATAAGCCAAAGAAGGAGGGATCTTCTTCCTCTAAGCATGATGAAGCCTCGGCCAAACAAGGCCATAAAGGTAAACAAATTTCTAGCTCTACTCCTTCTAATTCTAATTCTTCTACTTCTTCCATTAAGTGTTTTAAATGTCTTGGAAGGGGGCACATTGCTTCCCAATGCCCAAATAAAAGAGCTTTGGTCATCAAAGATGGTTGTATGGTGACCGAAAGTGAGAAAGAAAGTTCTACCTCCTCTTCTAGTTCTTCTAGTGGGAGTGAGGAAGAAGTTGAAGATCAACCCCTCCAAGGGGATTTGCTTATGGTGAGGAGATTACTAGGAGTGCACCTTAAGGTAGATGACTCCTCCCAAAGAGAAAATATTTTTCACACTAGGTGTCTAGTTAATGGGAAATTATGTTGTTTGATAATTGATGGTGGTAGTTGTACTAATGTAGCTAGCACTAGATTAGTTACAAAACTCAACCTACCCACTATTTCCCATCCTAGGCCCTACAAACTTCAATGGCTAAGAGAGGATGAAGAAATTGTTGTGAACAAACAAGTGTTGGTGAACTTTAGCATCCACAAGTACAAAGATGAAATTTTGTGTGATGTAGTACCAATGGAAGCCGGTCACATTTTGCTTGGTAGACCATGGCAATTTGATAGGAAAGTCATCCACGATGGCTTGACTAACAAATTTACCTTTGTTCACAATAATCTCAAAATTACTTTATCACCTCTTAGTCCAAAGGAAGTATATGAAGATCAAATAGCTCTTAGGCTCAAAAGAGAGAAAGAAAAGCTACAAATGAGTGAGAAAATGAGTGGAGAAAGTAGCAAAACAATTGAGGGCTGAGAGCAAAAGAATAAAAAGAAAGTTGAGGAAAAAGAGGAGAAAGTAGTACAAAATTTATTTTTGAGAGAAAAGAAAGTCAAGAGAGCTTTGACATGTAGGCAACCCCTATATTGTTTGTATTATAATGATTTGTGCTTGTCTACTTCTTCTCTTGAATTGCCAAAATGTATTGAACATCTCTTAAAGGAATTTGAGGATGTGTTCCCAAAGGACATACCTCATGGCCTACCTCCTATAAGGGGTATTGAGCACCAAATGGATCTCATTCCAAGTGCCTCATTACCAAATAGGCCAGCTTATAGAAGTAATCCGGAAGAGACTAAAGAGATTGAAAAACAAGTTCAAAAACTTTTGGAAAAAGGATGGGTAAGGGAGAGTTTGAGTCCTTGTGCTATGCCCGTCATTTTAGTGCCAAAAAAGGATGGCACATGGAGAATGTGTACGGATTGTAGGGCCATTAACAACATCACCATTAAATATAGACATCCAATCCCAAGATTAGATGACATGCTTGATGAGTTACATGGTGCTTGTTATTTTTCCAAAATTGACTTAAAAAGCGGATATCATCAAATTAGGATGAGGGAAGGGGATGAATGGAAAACGGCATTCAAGACCAAATTTGGTCTATATGAATGGTTAGTCACGCCTTTCGGCTTGACAAATGCCCCAAGTACCTTTATGCGTTTGATGAACCATATTTTAAGGCATTTTATTGGAAAATTTGTGGTGGTCTATTTTGATGACATTCTCATATATAGTATGACACTAGAAGATCATGTTAATCATTTGAAAAGTGTCATGGAGGTTTTGAGAAAAGAACACTTGTATGCTAATTTAGAAAAATGTACTTTTTGTAAAAATGAAGTAGTGTTCTTGGGATTTGTTGTTAGTTCCCAAGGGGTGAAAGTTGATGACGAAAAGATAAAGGCCATCAAAGATTGGCCCACCCCTAGGAATGTGAGTGAAGTGAGGAGCTTTCATGGGCTAGCAAGCTTTTATAGAAGGTTTGTTAAAAACTTTAGCACATTAGCTTCTCCTTTGAATTATGTTGTCAAGAAAAATGTGGCATTTACGTGGGGAAAGGAGCAAGAGCAAGCTTTTCAAGAGCTCAAAACTAGATTGACAAATGCTCCTATCCTAGCTTTGCCTAATTTTTCTAAGGCCTTTGAGTTGGAATGTGATGCTTCCAACATTGGCATAGGTGCGGTTTTGTTGCAAGAGGGGCACCCAATTGCTTATTTTAGTGAAAAATTGAGTGGTGCTTCCTTGAATTATTCTACCTATGACAAAGAATTGTATGCCTTGGTTAGGGCCTTACAAACTTGGCAACACTACTTGTTCCCTAAGGAATTTGTGATCCATAGTGATCATGAATCTCTTAAGTATCTTAAAGGCCAAGGAAAATTAAATAAAAGGCATGCCAAGTGGGTAGAGTTATTGGAACAATTTCCCTATGTGATTAAACATAAGAAAGGCAAAAGTAATGTAGTTGCGGATGCCTTATCTAGGAGACATGTTTTACTTTCCTCTCTTGAAACTAAGATTCTTGGTTTTGAACATTTGAAAGAATTGTATGCTTGTGATGTTAATTTTGCACATATATATAACTCTTGTGATCATGGTGCATTTAAGGGGCATTATAAGCATGATGGGTTTCTTTTTAAGGGAAGTAGGCTTTGCATTCCTAAATGTTCTATTAGGGAATTGTTGGTGAGAGAAGTGCATGAGGGGGGATTGATGGGCCACTTTGGGGAACATAAGACACTTGAAATGTTGCATGAACACTTTTATTGGCCTAGAATGAAACATGATGTGCATAAAGTATGTTCTAAATGCATTACATGTAGAAAGGCTAAATCTAGGAGCATGCCTCATGGATTATATACCCCGCTCCCTATTCCCTCTACACCTTGGGTGGATGTTTCTATGGATTTTGTGCTAGGTCTCCCAAAGACAAGGAATGGTCGTGACTCCATTTTTGTAGTGGTGGATCGTTTCTCGAAGATGGCACACTTTATTCCATGCCACAAGGTGGATGATGCATGTCACATTGCAAACCTATTCTTCAAGGAAGTGGTAAGGCTACATGGTGTGCCGAGAACCATTATTTCGGATAGGGATCCAAAATTCCTAAGCCACTTTTGGAGGACTTTGTGGGGTAAGCTTGGTACTAAGTTGCTTTTCTCTACTTCTTGTCATCCTCAAACGGATGGACAAACTGAGGTAACAAATAGAACTCTTGGTACTTTGCTTAGATCTCTTCTTAAAAATAATGTAAAGGCTTGGGAAGAATATTTGCCTATGGTTGAATTTGCTTACAATAGGGTTCCACATGGTTCTACTTCCCATTCCCCATTTGAGGTTGTGTATAGTTTTAATCCCCTCACCCCCATTGATTTGTTGCCTTTACCCATTAATTCTTCCATAATACATAGTGATGGCAAGACAAAGGCCGAATTTGTTAAAAAATTGCATGAAAAGGTCAAAGCTAAAATTGAACACAAATATGAGACCTATGCTAAGCAAGCAAATAAAGGTAGAAAAAGGGTTATCTTTCAACCCGGAGATTGGGTGTGGGTGCACCTAAGGAAGGAGAGGTTTCCTTCACAAAGGAAATCTAAGCTCCAACCTAGAGGTGATGGTCCCTTCCAAGTCCTTGAAATGATTGGGGACAATGCTTATAAAATTGATTTGCCCGAGGATTATGGGGTAAGTGCTACTTTCAATGTAAGCGATTTGACCTTGTTTGATGTAGGTGATGACGAGCATAACTCGTGGGCGAGTTCTTCTAAAGAAGGAGGGTGTGATGAGGACCTCCTAGCTCAAGGGAAGGAAGCACAAAAAGGAGTAGTCACTAGGAGCAAAGCAAGGAAGCTCCAAGAGGACATGGAGAAGAAGATTAGTTCTTTGTTGGTTCCCATTGGAGGAGAATCTAATGAAGACAAAATTTACCAAATCCTACTCATTAGTGACTAGTCTTTTATTGGGAAATATAATAAATTTGTGAACCTTGTTTTGTATTGTTTGTTCTTTTCAATTTGTAATAATGGTACTTTGATGAATTTTCCTACTTAGAAGCCTATTATTTCTTTTTGGGCACATAGGTTGTGATTAGAAAATTAGGAGGTGTGCATAGTAAAAATGCACAAAGGTATAAATAGGCTTTTCTTCTATTGTAAAAGGGAACTTGAATTCTGAATAGAAATTCATTTGTTTGAGAGCTTAGAAATTCTCTCCTTTGGTTCTTGAAAGAACCCTTGCTATGGATCTCATCAAGGGGCTAACCAAATCCTTTGTGGCGATCACACTTTGATCTTATCATCCATCCTTGGATGTGGCGATCTTCATCTCCATCATCATCTACTTCCTTTTTCCATTTTTGTAAGTTTTGATTTTCTGTTTGTGTTCTTGTTCTTCTTGAATTTGTTGAAAAATTGAAAACCAAATCATGGAAAAGATCCTTCTCGTCAAGATTCTCTATGAGGATCACATCACGCTGGGCCTAACTAACTGCTTCTGGAGCAATTCCTCTAACTGTTTCTTCAACTCAGTTAGCTCTAGAGGGGGCATCCTGTATGGTGCTATGGATATAGGTCCTGTACCTGGCACTAAGTTTATGCTAAACTCGACCTCTCTCTCAGGTGGCAAACTATAAATGTCCTCTGGAAAAACTTCTGGGAACCCTCTCACAACTGGCACATCCTTAACCTCAGCCTTTCTCTCTACTTCCAGGGAAGATAAGATCATGTATACTTGGGCTTCTTCTCTAATGGAAGCCTTGACTTGGTTGGCAGTCAGAAAACTCGGATCCTTAGGATCAACAACAATTCCAAAAACAATGGTTTTATCAAAGCAATTTAAAAGGACATGATTGGCAGATAACCAGTCCATACCAAGAATAACATCAAGTTGTTTAAGGGGTAAGCATATAAGATCAACTATGAAATCTCTATCATCAATGACAATGGAACAATCTTTACAAATATGTGAGGTAACAACAAGCTTGTTGGTAGGGGTAGCAACAACTAGATCACATTCAAGTTGGGCAACAGGTAATCTAAGTTACACAACATAGTCATGTGATATAAAGGAATGCGACGCACCCGAATCAAACAACACTATTAAAGGATTCCCTTTGATGAGGCACTTACCTTGAATCAAGTCTTCAGATTCTGAGGCCTCAGCTCCACTGAGAGTGAAGACTCTTCCACTTGTCCTTAGTCGATTGGCTTGAGAACTCTTGCTGGCACTCTGTGGCTCCGTCTTTGCTCCACTACAATCCTTACTGATATGACCAGGCTTCCCACACTTGAAGCAGATGATGTCTGTCTCCTTGCAGTCACAAGTAAGGTGCTCCTGACCACACTTGCCACACCTGATTGGCCTAGAAGAGGCAAATCCTCCGCCACTGGCTGGTCCCGATGTATACTGCGATTTCTTGCTGGCGTACTTGAAACCACGACCAACTGGTGCCAACTGTTGTTTACCTTTATCTTGTTGGGTCGTCCGGGTCGTCCTCTTGCTACCTTGGGGACTAGAACTCTTGAACTGAGAAACTCTGGACTTGTAGTCTTCCTCAAAGAATCTGCACTTGTTCACCAGGGTGGGGAAAACACGGATCTCCTGGTAGCTGATGGCTTGCTTAATCTCTGGACGCAAACCATTCTCGAACTTCACACACTTGGAGCGATCATCATCACAATACTGGTAGAGTGGATAGTAACGTGACAGCTCCTCAAACTTAGCGGCATAATCCCCAACGAACATGTTTCCCTGAGTCAAAGCCAGGAACTCCATCTCCTTCTTGTCGCGTATATCAGCAGGGAAATACTTCCCCAAGAATCTCTCCTTGAAGGCATCCCAAGTAACAACGGTGCCTTCAGCTTCTAAACGTTGGCGGTAATTCTCCCACCAATGTTCAGCTTCTTCTACCAGCATGAAGGTAGCAACGGTAACCTTTTGAGCATTGGTGCATGCCATGGCCCGAAAGATCTTCTCAAGTTCTCGGATCCATGTCTGAGCACCTTCAGGGTCATAAGCTCCCTTGAAGGATGGCGGATTATTCCTCTGGAACTTATCCAAACCCTGAAATTCAGCAGGTCCACCTCCGTTGTGATTCTGATTCTGCCCTATGGTATTAGCTAATGCTTCCAGGGCATCAGCAATCGCACGATCATTTCTACCCGCCATAACTTCCTGCATCATTCAAGCAAACTGCTCAATATCGGAAGTTAGGCAAAGCAAGACTAAACACTTAATACTCCATACGCATCCAAGATCACCTCGATCGGATGTCTAGAACTCATGATATGGCCAAAACCGTGAAACAGGTTAGTTAGACTCGAATGGATCGATTATTCTAAAGGCTGAACTACTACAACTATGAACTTATGCATCAAAAAAAAGCATAAACAACATACGCAAACATCTATAATTAAGTATTAACACATATAGACATAGAATTGAAAAGCAAGGTGTTACAGATTGATTTGGTTTTCCATCACTTGGATTCAAAGACAATAGGAAAGGTTAGGATGGAATCAAGAGTTAGAAATCAAAAATTTGAACAAAACACTATTCATTATCTCCCTCTAGGGTTCGGCCACTTTTGGGTATTTAGGTTAGGATGAGAGTTGGATCATATGCTCTTGGGTTTAGGTAGAGGATGATGAAGTGAGTTCAAAGAAATTGGTTTCCCATTAAAAGGATTTTTCGACAATTTCCTATGAATTTTCAAAGTTTTGGATTATAAACTTGATTTTCATGAAAACAAGATTTGATCTTGAAATAGAAAGAGATTCATGAAGATTAGAGAAGTGATCTTACCTAAAGATTGATGAAGATTGATCAAGGAATCAAGCTTTTCTCTTAAGGATTCAAGCTTTTTCTCTAGCAAAAATGGAGTTTTCTCCATGGAAGAAGATGAAGCCTTGGAGCTTATTTGGGGGCTGTTGGTACGTGATGTTGGGGCTGAATGGGGGCTGACCAGCCTTTAAATTAAGTTACTTAAGGGCAAAATGGTCATTTGCTTCAAGGATAAAATGGTAAAAGTGGAAAAGATCAAGGTTAGGGGTATTTTGGTAATTTCACGTCCAAATATTTTCGAACGTCGTGACGACTCTGGCATGTTCCCCCAAGTGATATAACATGATGTGATATCAAGATTATCCATTGGTGGGTCTCGTTGAATTCCTTTACGACTCCAAACGCCTCCAGGTTCAATTATACGGCCGAATATAATATATTATTTTTATTTTTCGGACGTCGGGACGGATTTTTACAAAGATGTAGAGAATTAAATCCTGAGACTTACTGTCTCGTTCACGAGTCCAAATTAGGTCTTGATAGTAGAAAAAGACTACTATCCGTGAAAAACGCAGATGGGGCACCATTTGAGCTTTCGCCCAAAACTTAATCATGGCTTCCTATGGTTGTGTAGTACATTCCTATGGTCTCAGAATATTTTATTTCACTCTCTAGACCCTCCAATAAAATACAAACGTTAAAATACTGAAGAATTATAAAACATGAAATCGGGGCGTTACAACTCGTCTTGCACTCGTGGGAAAACACTCGTTCAAAAACTCGTTCTGAAGGACTCTGCGAGCGACAACCTATAAGAAAGAAAAAGCACCACTATTCTGTCCAATATCAATCCTTTTCAGAAATAATAATGTAGAGAATAACAAACAATTGTTGTCTTCCTTCCAGAAACACAACAGAGAGAACAAACAACACAAAAGGATAGACCGAAGTCGTCATACCTTCCAACATTGTTTCCTCTCGGAAACAATAACACAAAAAACAATCAAAGAAAACACAACACAAACAAGACAGATCATAACCTACTACCCGCAAAAGACTCGGCCAGCTCTGATACCAAATAATGCAACACCCATTCCCGAGTTTCACATTCCCGAACGATTATAAGGCCGAAAATAAGGTTAATGTGGAAAACACGGGTTTTTTTCTTCGTAATGAAGCAATGAGATTTGCCAAATGAATAATAATAATAATAAACTTAGGTTCACCATGCATTTTCAGAAGTCATATAGAATTAAAGTGCAGAAATAGAAACAGTACTGAATACAGACATAGGTCCAAGCCTAACTGATAATAAGTACATAAGTAAGTACAAGGAGTCAAAGCTCCTCAAAAGGTACAACTGACAATTGGACACAGCCTTGCCAAAACAAAACAACATAAGGAGTCCCCCTCCGGACCTAAGGTAGATGTTGAGCTGAGTCGCCGTCGCACCCATCTTCTCAAGCAAAAACAACAATACAAGCAGAGAAGAGATACAGATATGGGTGAGATTCCCAATCATCAACACAACAAAATAGCATAAGTAAAAATAGGATAACACACCAGGTAACAACATACCCAACATGCATACCATAAATCTCAATATATCATGTTCATCAATTAGCAGCATAAGACATCTTCGAAAACAGAATAGTGATATACAATAAGTAAATGTAATTTACATGACTCAATGCCATATGCTACAAGGGTAAAACTCTGTCCCCTACTCATTGGAGCTAAAAAAACGTTGGAGAGAGTGATTGGGAGGACATGTTCCGTCTATGCCAGCCTTAGGAAAGATGCTACAATATTCTAACGTGCATGTATCTAGCTTTTACGGAAACACTCTACACCAAACATGAAAAGTAAGACATCTAGTCAAGGATATCAGTGTATTGCTCGGAGTCGCCACGACACAGAAGAGCTACGAACTGGTCACATGTTAATCTTTCCAACCCTGATACCTCCAAGACTATTTAAAACGTCACCATAGGATTCGCACCCGCATCAAGGTGCAAGTTCAACTCCTAGGCTTAACGCCTTACAAACTCATGCAATGAAATGTCAGTGCTTACACAAAGCAGATGCGATAAAGCAATGTCTATCCATCGGATAAACCTCAAAGTTCACTAAGGTTCTCTTCCTTAGGAACTATACGCGTCTTTGTATTATAAAAGTTTTATCCATCGGATAAATCTCGTGATCCCTCTGGGATCGAGTCATCACAAGACTGAAACAATTGAATGACTTTCTTGGATCCAAATCACTGGTCCGTCATCGAACTACTGTTTCAAAATCCAAAACGTTACATGTTTATGTTTGCATCTTATGAATTATATCTCAAGTCCTAAGTGTTACGAAGAAGGATTGAGAATTCTCTTAGATAAGTCTTTGATCCTTTCTAAGGTATTAATTCCTTGTGTTCCAAGTAATGAAATAAGTATTGATCCACTTAAGTCTTATGAAGGAATTGATGAACTAAGTCATCAATGGTATAGTGCATGGTCTTGTTCCACCATATAATATACTTAATTATCTCTTTTCTTTTGGTCTAAGTTAATTACTTAACTTAGGTTTTCATGAGTAAAACTTTACGATTTGAGTTGAAAACTCTCGATTTAAGACCTTGTAAACCAAAACCTTTCTAATTGAAAACTCATTTGATTTAAAAGAACTTTGTTACTTGCTTGAAGGAAAGTACCTTAACCAATTTGAAAAGGGTTTTTCCTTACTAAATTAGTGTAAAACCATGATCTAAGTTAGCGTAGAAGAAATGGAATTTCATTTTATTTTAAAACACTTATTTAATTGGTTAACTATGCCTAAGGTAAAACATATTTTCACCTTAGTTAAAAACACTTGAGGGCCAAACCCTAGTTGATTCCTAGATCTAAGTCACTTTTTGTTTGTTTTTCAAAAACAAGTTACGAAAACATTTACTAACTTTCAAAAACATTGAAGTTCAAGAACAAATTCATGTTCTTCCTTTTGTAATCATTAAGGTCGAATGCTATACCATGTGGAATGTGTAGATTATTCTTCACTAACTTGTCAAGTAATAGCTCAAAATGCTCACAATATTATGATGAATAATAATCATACATCAACCAACCATAAAAAAGCATATAAAATCCTTACTTGATCTAGAGATCAAAGTATGGTTTTCAATATACATGAAAACATTTTTCCATTCAAGCATACATCATCATACACATATACTAACCATAGAAACATTATTACAAACATGTTCTCAAAGAGAACTTCACCAATAAAGTAGTGAATCCAAGCTAGGGTTTCACCTAAACAAATCATAAACAACGACTTTCATCTTCCATCCATTTTGGTGTGATGAGGTCACTCCCCATACCTTTAGTGAAAAGGTTTAAGTGAAAGGAAACTCCAAGCTCCTTTATAGAAAGGATGGACGAACCTAGGGGAGAGAAAAAGTGAGATCTTGAACTTATTTTCATGTAAATGAAGAACTAGAAGGGGATTACTCAAGTTAATAAGTAAGGAAATGAAAGGAAAAGGATTTAGAAGTTCACTAACTCGAACAATTTCAAGGTTAGCTTGATGTTCTTCATGCTCAAGAACACACTTTACTAAGACAAGAAACTTCCTTCACCAAAGTTGATCCTTGGATCTAGACAAGATTAAGTATGGTTTTAGAATTGAAGAAAGAAGTTTGGTTGATGATTTTGGATTAAGAACCGAAAATGAAGAGAAGAGAGAGAAGAGAGGAATTTTTTTCAAAACTTGAGAAATGAAAGCTTTGATCTTTAGAAGAAGTAAAATGAAGATGGATGGTGTTTTTGGGGACCAAATGGGAGGAATGGCCTTGGTGCCTTATGACTAAAATATTGGTTAGAGTGTGATGGAAATGTAAAGCCAAGATCGAATGGAAGTCCATAACAAAAGTTGTAGAGATTAACCAAATGTAGGGAGTTTAGTTTTTTCCATAAAAGAAAAGTTGACAAAGGTGAAAATTGTCATGTATTGACAAAAGGATGATTGTCCATACTCTACCTTATTGTAGAGAGTTACGGTTAGATTTTAGGTTGAAAATTCAGATGAAAACCGGTCTGTATTTTCCACTGACAGTAAAATTTTATTGATCAGAAAACCTAATTTTGACTCGTGAACGAAACAGTTTGGTTTTATATCGAATTCTCGACGATATTGGTTATTTTGAAAATTTTCAAAATAAATAATCTATTATATTTTATTCGGACATAAAACCTAAATCGACGGAATCGAGAAAGGACGTGTAGAGATAAAACTAGACACCAGACGAGGGACACATGTGACCTGAGTGGGGGGAGTAAGAGGGTGAGTCACCACCATGACTCACCACAAGTCATCATTGTATTCCTAAAATATCTAAGATATTTATGACAATAAAAAGACCATTTTGCCCCTAAAAACTAATGGAATCACATCCTTGCCCTATGACTCACCATTTATCATGATTGTTTTCCTAAAATATCTAAGATATTTATGGCAAGAAGGACCACTTTGCCCTTAGCCTTTTGTGAAATACCATTTTGGTCCCTATGTGATTTTACTCTTTTGTCCCTATGGCTCCGTTTGCGAGTTTGGAGGGAAAGGAAAGGGAAGAGATCAAAGGGGAAGGAAAGGGGAGGGAGGGAAGGAGAAGGGGAGCATTATCTCTCTCCTTGTTTGGGAGTACATAATGTGTGAGGAAAAGGAAATGGAGGATATTGGACATCCTTTTACAATTTTACCCTTATTCAAGAAAAATACCGTAATTAATATTATATAAATAATATTAATATAGAATATAAATAATATTTTTCTCCAAATAATTATTTTCCTAATTTTTTATGTAAATAATTTTCTCAATCTAATTTTTTTTTTCTCTAATTTTAGAGATTTTTTTTCAAAAAAATTATTTTATTGTCTCTCAAAATTCTTTCTCATTAAATTGTTATAGACACGTTAGTTTTTGATATATATATATATATATATATATATATATATTACTAAATAAGTAAAATAAAACGGATTTAATTGTCGTATTATCAATCAATGAAGTTAATTATGAACTATTATATTAACAAAAATATTATTTAATAAAATCAACTAAAAAGTTCAATAAAAACTAATTTTTTTGAGATTGAAACATAAATCAGAATTGTGAATATTGTCATCAAGATGTCATTATCATGGAGATCAATGTCATTAGTATTTATTTCATATGCTTACTCTCCTACCAAGTAATATTTTTATTTTACTATACCCTGTTACTCAATCAACTAATCAATTGAAATGTGATAATTATCCTTGTAGTAGATACAAAAGAAGTATAATATATCCTCACAATACTTTCTAGTATTGTAAAAAGACAACAAAGTAGTTCAATGAAGTAGTTCGATGTTTCTACACAAACTGAAGTTAACCAAAGTCATAGCACCAATTACACCATAAAAAATATTGCGGATCTAAACGGCTTCTTTTGCTAAATCAAGCACTCTTCAATCTTCAATACCTGGAAAAAAAATGTCATAATTATACTGTTTTTATCAGCAAACCACAAGACATTAAACCACCTTTTCCAGACCCGTTTCAGATATTATTAATATGTGAAAAGTATGCCAAAAAGATCAATTAATATGCATATTGTTGTTATAAAGCAGATTCATATCACATGCATTATAAAGTGAGATAATAAAGTCAAAAATCATTGCAAAATCATTGACACCTTCATAGTCATGAATTAATTAATGAATTATATTTATCAACAAACCACTGGACATTATTGCATTTAGTTAACTCTAAATAAGGGAATTAATTAAAGCAATAAAAAAACACCAAATACCTTGAATTTGAGGGACCTCCGGGACCCAACACATAATCAAGTAGTAGCTCCTTCTGCATATCCTTTGGACACCCAAGTATTGCTCCAATCTTATCAGGATTTTCAATAAGGTGCATGTACGCTTTTTTCATTAAGTGCCTATCAATTTCCAAATCCTCTAACAGCTTCCAAATTTCAGGAGGAGAAATCGGAAGTTTTTGCTTAAGTTCCTTGTAAATAGCATTATTCTCTCGCATAACTTGGGCAATATCTTGTAGAGCTGTCTTTATCCCTTCATCTTCATTTTCATCCTTTGAACTTCTGGACTTTTTAACCTTAACCTCTTGATCACGAACAATTTGAATCTCAGGAGATGTGACTTCTTGCTCATTCCCCGCCTCTTACATGCTTTCGGAAGTCATCTCATTGGTTTCAAGTGACTCAGATTCCCCAATAACGGCCTTTTTTTTCTGATGTCTTGTGCTGTCTCGGCATGTTGCCCAGTAGCTCTATCTTCCCCACACATGGTCATCATCTTAGCATAATTTGGAATCGGCTTTTTCATCCATTCTTCAGCATCAGGCTTAGCCTATCAAATAAGTTATGAAGGATATGTTAAAAGAGTATAAATTGGCTTTGTCTATCAAATAAATATGAAAGAAATAAAATAAATAAATTTCACATAACATACCTCAATTAGCTTTTTCCAAACTTCAGGTTCAGCACACCAACGATTTGTGAATGAATCCCAAGCAAATCCACTTAAACCATTTTTGAATAAGTCATTGCATTGGGCAAACCGAGTCTTTAGTGACTTCCAACGACTTTTTACCTTTTCCTTATCAAAAGGTCTTTCAAATTTGTCTTGCAACTCCTTAATTATAGAGTCATAAGCTTTTGAAGTGAATGTGCCACGTACTTTATTCCCAATAGTTTGTTGATGCAAAAAAGCATCAACAAGAGCATCATCCATCTCTGGGGTCCACATCTCTCTTTCAGGCTTAGACATACTCATCCTAAACAAGCAGAAGCAGAAACAAATATAATATATAGATCAAAGATAATAATAACACTACATAGTGCATACACTAGTAAAATCAAATGGCATAAACTTTGTACATTCCTAAGACATAGCTAGTCATAAAACAAATTAAGTCAAGATGTGTAATCTCTCCACATAGCATCAGCTATAGAAATTCTCAAATTTTCTCCTAATCGAGTATGTTCTTCATCCTCATCATCTTCTAAGCCAACACGATCATGTTGAGGTACGCTTTGAGTAGCAATTTCTTCATCCACCTCAGCAATCAACTCTTCATCGGGATCCACAGCCATCAAATAGTTATGCAAAATGCAACATGCTATGATCATCATATTTTGAGTCTTGATTCCATAAGTTGGTTCAGCGCCACTTGCAATGATTGGAAATCTCTTTTTTAAAACCCCAAAAGCCCTTTCAACGACATTACGTAAAGATGAATGCCGATGGTTGAATAATTCTTGAGGTGCTCGAGGTGGATTTCTTGAAGAGAATTCTTTCAAGTGATAACGAGTTGATCTATAGGGCGTAATTAGTCCCTTTTCTCAACATGAATCCAGCATCAAGGAGATAATATTTACCTATCCAAGAAAAAAAAATTATTGATAAGATATATCTTTGAAAAGAAAAGAAAAAAAGATATTGCTTTAATTACCTCTAGGTATTTGAAGACAATTTGTTCGACGCAATGCATCTTTTAATATTCCTGAGTCTGATGCTGTGCCCTCCCATCCAGGAAGAACATAAGTAAATCTTAGGTTGAATGAGCATGCAACTAACACATTTTGCGTCGGAAAATCCTTCCTACCACGATATTTTGGAGCCTCAATTGATGGCACTTTTACGCGAACATGTGTACAGTCAATTGCTCCGATACAATCCTAATATTGTTATTTTGACATTAATAAAATTTCTATGAACAATTTTTCTAAATTTCAATATAAAAATGTATTTTACCTTGAAATATGGGTTAAACCGATTGCTTCCAAGAATTTCTATAGGAATTTGTGAGCCATTTGGTTGTTTGAAATACTTCTCTTCCAACTCGATTATTGATCGAAGGACATGATGAAAGTGACGACTAATAGCCTCACCAGAGCGTTGAAACCAGAATTGAATCTCTCGATTTCTAACATTATGTGTTAGTATGTAGAGGGTTTTGGCAACTTGTTCCTCTACAGATACTCGTTGTGTCGATCTAAGACCACCTTCTCGTTCCAACATAGCACATAGTCCAAAAAGGCTTTAGGCCCCATTCTTATTATCTTATGACCTTCGTAAGTAGCAATTTTCTTCATTATCTTTCCTCGTACCCTCTCCTTTTCTAAAGTCAAACTACGGTCGACTATCCTACTTCAAGACCGAATTTTAATTACGTAGTAATAAACCACAAGGCATATAACATGAATAATAGTCATTCGACATCTTTCTCTCCTAAACAATGCAACATTTCTGTCTTCTCCTCGCGCATCCATCTAAATGCATGCAACATTTCAGTATATCTTGCCTAATGTATAAACACTATAATGACAAAGTACAAGTACAATACATATTAGTTTGATCATCTAGTTATAATAAAAATCCAAATTATACAATTACAAGTCTCATGCCTAAACACTCAATCAGAAACAGCACGATGCCACCGCATCAACACGACCACAGCCTCGACGCCACGTGTCCACGAGCCACAGCTCAAACAACACAGCCACAACCTCAAGAAACCAGCATAACAACAACGACATCATCCACAATATCAACTTGATAACAACACGGCACACAGCCAAACTTAACTCTAACGGCATTCCGCCACAACACGACATTTACCAAAAACAACATAACAGTCATAGTAATATCAACATCAACAAAGCAGCAAGCATATCATATACCAAGTAGCATATAGGCACTTAGACAGATAGCAACAATATCAGACGACATCATAACGGTCATACGAATCAGGTCATCCTCAATCAATGGTTCTTTAACCTAGAGTTTTCCAAACTTAACTCTAACGGCATTCCGCCACAACACGACATTTACCAAAAACAACATAACAGTCATAGTAATATCAACATCAACAAAGCAGCAAGCATATCATATACCAAGTAGCATATAGGCACTTAGATAGATAGCAACAATATCAGACGACATCATAACGGTCATACGAATCAGGTCATCCTCAATCAATGGTTCTTTAACCTAGAGTTTTCCAAACTTAACAGTGATAGCCCAAAGTATGCTAAACCTAGGGTTTAGGTATTTTATCAGGGCTCAACCACTAGTTGGGTTAGGGCTTCCCTACACTTAGCAGAAAACACAACTGCACTACTCTTGCCTTCCCGATAGCAGTAGTACTCTTTCTCCCCACCTGAACAGTTGGCGTGAATCTCGATACGATCATCGAAAAGTCCTTCCAGGCAGCAAGAATAGCCACGAACAACTCTAAACTCCTCCAACAGCTGCGGCCTCAAACTCCCAAGCACGAGCAATCATGAACGTGACTTTGCCCTAAACACGAGCACAACACATATGCAACAATGTTAGCCCTAGGGCATGCTCAAAGATCAAGAGAGAAAGGTTGAACTTGAAGAACCACGAAGAACACGTGTTAGGGATTCGAGTTTACCTTTGGCGAATCGAGAAACCAATCCGTCAAAGTTGTAGGTAACTTTGCCTCAATCACTACCGTGTAGTCGGAATCATGTTCTGGTACTTCGATCGCCTGGAAACGAGCTTTCCCTCACTAGCCAACTCAAAGCTTCTCTCACTATACTCCGGTCTCGAGCTTAAAGAAGAAAAAAAGTGATGACAAGTGAAAGTGAAGAGAAAATTTCACTTGGTGCGTCCTGCTGAGAACGCTTGAGTGTGCAAGATTGCCATGCTTGAGCGTGGGGTTCTCTCCACGCTTGAGCGTGGAACCTTGTCCACTCCGCCTTCACCCTTGCCTGACACATGTTGCATACGCGTCAGAAAGCACACCAGCTGACAACCGTACTCAGCACGCTTGAGCATGCAACATGCCAATGCTGGAGTGTTGGCACGCTAAGGCGTGCTCCCTTCCCACGCTTGAGCGTGCTGCTCAGCTGGGAAGAGTCTACAAACTTCTGACTTCCCAGTTTCTCATTTAATACATTAGGTACTTCCGATCTTGTTCAAGCCTATTCCTAAGCTTCCAACTAGGTCTTAAATTAAGACAAAATAGTTCACACAAGCATCCAAAGCCCTAATCGAGATTAACCACTCGATTAGAGTCGCAGAAAATCAGGATGTTAAAAGGATTTTGATGTATTTTGAGTGTGGGTGGTGAGTGGTGTCAGTATGAGAGTTTTCTTAGTTCTGATGTATTTTGCTTATTTGTATCTTTTGATGTACTTCGTATGTATATACTACTTTAGCCCTATTGATAGGGAAACTCATGAATGTATATATCTTCTATTCTACGTTTCTTAGTTGTGCTTAACTCTAATGCATATATGCTTTAGTTTAGTTTCGTTTCTCCTTTTATCTTTTCCCGCTTCTCTTCGTTTTGTTAATAAAGCGCGCTAACGTTTATAATACGGTTAAGGTTAGTTAATAGCTTAGGTTCTTTAATGGGACAGCGGGTCGTCTCATTTGATGGTATCAGAGCAGTTCATTTCTATCCGGACTATATGGTCTAGGAAATGTACCGGCTTTAACGGTTGATATCCGAGGTGTATCAACTGTGTTAGAAATGGGGTAGAGCGTCTGATATGCAGGTTATCGAATGTGATAACTGTTTTATTCCTAAGACATATAATATGTATATATGTTGATTGTATCGGATGTCTTATGAATCGAGGCTAATGTTTTCTTTTTACAGGAAATTATGGCTAGAGGAAACACTAGGAGGTGAACCAGAGGGGCAAGTGTTCATGGTGAAACCGAGGACAACAATCATACTGGTGACACTTCAGGAATCAGAAGCGGTGGGGATCAGAATGAATCAATGAGGGCCATGAGGGATTCGGCCGCTGCAATGCTGCAACAAACGCAGCAGAATGTTCAGTTTATGAAACGACAGGAAGAGAGGGAAGCCAGACAACAACAACTACACCCAGTAAGGGTAGATGAGTCTGTGCACACCGGACTGAATGCATTCATAGATAGTATAATCCGGAAGCTGCTGAACTATGGTTGCAAGAGATCGAGACATTCTTTATCGTAATCCACTGCAGGGAAGATAGGAATGTCACCTATTCAACTTTCATGTTGGTTGGAGCAGCAGAGATTGCTAGAAACTGAAGGAAGACTATTAACTTGGGATGTGTTTCGTGAAAGCATCTTGGAGAAATATTTTGCAAGGAGTGTCCGTCAAGAGAAAGAGAAGGAGTTCCTAAACTTGAAGCAGGGACAACTGTCAGTGGGAGAATACGCCATGAGGTTCGAGGCGTTGCTGAAATTCTCCCAATTCTATCAGGTGCATCCGGATAAGGACTTGGTGTGCCAGAGATTTGAAGACGAGTTGAGATCCAAGCTGAAGATGGCTATGTTGTCGTTAAGCATCTGATCATTCCCCAAGCTGATAGAGAAGTGTATAGTATTGGAAGGGCATGATCCGGCTGGAGTTGTACAACCACAAACACGAAGTGGTGGACCGATCAGGAGTTTCGGTCAGAGAGGTCGAGGGCGAAAATTTCAACGAAGGGCGAAGCGTTACGGTCGCCCAAATCAACAAGCAATTTCTAGAAGAAGAAGCACCAATCAAGGACAACCAGGGTTCTCAACATGTTTTCGATGCGGGGTATCGCATCTGATTAGAGATTGTCCTTAGGAACCAAATGACAACTGCTTTCGATGTGGCAAGGTGGGCCACTATTCCAGCAACTACAAGTAGGAGAACGATAGGAGGGGTCAGTCCTCGCAACAAAGTGGACGAGCTTAGAGTGTTGGAACAGGACACCAAATGATGAGCCGGCAAAATAGACCATAGACAACCGGGAGAGTGTTTGCTGCGAGAGGATTTGAAGCCTCTCGATGTCCCAATCTAATACAAGGTAAGTGCCTAGTAGCTGGGAGACTCTTGTTTGTTTTATTTGATTCAGGGACTACACATTATTTTATATCATTAGCGTGTATGGATCATTTAAGTTTTCTTGTTTCATCTTTGCCATATAATTTAACTGTTTCTACACCCACAGGTGAATCCTTAACTACCCTATTTGTTTGCTTAAAATGCCCTGTTGTTATAGAAAACAAATCTTTCCATGTAGACCTAGTCTGTCTGCCTATGCAGCAGATTGATGTTATCTTAGGCATGGACTGGCTTTAGGCCAACCATGACTGGACTATTCTAAAAAGACCCTTCGCTTTTCCGAGCAATCTGGATCATTGCCTACCAGTCATGGTATGTTGGGAGGTGTACAATCCGAAGAATGCATCATGCTGTTTTCTTTGGAAGCCAAAGAGACTCTGAGTCTAGATGCTTTGTTAGTGGTGTGTGAGTTCCTTGATGTTTTCCCAGATGATGTGCAAGGGTTGCCACCCAAGCGGGAGATAGAGTTCGCAATTGATCCTGTACCTGGAGCCGGACCGGTTTCGATAGCACCCTATCGAATGTCCCCAACAGAGTTAGAAGAACTGAAGAAACAACTGGACGACATGCTGAAGAAGCAGTTCATAAGACCAAGTGTTTCGCTGTGGGGAGCACCTGGGTTGTTTGTTAAGAAGAAGGACGGTAGTTCAAGGTTGTGTGTGGACTACCGACAACTCAAAAAGGTAACGATCAAGAACAAGGACCAGTTTCCATGGATCGATGACTTATGGACCAGTTGAAGGGAGCAACGATGTTCTCAAAGATAGATTTGAGATCCGGTTATCATCAGATAAAGGTAAGGGAAAATGATGTATTGAAGACGGCTTTCAGGTGTCGGTACGTACACTACGAGTATCTAGTTATGCCTTTTGGTGTGACTAATGCTCCAGCAGTGTTCATGAACTATATGAATAGGATCTTCAGACCATACCTTGATATGTTTGTCGTTGTTTTCATAGATGACTTCCTTATCTACTCCTCGAGCAAGGAAGAACATCTAGAGCATCTGAGAGTTGTACTTCAAGTTCTTAAAGTACAGGCAACTATATGCCAAGTTCGCTAAGTGTGAGTTCTGGATGGAAGAGGTACAATTACTTGGACATGTGATCAACCAGAATGGCATAGCAATAGACCCTGCAAAGGTGGAAGCTGTGGTTAAGTGGGAAAGCCCTAAGACAGTAAGTGAGATCAGAAGTTTTCTTGGGTTAGCAGGATACTGTTGGGAATTTGCATATTTAAAAACCAAAAACGCAACGGAAAAATTCCCACTAAAAAGGATCCATGCGAATGGTCATGACTCATGATGTAGTGTTTACCTTTTGTAGCGTAGCTTAACCGCGATCACTGCAAGGGAAGAACAATCCTTCTCAATAGATCACGAGCACTAAAAACAATGCTATTACCAGTACCGCAGTGGAGCAGCACCTCTACGTAGTCCACGGGAACAAAACACCGCAGGAGAAAACATCGTGCTAGCTAATGGCACGGGTGAGGGGGCACGCCTACCAAGGTGATCTGACGGCCGCTAGGTTATGCGCAGCAAGCTACTAGCGCTTAAGTGACATGAACATCATTATAAGCTGTCACCCACTTACCCTAACCTCATTGGGATTGTACGCTACAGGCCCAATCTATAATTAATATTATTAAATCATATTTAATAAATTAATTCATTCTCCGACTATTTGCTCTATGCGTGTGACCCTATAGGTTCTCAATAGATTGGCAATCATATTAAATCACATTTAATATTATAATCAATTAGCGGCATCTAGCAATACATTATTGTTACCCAATTAGTGAGAATATCGGTGATACGATATATACCTTACGGTAACCAAAATAACCGTGCAGTAAATGTCCTTTCGTCCATATGTCTTAATTGAACACAAGGCATAAATGTGTCATCCTTGTTAAGTTCAATTATTCATTTCTCAATTCCCGAGTAGACGTGTAATCGGAAATGGGTCCAATATCACATATTGGCCCATTTTCGCGTAGCCACGCATATTTCACATCTTACTCTATTGAGAGGCCCATGACATTACTCCTGTTATGTAGGAGGGACGAATCCTATCTACATCACTCACATCCTTCAACATATTTTATTGCAGGCTGAATAAGTACCTTTATGATCATCCTGTTATGGATGACGTTTGATAGCATTAAAGCCTACAACTCCACATGTAGGAATCGTAGTGACTTCAAGTCGAAGGACTACTTCACTATGGTCGCCATGAGAAACGCTTATGACACTTACATAACTATTATGCAGTGTTCTCATAGTGGGTCAATCCAGTACAAATATTACTCCTAATATTTGCACCTGTGTGTTGACTTGATATCGCATATCCATGACCCGTGAAATATGATCATCAGTCTACTCATACAATAGTCTCTATTTATTATTGTTATCCTAATTAACAATAATACTAGACTACGGATACTTTAAGAATAATGTTCTATAGTTTAATGGGATCTCACGATCAAGTCACATTTGATGTTCCATGTAACATCCCAATTTTCACATAGCGGCAAAATTGTAAATATCAAGATATTTTCGAGGAGTAATCATGACTACTTTATAAAAGTAATAATGACATGGATGACTCATGATAGTGATTCATGGTGGAGTAATCATGATGGTGATGAGTCATGGTGATGACTCATCCAGTTACTAATCACATTCAGGAACCACGTCTTTCGTCTGGTATTTGATTTTATCCTGACGTATCCACTTTTTGGATGCCACACAGATATTTTTTTACTCTACATTACTAGTAGAGAATTATGGTTAAGTTTTGGGATGAAGACTCAGACAAAAACCCGGTCTGCGTATGAGATTACAGGAACCGGAATGGATAAGCATCACATCGCTTTCATGCCACCTCCACATGACACCTCACCACCTTATCCACTAAGTAATCATTACATGGGTGACTAACCTAGGTGAGTCACCATAGTAATGATGGCAAAGGGTGAGTCACATAGGTGACTTACCATAGTAATGATGATGGCGTAGAAAATGACAATTTTGCCCCTAAAGAAAATGACCTTTTTACCCTTAAGTAATTTTTATACAATCCTTACCCTTCCTTCACATAACCCCACGCCATTCATAGATATATATTCTATCTCATATTTCTTTCTTCTTCACTTTATTCTTTAAGTTCAAGTGTTGAAGTTTCTAGTAGAACTTTTGATACAATTCCAATTTTGTTCCTAGGTGAAGTTACCTTTCTACCCTTAAGTGATAATTATCATATCCTTATCCTTTCTTTTTATATGGGCCACGAAATTTCCTCCTTCATTCTCCTTCTCACATTTCATTCTTAACCTTTAAGTATTCAAGTTAATTTTGATAGAATTCCAAGTTTATTCTTAAGGAAAATTATCCTTTCTACCCTTAAGCCTATCTTATCCTCATCTTTTCTATCCTTATCCTTATCCTTTTTATCCTATATATATCTATCTCACGCCCCTATCTTCCATTTCTTTCTCTCATTTTCGTGCTCCTCCTTTCCCCTTTCATTCTCCACTTCAAGTCTTCACAACACCTTCAAGCTTCTACCTTCATTTTCTCTCCATTCTTCAAGGATTCTCCAAGAGTTTTGTGAAGTAAACTTTCTTAGAATCATCTTATCTATCATCTAAGAGGTAGAAATCTCTTCTTTGAGCTCTAAATCTCCATTTCTATCCATTGAAATTCTATGTATTCATAGTTGTTCTTTAACTTGTAAAATTCATGAAAAATTGTAGAAAAATCATTTTAATGTCTAACTAATTTTCTTGATCTAGATTCAATGTCTTCTATCATTAATCTAAGAGTTTGTAATCATAAAATCTCTCTAACCCATTTGGGGTGAGATGGCCGAAACCCTAGGTTAGTGAATCCATGAAGTTTTGTTCAATGTTTTGCTTAAAGAAGTGTTGAATTGAGTTCTATTACACTTAAATGTCCTTGAATTCAATTTATCGTGATCAAAAACCTTTCTTACCCTAATTTTCTAAGTCATAGCCGTTGATACAATTCTAATTTTGTTCCTAGGTGAAGTTACATTTCTACCCTTAAGTGATAATTATCATATCCTTATCCTTTCTTGTTATATGGGCCACGAAATTTCCTCTTTCATTCTCCTTCTTATATTTCATTCTTAACCTTTAAGTATTCAAGTTAATTTTTAATAGAATCTTAATTTTGTTCTTAGGGAAAATGATCCTTTCTAACATTAAGTCTATCTTATTCTTATCTTTCTATCCTTATACTTATCATACCCTTATCCTCATCCTTTTCTCCTATATATAGAGAGACCTCACGACCTCCCCCTCTTCTTCTTCTTCTCTCACTTTTCTTTCTTCATCTCCACCTTCAAAGCTTCAAGCTTCCACTTCATTTTCTCTACATTTCTTCAAGAGATCTTCAAGAACTTTGTGAAGCAAATTTGTTTAATTTGATCTCCTTTATCATCTAAGAGGTAAAGATCTCATCTTTAAGCTCTAGATCTTCATCTTTATTTATTGAAACTATATGTGTTCATGCTTGAACTTGAACTTCTAAAATTCATGAAAATTTGTAGAAAAATAATTGTGATGTGAAACCAATTTTGTTGATCTAAATTCATTGTTTTCTATCATAATCCTAAGAGTTTGTACTCATTAAAGCTCTCTAACCCCTAGGGTTATGGAGTGGCCGAATTCCCTATGGTGTGTTTCAAGTTCTTCGATTCTATGACTTACAGGAGTGTAATCTACGCTTAAGGATCATAGATCCAAGAGTTTGTACAATTTTAACAGTTCTAGCATTTTTCTACTTATGGGGCCTAACCCTAGTTCCTATGAACTAGGTGTGTTTTTTTCGGTTATACTAATTGGGATTATGATTTGTTGTGAAGGATTAGACCGTGTTCCATCGTTCAAAAGCGTGTACGGGTACCGGTGGAAGAACGGGGCTGCATCCGTGAGCAAGTGCTCGTGGGTTCGTGAGAGTTACTTCATTAATCTAAGGTGGGGAGAAAGAATCTCACATCCATCGGGAAGGCAAGATTAGAAAAATGTATATTGACATGTGTAGGGGAGCCCAAAACCCTACTAAAGGTTGAGCCCCAACAAAATGCCTAGACCCTAGGTGTAGGTATCTTTGGGCTATCACCACTAAGAATACACCCTAGGCTAGATGACTATTACTTGATGGATGATTGATATGTTTGATGTGATTGTGACTATGTGCTCTAGGTGTATTGTGAATGTGTTATATGTGCTTTATGTGTTTATGAGCTTAGAATGATATAGTTGATATGAGCTTAGAATGATATGCTTGATAATATGAATTGTATGTTTGAATTGATATATTGAGATATTGAATATCATGTATGCATGTCTTATGATTGACATTAATGATGATAATGTGGATAGTGAATTAAAGTGCCACAATGCATATGTGAGGAAAAGTAAAGGATATTGAAAGTGATGGATACAATGGTATCATGAATAAAGTGATTTGAGGATTGAGATGTTTATTGAGATATTGGTGGCACAAGTGATGGTTGACATGCATAGCATAATCATATGCCAAGTGGCGAGCCGTGTGATATGGGACACACGAGGTTAGTGTACCTGAGTGCGGGTATGGAAGAGGGAAGGGCCGATCTTGGTGATCTTGGGGATGTAATCGGGTTCGGGACTTATCACAAGAGACGGATAGGGTTGCTCCTATCGTGTCGTGTTGCTTGCTGGAACCTGCTTATCCCGACTAAACACTCAATCTTCCACGTCGCAGGTGGACTTTCCAAGGAGACCAAGATACCTCTCCCGAGAGTTGGAGCGGGATGCACTCTTGTTGGTCATGGTGAGCGGAAAGGGCCCCTGGACAACTAACTATGATTTTCTGAGATTGAGAATGAGATTTGAGATATCGGTCGACATGCATGTAGGAATGAGATACATATAGTATAAGTGTTGATTATGAGTGATATGATTGGGAGACGATTGTGTATATGTTTCTGTGATGTTCATGATATGATTGGGAGATGATTGCGTATATGTTTCTGTGATGTTCATATATGTGATGTTGATATATGTTATTCTATGGTTTCTTTCCCATATATGATGTTTGTGTTAGATCCTTATCTCCCTATATTTTTCTATGTATGTTTTCTCTTATGGCTAGTAGAGAAGACACTGCAGCTGAGGATTCTATTTCTGAAGAGGATGGCATCCCTTATGAACATGAGGCAGACGAAAGATTCGTTGATGTTAGCAGTGAAGGATTCGAAATAGAAGATAGTTTATATTAGTGTCTGGCCAGTACAGTATGTACGAGAGTTTTGAGTATTTATATGTTGATGTACTTTATGAGAGGATACTAGTGGTTTTTAGTGGGATTGGCTATGTATCTTCCTTCTTGTAAGTTAAAAGTCATTGTATTAAAGGAGCGCACTCTGATATATATATGTAATTGAGAATGATGGTACGTATACATATGTAATATGTTATTAGCAATGGATTGCCTGTATTATTTTTATGGATCTTGAGTATTTAAATTTTTACATGTTTTAGTATTAGACAATTAGGTTACAATGAGATTATCCTACGTAAGTGAGGTCGTCTCATTTTGGTGGTATCAGAGCAGTTCGGTTCTAAATCGGACTGTAGGGTTATGTGGACCTCACGGTGTGAGTTAGGAAGTGTACTGGCCATATTAGTTGGATCCACCTCGGATACTGACTATGATTAGAGATGGGCAGAATGAATGTTAGGTGAATGTTTGTTTGATTGCTGTTGTGAAATATGTGATAGCCAAAGAGAGTAATGTTTTGTTACGTCATACCTATAGAATGGTGAGCTAATGGTTACTTGAATCAGGAACCAATGGGTCGAGGTAGAGGTAGAGGTAAAGGTAGGATAGAACCTAATAGAGGTCATGAGGCAGCAGCTTCACATACAGAAAATGGAGCTGAGTCATTAGAAACCCTTAGGACTATGAGGGATATGGCTGCTGCTATGTTACAGCAAACCCAGTAGAACGTTCAAGTCATTAAATTGACCCAGGAAAATCAACATCAACCGCAGCAACAGCGGAATGTTCGAATTAATGATGCTGGGTTGGATGCCTTCATGAAGCGACAACCTCCTCAGTTCAATGGGGATCACAATCCCAAGGGGGCAGAACTGTGGATTCAAGAGCAACAATACACTGTGATGAAGCTCAGAAGGTTTTCTATACTTCTTTCATGCTAGTAAGAGGAGCAGAAATGTGGTGGAAAGGGAAGCAGACGCTGTTTGAGACTGGAGGAAGAGCCATAACTTGGGGATTGTTCAGAGAGTGTTTCCTTGTGAAATACTTTCCTCGGGTGGTCAGGAGGGAAAAAGACAAGGAGTTCCAGAATCAGAAGCAAGACAACATGACAATTGGAGAATATGCAGCGAGGTTTAAGGCGTTGCTAAAGTTTTTAGAATTCTACCAGCAGTATCCGGTTGAGGAGTGGATGTGTCGTAGATTCGAAGACGATACTATTGGGGATTTGTTTCAAATTCTTGAATTCCTTGACTTACAGGAGTGTTATCGATGCTTAAGGATCATAGATCTAAGAGTTTGTACAATTTTAACACTTCTAGCATTTTTCCTACTTAGGGGCCGAACCCTAGTTCCTATGAACTAGGTGAGCTTTGTTTGATGGTACTAAATTTGATTGTGTTTGTTGTGAAGGATTATATCGTGTTCAATTATTCTAAAGCGTGCACGGGCACCGGTGGACGAACGGGGTTGCGGCCGTGAGCAATTGATCGTGGGTTCGTGAGAGTTGTTACATTACTCTAAGGTGGGGAGAAAGAATCTCACATTCATCGGGAAGGCAAGATTAGAATAATGTATATTGACATGTGTAGGGGACCCTTAAACCTTACTAGAGGTTGAGCCCTAACAAAGTACCTAGACCCTAGGTGTAGGTATCTTTGGGCTATCATCACTAAGAATACACACTAGGCTAGATGACTATGATTGGATGGATGATTGACATGTTTGGTGTGATTGTGAATGTATGCTCTATATGCTTCATGTGTTTATGAGCTTAGAATTATATGCTTGATATGAGCATAGAATGATATGCTTGATAATATGAATTATACGATGTTATATATTTGAGTTGGTATGCTGAGATATTGAATATCATGTATGCATGTTTTATGATTGATGATGCCAATGCGGATAGTGAATCAAAGTGCCACAATGCATATGTGAGGAAAAGTGATGGATATTGATAAAGTGATGGATACAATGGTATCATGAATAAAGTGATTTGAGGATTGAGATGAACATTGAGATATTGGTGGCACAAGTGATGGTTTACATGCATAGCATACTCATGTGCCAAGTGGCGAGCTGTGTGGTATGGGACACACGAGGTTAGTGTACCTGAGTGCGGGTATGGAAGAGGGAAGGGACGATCTTGGTGATCTTGGGGATGTAATCGGGTTCGGGACTTATCACAAGTGACGGATAGGGTTGCTCCTATCGTGTCGTGTTGCCTGCTGGAACCTGGTTATCCCGACTGGACCCTCAATCTTCCACGTCGCAGGTGGACTTTCCAAGGAGACCAAGATACCTCTCCCGAGAGTTGGAGCGGGATGCACTCTTATTGGTCACGGTGAGCGGAAAAGGCCCCTGGACAACTAACTATGATTCACTGAGATTGAGAATGAGATTTGAGATATTGGCCGACATGCATGTAGGAATGAGATACATATAGTATAAGTGTTGATTATGAGTGATATGATTGGGAGACGATTGTGTATATGTTTTTGTGATGTTCATGATATGATTGGGAGACGATTGCATATATGTTTCTATGATGTTCATATATGTGATGTTGATATATGTTATTCTATGGTTTCTTTACCATATATGATGTTTGTGTTAGATCCTTATCTCCCTATATTTTTCTATGCATGTTTTCTCTTATGGCTCGTGGAGAAGACACTGCAGCTGAGGATTCTATTTCTGAAGAGGATGGCATCCCTTATGAACATGAGACAGACGACAGATCCGTTGATTTGATCGTTGCCATTTCATCACAAAACTTGCTCCTCATCGCTTTAGTTGCTTTGATATTGTTCTGGTGGTCAATTTGATTGCCTTGTCTCATATGGATGTTATTGTGGAAATGGACTGGTTATCTTTCAACTATGTCCTTTTAGTTAATTCTAGTAAAACTCTGACTTTTCTAAAGTTGAGGATATTGGAAACTTTGATTGTCAACCTAGTAATAGATCTCTCGGGAGGAAGGAACTCTAGTAGAGTTGTGATTGTGATTATGTACCCGGGCATTCTCATAATCAAGACCCTATTGGAAATTCTTTTTGAGATATTAGATCTCCTCTCATATCCTTAATTTGGTCAATTTTCTTTTGTAACGTGAGACATTTATATATTTTCTTCTTCCTTGTCATTCATTAATGTCCTTCTTTACGACTTCTCTTCCATTCATGAGACTGTGAGAGGCAAGCGAAACGACTTTAGATGATTCTTCCGATCTTGTAAGAAGGATAGTAGGCCAAGTGGGACAAGTATGAGTTTTGTTGAGGAGGTTAAGTTGGGACAAGTAGTCAAAGGAATAAATTTCAGTTAATTCTTTGAATGTGGAAGTTGGATTTTAATAGGATCGAGTTACATGCTGATGCAAGGCAGACAAGTAGAGGCATTAGTCCAGTGGGAAAGTCCGAAGATGGTTAGTGAAGTGAGAAGTTTTCTTGGATTAGATGCATTAAGTCAGAAATCGTTACATGTGTCTGCAATAATGTTAAAAGAACAATTTAGAGATTTAAGTTTGGGAGTGGAGATATCTAAGGATAGAGTGTACCTAGATATGATCTCAGTAACCAATGAATGCTTAAGGATGGTTATCAAAAGATGAAGGAATTGACGGAGCAAAGTAGGGCTTCTATATTTAACATAGATGGCCATGGGATTATTAGATATAAGGAAAAGAATCTATGTGCCTGATGATATAGAAATTAGGGAGATGATCATAAAGGAAGGCCATAAGAGTAAGTCAAGCTTTCACCTCGAAGCAATAAAAATGTATCAAGACTTGAAGAAGATGTTTTGGTGGTCTGAGATGAAGAAGGAAATAACAGAATATGTTTTATCTTGCTTAGTGTGCCAAAAAGCTAAGATTGAGCATCAAAAGCCAGTTGGAATATTACTATCTTTGGATATCTCGGAATGGAAAAAGGGATGACATAGCAATGGACTTTGTAATGGAACTTCCAAGGACTCCGAAAGGATTTGATGCAATTTGGTTAAGCATGGATCGGTTAAAGAAATTACACATTTCTTAGCCATTATTGAGGATACTCTTTGGAAAGAATAACCCAGATTTGTATCAAAGAGATAGTAAGATTACATGGAGTGCCTTCAAGTATCAAGATTTATATCAAGGTTCTGGAGGAGTCTACAAGGTGAAAGATCTATTAAAAGCTTGTGTGTGGAAATAGACAAGAAGTTGGAACCATTCAATGCTGGAATGACATCCGTTGAAGCTTTGTATGGGAGAAAGTATAAAACTCTGTTGTGTTAGTACGAGACGAGAGAGAATAAAATTTTAAGACCGGAGGTGGTACAGTAAAGGGCTGGACAAATCAACAGGATAAGAGAACAAATGAAAGCCACATAGAACAGACAACTACAGTAACTGAATCTGTTTTAAGAGATACATCGAATTTCGAGGATGAAATTCTTTTTAAGGGGGTGATAATGTAACATCCCAATTTTCACACAGTGGCAAAATTGTAAATATCAAGATAATTTCGAGGAGTAATCATGACTACTTGAGAAACATAATCATGACATGGATGACTCATGATGGTGATTCATGGTGGAGTAATCATGATGGTGATGAGTCATGGTGATGACTCATCCAATTACTAATCACATTCAGGAACCACGTCTTTCATCTGGTATTTGATTTTATCCTGACGTATCCACTTTTTGGATGCCATACAGATATTTTTTTACTCTACATTACTAGTAGAGAATTATGGTTAAGGTTTGGGATGAAGACTCAAACAAAACCCGGTCTGCATATGAGATTACAGGAACCGGAATGGATAAGCATCACGTCGCTTTCATGCCGCCTCCACATGACACCTCACCACCTTATCCACTAAGTAATCATTACATGGGTGACTCACCTAGGTGAGTCACCATAGTAATGATGGCAAAGGGTGAGTCACATAGGTGACTTACCATAGTAATGATGATGGCGTAGAAAATGACAATTTTGCCCCTAAAGAAAATGACCTTTTTACCCTTAAGTAATTTTTATACAATCCTTACCCTTCCTTCACATAACCCCATGACATTCATAGACATATATTCTATCTCATATTTCTTTCTCCTTCACTTAATTCTTTAAGTTCAAGTGTTGAAGTTTCTAGCAGAACTTTTGATACAATTCCAATTTTGTTCCTAGGTGAAGTTACCTTTCTACCCTTAAGTGATAATTATCATATCCTTATCCTTTCTTTTTATATGGGCCACGAAATTTCCTCCTTCATTTTCCTTCTCACATTTCATTCTTAACCTTTAAGTATTCAAGTTAATTTTGATAGAATTCCAAGTTTATTCTTAAGGAAAATTATCCTTTCTACCCTTAAGCCTATCTTATCCTTCTCTTTTCTATCCTTATCCTTATCCTTTTTCTCCTATATATATCTATCTCACGCCCCTATCTTCCATTTCTTTCTCTCATTTTTGTGCTCCTCCTTTCCCCTTTCATTCTCCACTTCAAGTCTTCACGACACCTTCAAGCTTCTACCTTCATTTTCTCTCCATACTTCAAGGATTCTCCAAGAGTTTTGTGAAGTAAACTTTCTTAGAATCATCTTCTCTATCATCTAAGAGGTAGAAATATCTTATTTGGGCTCTAAATCTCCATTTCTATCCATTGAAATTCTATGTGTTCATAGTTGTTCTTCAACTTGTAAAATTCATAAAAAATTGTAGAAAAATCATTTAAATGTCAAACCAATTTTCTTGATTTAGATTCAATGTCTTCTATCATTAATCTAAGAGTTTGTAATCATCAAATATCTCTAACCCATTTGGGGTGAGATGGCCGAAACCCAAGGTTAGTGAATCCATGAAGTTTTGTTCAATGTTTTGCTTAAAGAGGTGTTGAATTGAGTTCTATTACACTTAAATGTCCTTGAATTCAATTTATCATGATCAAAAACCTTTCTTACCCTAATTTTCTAAGTCATGGCCGAAACCCTACTTGGCCATATCAAAGGATTTGTTTCAAATTCTTGAATTCCATGACTTACAGGAATGTTATCGCTGCTTAAGGATCATAGATCCAAGAGCTTGTACAATTTTAACACTTCTAGCATTTTTCCTACTTAGGGGCCAAACCCTAGTTCCTATGAACCAGGTGAGCTTTGTTTGATGGTACTAAATTTGATTGTGTTTGTTGTGAAGGATTATACAGTGTTCAATCATTCTAAAGCGTCCACGGGCACCGGTGGAGGAACGGGGCTGCGGCCGTGAGCAAGTGATCGTGGGTTCGTGAGAGTTGCTACATTACTCTAAGGTGGGGAGAAAGAATCTCACATTCATCGGGAAGGCAAGATTAGAATAATGTATATTGACATGTGTAGGGGACCCTTAAACCCTATTAGAGGTTGAGCCTTAACAAAGTACCTAGACCCTAGTTGTAGGTATCTTTGGGCTATCACCACTAAGGATACACACTAGGCTAGATGACTATGATTGGATGTATGATTGACATGTTTGGTGTGATTGTGAATGTATGCTCTATATGCTTTATGTGTTTATGAGCTTAGAATGATATGCTTGATATGAGCTTAGAATGATATGCTTGATAATATGAATTGTATGATGTTATATGTTTGAGTTGGTATGCTGAGATATTGAATATCATGTATGCATGTTTTATGATTGATGATGCCAATGCGGATAGTGAATCAAAGTGCCATAATGCATATGTGAGGAAAAGTGATGGATATTGATAAAGTGATGGATACAATGGTATCATGAATAAAGTGATTTGAGGATTGAGATGAATATTGAGATATTGGTGGCACAAGTGATTGTTTACATGCATAGCATACTCATGTACCAAGTGGCAAGCCGTGTGGTATGTGACACACAAGGTTAGTGTACCTGAGTGCGGGTACGGAAGAGGGAAGGGACGATCTTGGTGATCTTGGGGATGTAATCGGGTTCGGGACTTATCACAAGTGACGGATAGGGTTGCTCTTATCTTGTCATGTTGCCTGCCGGAACCTGGTTATCCCGACTGGACCCTCAATCTTCCACGTCGCAGGTGGACTTTCTGAGGAGACCAAGATACCTCTCCTGAGAGTTGGAGCGGGATGCACTCTTATTGGTCACGATGAGTGGAAAGGGCCCCTGGACAACTAACTATGATTCTCTGAGATTGAGAATGAGATTTGAGATATCGGCCGACATGCATGTAGGAATGAGATACATATAGTATAAGTGTTGATTATGAGTGATATGATTGGGAGACACACGATTGTGTATATGTTTCTGTGATGTTCATGATATGATTGGGAGATGATTGCGTATATGTTTCTGTGATGTTCATATATGTGATGTTGATATATGTTATTCTATGGTTTCTTTCCCATATATGATGTTTGTGTTAGATCCTTATCTCCCTATATTTTTCTATGTATGTTTTTTCTTATGGCTCGTGGAGAAGACACTGCAGCTGAGGATTCTATTTCTGAAGAGGATGGCATCCCTTATGAACATGAGGCAGACGAAAGATCCGTTGATGTTAGCAGTGAAGGATTCGGAATAGAAGATAGTTTATATTAGTGTCTGGCCAGTACAGTATGTATGGGAGTTTGAGTATTTATATTTTGATATACTTTATGAGAGGATACTAGTGGTTTTTAGTGGGATTGGTTATGCATCTTCCTTCTTGTAAGTTAAAAGTCGTTGTATTAAAGGAGCACACTCTGATATATATATGTAATTGAGGATGATGGTATGTATACATATGTAATATGTTATTAGCAATGGATTGCCTGTATTTTTTTTATGGATCTTGAGTATTTAAATTTTTACATGTTTTAGTATTAGACAATTAGGTCACAATGAGATTATCCTATGTAAGTGCGGTCGTCTCATTCCATTAAACGAACTGTCTATTCTAAAGACGTTATTATGTTAAATACTAATAACATAATAAATTCATTCCTTATTCATATATCAGATATATGATCAAAGTCATGATGCAAGTGATGATCTATTCAAAATAGATTGGCCACTAGAGCTTACACCAACAATCTCCCACTAGCACTAGAGACAATCGGACATCAATCTAACACCCATTGATCTAGTGTGAGTGTCATGCTACTATCGAGCATGATACTCCATTAGCGGATTATTCAGTGTTGTTATTCTGCACATCTTCACATCTCCTCTATCGATCATCTATTGAATGAGATGGAAGCCCCTAAGTATATGTCCAAATTGCTGGTGAGATCAAGTTTCCTTTGCTTACGAGATTACTCCATCGTCATCGCAACGAGATCAATGGAGTTCACAAAGTTAGGAACTATGCTTGGTTCATAAATGAACTTCCTGATCCAAATGGCCTCAAAATCTGCATCTGAAGCAACTATATACTCGACCTCTGTGATAAAATAAGCAACTATCTTGCGCTTGAAACCTTTTCAAGCTCACAGTGCCACCATTTAGGTAAAACACAAATCCAGACTGCGATATGGAATTATCTTTATCGGTTTGGAAACAACGTCGATGTAACACCTTACAACGACCTTTTCCTCACCATCATTTGTCAAGAATGTATCTTCAGTTCTTGTCATGTACTTCCGAATGTTCTTGACTACAGTCCTTCATCGAGAAACATTTCCCTAACCATGTTTTTACATATTGTAGTGTAGGGATATCGTTTTCGATAAGTAATATGTCATCCACATACAATACGAGAAATACAATCTCACTCCCACTAACCTTCTTGTACACACAAGGTTCATCCCCGTTCTTGATGAATCCAAATTGTCTTATAGCTTCATCAAAATGAAGATTCCAGCTTCTGAAAGCTTGCTTTAATCCATAAATGGATCTTTGCAATTTACACACCTTTCCAACATCCTTTGGATCGACAAAAACCTCGGGTTATGTCATGTACACATCCTCGAGAAGTTTCCCGTTAAGGAATGCAGTTTTTGACATGCATCTGCTAGATTTCAAAGTGGTAATACGCAGGAATAGCAAGTAGAATCCGAATGGATTTAAGCATTGCAACTGGTGAGAAGGCCTCTTCATAGTTTACACCATAAATTTGTTTGAAACCTTTCGTGACCCATCACGCCTTAAAGGTATTCACCTTACCATCCATGTCAGTCTTCTTCTTGAAGGCCTACTTGCACCCTATGGGTTTTATCCCTTCGGGTGGCTCAAACAAGGTCTAAGCCTGGTTAGTGTACATGGATTCCATGTCAGATCCCATGGCCTCAAGCCACTTATCAAATTCTGGGCTAATTACAGCCTCTTGCTAGGTTACTAGCTCATCTTGATCCACGAGTAGCACATCACCTTCCTGAGTCAGGAGAAGTCCATATCTCTCAGGTTGGTGACGTGACCAGTTAGACCTACACAATTCTTGTGTTACATGAACCGGTGATTGAACTACAACATCTTGTAGAACCAGTTCGTGTTCCATTGCAGGTGGATCAACACTTTGTGGCACTTGGATTTCTCCAAGTTCTACATTCCTCCCACTGTCTCCTTTAAAGATGTATTCCTTCTCAAGGAACACTCCAGTCCTAGCGACAAACACTTTGTCCTTGGAAGGATTGTAGAAATAATATCATTTGGTTTCCTTAGGATATCCCACAAAAGTACATTTATCTGATTTGGGTCCAAGTTTATCTGAAATCAAATAAACCTGACAACCCAAATCCTCATAAATGACATATTGGTCCTCGGGCCACCTATATCATATAAGGTGTCATTTCAACCGTTTTATATGGAACACAGTTAATGGTAAGAAACAGTTGTAAGTAAAGCATATCTTCAGAAAGAGTGATAGAGTTCTGACTGACTCATCATAGATCAGACCATGACTAGCAGGGTACAACTAAGATAGTCATCAAGCTCGTGGCCTTAGTATTCATCATTACGATCTGATCGTATGACCTTAATACTCTTGCCTGGTTTATTCTCCGCTTCATTCTTGAATTCTTTGAACCTTTCAAAGATTTCCGACTTGTGTCATACACAAATTCATGTCATTGGTAAATGCGACGAAGTATGAAAACCTACCTTTTAGCTAACTTGTTTAGTGGTCCTCATACATCAATATGCATCATGCCATAATATCACTAGCCCTCTCACCTTACTGGTGAATGCGGCTTAGTTATATTTCCCAACAAGGAAGATTTACATATCTCAAACGATTCACAATCGGATGAGTCCAAGAGTCCATTTTAGTGGAGCTTGGAAATGTGTTTCTTACTTATATGGTCTAAAAGATATTGCTAAAGGCATAGAGGGTCCAAATCACTTGGTTTGACCCTATTTACATTTATGTTATAGATGGGCATATTGAGATCAAGGACACCAAGTCCATATCTCATATGAACACTAGTATAGAAAACATCAGTTGAATAAATAGAACAACAATTGTCCTTTTATTACAACTTAAAATCCTCTCTTGTCTATACAAGAAATGGAAGTGATGTTTCTATTACCAGATGGAACTAAATAACAATTATTTACTTCCATCAAGGTCCATAAGGCAAATTCAAACTCATAGGGTCAATGTAGCAACTTTTGCTCCATTTCCACTCATACGTCGACCTTTGCCTTTAGTCAAAGTCCTACTCCCTTTGATCCTTCACATTAATGTGAGATCTACATGCGGTATTAAATACCCATGATTTTGAAGTAGGTGGACTTCTTCAACACAATGCTCCAAGAGGAAGTCATACTTCCTTTCTTCTTCTTATACTCTTTCTGGTACCTTTGGCAGTTTTCCAATATTTTGTCAAACTACAATGAAAACAATGGTCTTCCTTTGCAACCCTGCTTATCAACTTCAAGATAGAAGTAATGGACTTTGAACTCGTTCTTGCCCTGGTTCTTCTCCTTGTTTAGCAGTTTTAAGACTTTCCCATTATGGACTATCACTATAGTCTACCCTTTTCTACTGTAGAGACTCTGCTCGACAGTTCTCTAGTTACATGCAATCTCTGGCAGAGGTTTGTCAGAATCATTCATAATGAGTTGACTATAATTATCCGGCAACAATTGCAGGATCATATCACTGGCCAACATTTGGCCTAAGGGAAAACCTAGTTTACCAGATTCTCAATGTACTCAATAGTATGAAGCACATGATAATTGTCTGGATTTCCCTTCTGCCAGTTCGCATATGAAAAGGGGTCTGGAAGCCTTGATGTTCTTATGCAATGCATGCTCTCAATAGAGCATCATGAAGTGCATGATCATATCATGCGCCTCCATGGTTGCGAGCATAACGCATCCTACATCCAGGACATCGATTTGATGCTTCTCGTAAGCATCCTTTTCGATCCTAGTAGGAAGTGGTTGCTCAGGAATCATTTGTTCAAGAACATACAACCTTTTCTCGTACTTGAGGATAATCCTCAAATTCTTGTACCAATCCAAAAATTTAATTCTGGATATCTTGTCCTTTGGACAATTCGCAGTTAATTCAGTGTAATACCATGGTAATTCTAAATACAGAAACATGCAGAAGATTTGTATCATGATAAAACATATTTAATAAGGTCTTTTATTAAATACGCCTCCCACTATTTTTCTCAAATCAAGGACCTTCACCATTGACTCGGAAAATCCCGTTGGAAGATTTTCTAGTAGGACCAAGATCCATATTTCACTTCATTCTAAGTCAGGCTTGGCTGATCACCCAGAACTTGGCTATTTAGGTAGGAAACTCCTTTCCAATTGCATCTCATGCAACTCTTGGATCAATTGGGTGAATAACTCCTTATTCCAATTTATCTAATAAATTGATGCCCAACTTCTTTGCCTCTAAGCCATTTCAATCCTATTGAATTCTCTTAGTTAAGTCAAACCCAATGGTTGGCAATTGGATATTACAATTATCCCATCGAGCCCCACCAAAATATAGTAAGGTGCCCTGCTTTGGCAGACCCACACTTATTCGATTCTGGCCTTGACGAGTACCACGCATCGGAAGGCATTTTCAAACGTGACTTAATATTTCCTTTTGAGGGATTTATTTATAAATTTGATCTCACCATAAGTTAAACTGTTTAAACTACTATATACAAACATGCATCTCATACATATATAGCATATAACAAATGTGACATGGTTATGGCCCCTAACACATTGATTCTTCCAAGCCAAAGAGAGAATCTAATCTAAAACCCTTGTAGCGTACAAGCTTCACCAAGCATGGTCACCTACCAAGTCGTCCTCTTCTAAAGTCATCTTCTTGTCTCTACCATAACATTACAATGGAAAGAAACCTCCTTTACATTCGAGGGGAATAGGGTGAGAAAAGAATGTACATATGGAAATTAAGAGAAAGGCACGACACACAGGCCATATTTCAAAATAATCAAAGAAAGAAAAAAAGGACTAAGGCCATAATCATTCACCATGCACAACCAAAAACATAATAAAAATTAATAATAAAATATTTATTATTATTAATTATTATTTTTAAGTGATTTCAAAAACCACTCAAAACAACACTTCTGAAATCCTCATAATCGATTACCATAATCTATTACTGCTATTCTGACTCCTCAGAAAATATCATAATCGATTACCATAATCCTCAGAAAAATGACTATTGTACTATCATAATCGATTACTGTACCACCATAATCGATTATTGTACTACCATAATCCGTCGCATAATCGATTACATAATCCATTATGTAATCTGTTATACGAACGTTCATGCAAACTCTTTGCATAATCGATTATATAATCGATTACATAGAACCTGTTTGTTTTAGATTCTGTAAAGGTAAAATCACGTTTGAAAATCACATTGGGAGAAAGCTCCTCTCACATAGCTTCCAAAATAATTGCGTCGAGAAGCATTATTTTCACGTTTGCATTGAAAATAATCTAAACCAAACAGGCACATAATCGATTACATAAGCGATTATTGTGGTTCTGACCATAATTGCCTTGCTTCCACGACGATTAGGGATCAACACTTGAGCCCTCATAATCGATTGCATAATCGATTATGACGTGTCTGGATGTAAGGTGCGCATGACAGCAACACCTGCTGTCGTCGCAAATCAAAACAAGGATTTTATAAAAACGTTTTTCACAAAACACTTTTACGATTTTCAAATATAACATGTTAAAGATCATATCTTTCAAAAAACAAAACATGTTATAATAAATAAACACACAAGACTCAAGAGAATCATCGTTTCTCAAGCGGCTCTGATACCACTGTTGGGAATTTGCGTATTTAAAAACCAAAAACGCAACGGAAAAATTCCCAATAAAAAGGATCCATGCGAATGGTCATGACTCATGATGTAGCGCTTACCTCTTGTAGCGTAGCTTTACCGCGATCACTGCAAGGGAAGAATTGTGATTCTCAATAGATCACGAGCACTACGAACAACGCTATCACCAGTACCGCAGTGGAGCAGCACCTCTACGTAGTCCACGCGAACAAAACACCGCCAGAGAAAATGTCGTGCTAACTGAAGGCAAGGGTGAGGGGACGCACCTACCAAGGTGATATGACGGCCGCTAGGTTATGCGCAGCAAGCTACTAGCGCTTAAGTGACGTGCATAGCATTATAAGCTGGCACCCACTTACCCTAACCTCATTGCGATTGTACGCTACAGACCCAATCTATAATTAATATTATTAAATCATATTTAATAAATTAATTCATTCTCCGACTATTTGCTCTATGCGTGTGACCCTGTAGGTTCTCAATAGATTGGAAATAATATTAAATCACATTTAATATTATATACAATTAGCGGCATCTAGCAATACATCATTATTACCCAATTAGTGAGAATATCGGTGATGCGATATATACCTTACGGTAACCAAAATAACCGTGCAGTAAATGTCCCTTCGTCCATATGTCTTAACTGAACACAAGGCATAAATGTGTCATCCTTGTTAAGTTCAATTATTCATTTCTCAATTCCCAAGTAGACATGTAATCACAAATGGGCCCAATATCACATATTGGCCCATTTTCACATAGCCACGCATATTTCACGTCTTCCTCTATTGAGAGGCCCATGACATTACTACTGTTATGTAGGAGGGAAGAATCCTATCTACATCACTCACATCCTTCAACATGTTTTATTGCAGGCCCAATAACTACCTTTATGATCATCCTGTTACGGATGACGTTTGATAGCATTAAAGCCAACAACTCCACATGTAGGAATTGTAGTTGTAACGCCCCGATTTTCACGTTTTCATGTTTTCTATTTCTTCAGTATTTTAATGTCTTTATTTTATTCGAGGTCTTAGGAATGGAAATAAAATATTCCGAGACCATAGTCATGCTCGACGATATCGTAGGAAGTTACGATTAAGTTTTGAGTCGAAAACTCAAACGGAGTCCGATCTGCGTTTTTACACTGACAGTATGATTTTACTGCTCAGAAGACCTCAGATGGACCCGTGAACGAGACAATAAGTCTTAGAATTCGATTCTCTAAGTTTTGGTTAAATTTCGTAAAAATTTCAGAAAAATCACTTCCTGACCTTCGTTCGGGCGGAATCCTCAATCGGGTGACGAACGGAGTCACATATGGATTTATCGGGACTCGCCAACAGATAATCTTGATATCACATCATCCCAAGACACTTGGGAGAGTATGCCAGAGCCGTCATGACGTTCGGAATTATCTGGATGCAAAATGACCAAAATGCCCCTAACCTTAGTCTTTTACACTTTTACCATTATACCCTTTTGGTAAATGACCTTTTTACCATTAAGTGAGCTCTTAAGAGGCTGAAATCAGCCCCTTACTCTCTCATTTTCGCACAGCCCCTCACCCTTTAGAGTTCCATATTTGCTCTTGAGAGAAAACTCCATTTTCATCCTTGAAAAAGCTTGAATTCTTGTTGGAATCACTTGATTCCTTGAGCAATCTTCCTTCATTTCAAGGTAAGATCACTTCTATGATCTCTTAGCTTATTTAATCTTTCTTTATTTCAAGATCAATCTTCATTTTCATGAAAAGAATTTCTTAGATCCAAAATTTGAAAATCCATAGGAAATTATAGAAAAATCCTTTTGAGGTAAGACCAAGTTCTTTGAACTCACATCATCAATCTCTACCTAAAACCAAGAGCTTATGATTCAACTCTCATCATAGCTCAAAAACCACTTTTGGGCCGAACCCTATTTGATGACGATGAATAGTGTTTTCATCAATTTTTGATTTTTAACACTTGATTTCATCCTTAGCTTTCCTAATGCCTTTGAGTCCATGAAATGGAAAACCAAAACCAATTCCTAACCTTTTTAACCTAGGGTGGCCGAAATCCTCTTTGTTAAGATTGTTGAGATTGGCTTTGATTGTTGTTTAATGTTGGATTGTTGTGTTGTTGTAGTTGTTGACGATTGCCAGGAGGTTCACAAACCGATCAACCGACTTTGATCCGGGAATCTGCTCATCAACAGGTATGGGGAGATGAACCTCATCACACCAAGATGGTGGTGGTGAAAATGGTTGTTTAAGTTATGTGTGGGTGAAACCCTTTAGTTTGGGTTCACTTTTAATAGTGAAGTTGTGTTAAGTTCTCCAAGAGAACAATGTGTGATATTTGTAGTTATGCCTTATCATGTGTTTCATGCCTTATCATGTGTTTTATGATGATGTTGTCTAGGTGAGAAAATGATTTCTTTCATGATGAAAAACCTACTTTGATTATTAGATCAAGTATAGACTATTGTGTTTATGTGCTTAACTATGATGCAATGTTGTGGGTTATGGTTTATCATGATTGTGTAAGTTTTGTGAGCCATACTTTGATTAGTTGATGAATGTAAAACTTCACATTGATTCCTAGTTGGCTATTAGCCATGACCTTGAGGAAAAGAAGGATATGAATAGTTCTTGGACAAGTCAAGTTTTGATGTAAAGAAAGTGTTTTCAATAACTTGTGTTTTCAAAGAAAAACCCTAAGTGACTTTGAATGGAATTAGATCTCAAAGTGTTTTCACCAAAGTGACACATGTTTTATACCTTATCTTTAGCCCATCTAGCTAATCAAGTGACTCAAAATGAGAAAAGAAGTGGTTTCATGAAGAGAATCAAAATGGTTCCATAAGGTTAATGTCTTGTTTTAAGGCAACTTTTCGCTAAGCGAAAACAGGGAAAGTCTAAGTTGGGCATCACTGCCTCACTTTCGCTAAGCGAATTCATATTCGCTAAGCTAACCAAGCGAGTTTCGCTACACGAATTCTGTTTCGCCGAGCGATCCAAAGAAGTCTCCAAAAGAGGTATAACCGCCTCCATTTAGCTAAGCGAAATTATACTCGCTAAGCGAATAAAGTGAAATTTCGCTACACGAATTCTGTTTCGCCGAGCGATCCAAAGGAGTCTCAAAAGAGGTATAAACGCCTCCATTTCGCTAAGCGAATAAAGTGGAATTTCGCTACGCGATGTATGTTTCGCCGAGCGATGCAGAGGAGTCCCAAAGGAGGCGTTATTGCTTCAATTTCGCTAAGCGAATGTAATTCTGCTTAGCGAATTTCCTGTTTTCAGAAAATGTAGAAAAATAGAGTAAGTAAGTGTTTCAAAAGTTGTTTCAAATCAAATGAGTTTGCAATTGAGAAGTTGTTTTGGTTTTCGAATGTTTTGGGTTTTGAAACAGTAGTTCGATGACGGACCGGTGATTCGGACCCCGATCAGTCGTTCGATTGTTTCAGTCTTGTGACTGCAACACCCTTTCCCGAGTGTCACATTCCCGAACGTTTATAAGGCCGAAAATATTTCTTAATGCGGAAAATACGATTTTTTTTTTTTTTTTTTCTTTTCACAAGATGCAATGGGATTTAGCAAAGGTAAATAATACTAATAACGAACTTAGGTTCGCCATACATTTCTAGAACAATATGCATAATAAATACAGGGACATAAACAGAAAAAGGAATAATACTATATACAGACATAAGTCTAATGTATAACTGATACAATAAGTACTAGGAGTCGTAGCTCCCAAAAGGTACTATACAAACTAACATAGTCTGGCCGACAACAAAACTAAACCACAAAAAGAAGGTCCGCCTCAGGGCTCAAGAAAACTACTGGGCTGAACCATCGTCACGTCCATCTGTTCAAACAGCAACAGCAAGTACCAACAAAAAACATACAGATATGGGTGAGATTCCCGTTCATCAACACAGCAAAACAGCAATAGTAAAAACGGGACGACTCACCGGGTAACAGCGTACCCAACATGCTTACAAGAATTCTCAATGTCAAACATATTAAGCAGTTGACAGCATAATATCATGTTAAGCAGTTAACAGCATAAAATAAGGTATTCTTAAACAGTACAATGATGTATAACAGAAAATGTAAACATCAATAGCTATGCAATGCTATGCAATGTAGATGACTCAATGTCAATGTCACTAGGTACTACTCTGACCCCTACTCCATGGAGCTAACAAAACATTCGGAGAGAGTGAATGGGAGGACATGTTCCGGTTTCTGCCAGCCATGAGCAAGATGCTACAACATTCGTAACGTGCACGTATCTGGCTTTTACGGAAACACTCTCAACCAAACATGAAAAGTACGGCATCTAGTAGAGGATATCAGTGTATTGCACGGATTCGCCACGACACAGAAGAGCTACCAACTGGTCACATGTAAGCCCTTCGAACCCTGATACCTCCCAAAAGACCATTGAAGATCGTCACCGTAAGATTCGCACCCGCATCAAGGTGTAAGCTCAACTCCTAGGCTCAAGGCCTTACAACTATGCAAATGAAATGCCAATGCTTACACAAAGCAGATGCGATCAAGCAATGTCTATCCCCCGGATAAACCTCGAAGTCTACTAAGGTTCTCTTCCTTAGGAACTATACGTGTCTTTTGAAAACAAAACCTTTATCCACCGGATAAATCTCGTGATCCCTCCGGGATCGAGTCATCACAAGACTGAAACAATTGAACGACTGATCGGGGTCCGAATCACCGGTCCGTCATCGAACTACTGTTTCAAAACCCAAAACGTTTTATGTTTGTGATTATGTCTTATGAAGTCATTGATGTACTAAGTCATCAATGGTATAGTATATGGTCTTGTTTCACCACATATTACACTTAATTATCCCTTGTCTTCAACTCTAAGTCAATTACTTAACTTAGGTTTTTAAAGCGTAAAACTTTACAGTTTGAGTTGAAATACACTCTTTATAAACAAACCATTTCTCGCGAGGCGAAGGTATATGTCGCGACGCGAGGCTGAGAAGTTTTCTTTACTGCTAGGAAAGTCCTTCTGCTTCGCGAGGCGAGGATTGGGTCGCGACGCGAGGCAGAGAAGTTATCTTTACTTCTTAGACAGTCTTTCTGCTCCGCGAGGCGTGGATATCGCGACGCGAGGCAGAGAAGTTGCATCTTCACTACTTAGGCGGTTCGCGAGGCGAAAACGACTTCGCTACGCAAGGCCGAGAAGCTGCATCTTTGCTGCTTAGGCAGTTCGCGAGGCGATAACGAAGTCGCGACGCGAGGCCGAGGAGCTGCATCTTTGCTGCTCGGGCTAGTCCACTGTCTCGCGAGGCGAGGCAAGGTTAGCCTGGCGAATGCCTTATTTTCCCTCTGTCTCGCGAGGCGAGACGGGGTTCGTGGGGCGAGTGCCCTGTTTTTCATTTTCCCTAACTCCTTCATTATTTCTTCTTTTGAAACACTTAGTTTGATTAAAAACCTATGGCTAAAGAAAAGACATTTCCCAACTTTGGTGACACACTTTAGAGGTGAAAACTTCATTTGATCTTTGGATCAAAATCACTTTTGTTTCTCTTTGAAAACATAGGTTATGAAATCATGTTTTGTTGCATCAACACTTTACCAAAACAAGAACAACATATGTTCTTATATTTTCCTCTTACTAAGGCCACAAGCCTACTCCAAAGAAAATGGAGACTTCACTTCACCAACAAAGCACATGTAGCTCAAAAGCTCATACAATTATGATAAGCCACAATACACATTTCTACATCATAATCAAACATCCAAGTCCATCACACATCATGGTCTCATAATCAAACCATAAAAGTCCATACTTGATCTAGTGATCAAAGTAGGTTTTTCAACATACATGGAAATGATTTTCATTCAATCATATCATCATCAACATATGCTAAAGCACACTACAACATACTCAAGCATAAACTCATCATAACAATCTTGTTTTCCAAGAGAACTTAACAAGACTTAACACATAAAAGTGAACCCAAACTAAAGGGTTTCACCCACACATAAACTTAAACAACCATTCTCACTACCACCATCTTGGTGTGATGAGGTTCTTCTCCCCATACCTCTTGATGAGCAGATTCCCGGATTAAAGTCGGTTGATCGGTTTCTGAACTTCCTGGCAATCGTCAACAACTACAACAACACAACAAACCAACATTAAACAACAATCAAAGCCAATCTCAACAATCCTAACAAAGAGGATTTCGGCCACCCTAGGTTAAAAGGTTAGGAATTGGTTTTGTTTTCCATTTCATGGATTCAAAGGCATTAGGAAAGCTAAGGATGAAATCAAGTGTTAAAAATCAAAACTTGATGAAAACACTATTCATCATCTTCCAAAAGGGTTCGGCCAAAAATGATTTTTGAGCTATGATGAGAGTTGCATCATAAGCTCTTAGGTTTAGGTAGAGATTGATGATGTGAGTTCAAAGAACTTGGTCTTACCTCAAAAGGATTTTTCTACAATTTCCTATGGATTTTCAAAGTTTTGGATCTAAGAATTTTCTTTTCATGAAAATGAAGATTGATCTTGAAATAAAGAAAGATTCAAGAAGCTAAGAGATCATAGAAGTGATCTTATCTTGAAATGAAGAAAGATTGCTCAAGGAATCAAGTGATTCCAACAAAAACTCAAGCTTTTCTAGGTGAAAATGGAGTTTTCTCTCAAGAACAACTATGGATCTCTATGGTGTGAGGGGCTGTGCGAAAATGATGAAGTGAGGGGCTGAGTTCAGCCTCTTAAAAGTTCACTTAAGGGTAAAAAGGTCATTTGCCAAAAGGGTATAATGGTAAAAGTGTAAAAGACTAAGGTTAGGGGCATTTTGGTCATTTTGCGTCCAGATATTTCCGAACGTCACGACGACTCTGGCATACTCTCCCAAGTGTCCTGGGATGATGTGATATCAAGATTATTTATTGGCGAGTCCCGGTAAATCCATATGTGGCTCCGTTCGTCACCCGATTGAGGATTCCGCCCGAACGAAGGTCAGGAAGTGATTTTTCTGAAATTTTTACGAAATTTAACCAAAACGTAGATAATCGAATTCTAAGACTTACTGTCTCGTTCACGGGTCCATCTGAGGTCTTCTGAGCAGTAAAATCATACTGTCAGTGTAAAATTGCAGACCGGACTCCGTTTGAGTTTTCGACTCAAAACTTAATCGTAGCTTCCCACGATATCGTCGAGCATGACTATGGTCTCGGAATATTTTATTTCTATTCCTAAGACCTTGAATAAAATACAACATTATAATACTGAAGAAATAGAAAACGTGAAAATCGGGGCGTTACAGTGACGACTCAATCCCGAAGAGATCACGAGATTTATCCTGTGGATAAAAGGTTTTGTTTTTCAAAGACACGTATAGTTCCTAAGGAAGAGAACCTTAGTAGACTTCGAGGTTTATCCGGGGGATAGACATTGCTTGATCGCATCTGCTTTGTGTAAGCATTGGCATTTCATTTGCATAGTCGTAAGGCCTTGGGCCTAGGAGTTGAGCTTACACCTTGATGCGGGTGCGAATCTTACGGTGACGATCTTCAATGGTCTTTTTGGAGGTATCAGGGTTGGAAGGGCTTACATGTGACCAGTTGGTAGCTCTTCTGTGTCGTGGCGAATCCGTGCAATACACTGATATCATCTACTAGATGTCGTACTTTTCATGTTTGGTCGAGAGTGTTTCCGTAAAGCCAGATACATGCACGTTACGAATGTTGTAGCATCTTGCTCGTGGCTGGCAGAAACCGGAACATGTCCTCCCATTCACTCTCTCTGAATGTTTTGTTAGCTCCATGGAGTAGGGGTCAGAGTAGTACCCAGTGACAATGACATTGAGTCATATACATTGCATTGCATTGCATGGCTATTGATGTTTACATTCACTGTTATACATCGTTGTACTGTTTAAGAGTATCTTATTTTATGCTGTTAACTGCTTAACATGACTTTATGCTGTCAACTGCTTAATATGTTTGACATTGAGAATTTTAGTAAGCATGTTGGGTACGCTATTGCCCGGTGAGTCGTCCCGTTTTTACTATTGCTGTTTTGTTGTGCTGATAAACAGGAATCTCACCCATATCTGTATGTTTTCTGTTGGTACTTGCTGCTTGAACAGATGGATGTGATGATTGTTCAGTTCAGTAGTCTCCTTGAGCCCGGAGGCAGATTCTTTTTGTGGTTTAGTTTTGTTGTCGGCCAGACTGCGTCAGTTTTTTAGTACCTTTTGGGAGCTACGACTCCTAGTACTTATTGTATTTCTTATGTCAGTTATACATTAGACCTATGTCTATATATAGTATTATTTCTTTTCTGTTTATGTCCCTGTATTTATTATGCATTATGTTCTAGAAATGCATGGCGAACCTAAGTTCGTTATTAGTATTATTTATCGTTACTAAATCCCATTGCATCTTGCGAAAAGAAAAAAAGAAAAATGTATTTTCCGCATTAATAAATATTTTCGGCCTTATAAACGTTCGGGAATGTGACACTCGGGAAAGGGTGTTGCATTATTTGGTATCAGAGCTGGCCGAGTCTTTTTGGGGTTTGTAGGTTATGGTCTGTCTTGTTTGTGTTGTGTTCTCTGTGTGTTTCTCTGTTGTTTGCTTTAGTTTTGTTGTGGTTCTTAAGTTTGACAGTTCTAGTTTTGAAGGTAGCAATGGCTGCTCAAAACCTGACTGCTGCTGTGAATGCCATACAGGAAATGGCTGCTGCTATGGTTAAACGTGACGAAAGAGCTGCCAGAGGTAGAGGACTGGATGAATTTCTTCGTCGGAATCCACCTCAATTCAAAGGTGAATTCAATCTTGAGTTGGCTGAACGCTGGATGCAGACGCTGGAAAAGATCTTTGGAGCTATAAGATGCACTGAGAATGACAAGGTTGTCTACGCAACCTATATGCTGGTGGAGGACGCTGAATACTGGTGGGAAGGAGCCCGTCAGATGCTGATTCACGATCAACAAGCTGTGGATTGGAATGCTTTTAAAGGAAAATTCCTGGAGAAGTATTTTCCTGCAAGCGCAAGACACGAGAAAGAGATGGAGTTCCTCCAGCTGAGACAAGGGGGAATGACCATAGCTGAATACGGGGCCAAGTTTGAAAGTCTGGCAAAGTTTTCAAATTATTTTCTGGACAACCCAAGAGAGGAGGAGTGGAAGTGCAGAAAATTCGAAGGAGTTCCGAGGATCGACTTGAAAAGAGCTGTTGTTCCTTTAGAAATTTCTGTTTTTCCGAGGTTGATGGAGAAGTGTCATCTGATCGAGATCTTGGAGCCCAAGGACAAGCGGGTACAGAGTTCTGGACCGAGCAAGTTTCAGAGAGGAAGCGGTAGTCGAGACAACAAATCTTGATGGAAGCCGTATGCAAAGTAACAAGATCGACAACAACGTTCTGTTGGAGGAAACAGTGGGAGTTTTAGTCAGTCTGGAAACGCCCCAACCAAGTGCATGAAGTGTGGGAAGAGCAACCATATCACCAGGGACTGTTCGATCAATGGGATTATCTGCTTCAAGTGTGGGAAGCCAGGACATATCTCACGTGAATGCATGCAACCAAAATTGGAACATTCTGTCAACAATGTCGAAGCTGCAAGGCCTAAGATGAAGGGCAGAGTCTACACTATGGGTGGTGCTGAAGCCTCTCAAAATGAAGACTTGATCCAAGGTCAGTGTGTCATGGGAGGTAAAACCTTAACTGTACTGTTTGATTCAGGCGCAACGCATTCCTTTATTGCCTATGACTGTGAATATGTTGGGATTACCTGTGTCTTCTTTACCTTTTGATTTGGTAATTTCTACGCCTACTGCAAAGCCTGTTATAACTGCTAAAGTTTGTTTGAACTGTTCTATTTCTGTTACAGATTAAACATTTTTGATTGATTTGATCTGTTTCCCTCTTTCGTAAATGGATGTAATCTTAGGAATGGATTGGTTGTCTTCTAATCATATCCTGTTGGACTATGCAAATAAAACCTTAGTTTTCCCTGGTTGTGAGAATTCTGGATTTTTGACTGCCAACCAAGTAAACGCTTCTTTGAAAGAAGGAGCTCAAGGATACATGTTACTATCTTCTTTGGAGGTCAAGAGCGAGCTAGTCTTAGAGCGCATACCTGTCGTGAATGAGTTTCCGGAAGTCTTTCCTGAAGACGTACCAGGTTTGCCGCCAGTTCGGGACATTGAGTTTGCGAACGATCTTGTGCCAGGAACAGGACCAGTGTCTATGGCACCGTATCGTATGTCACCTGCTGAGTTGGAAACTTTGAAGGAACAGTTGGTAGACTTATTGGGAAGCATTTTGTTAGACCCAGTGTGTCGTAGTGGGGAGCACCTGTGCTGTTGGTGAAAAAGAAGGATGGAACATCTCGTTTATGTGTGGATTATCGCCAGTTGAATAAGGTTACTATTAAGAACAAGTATCCACTTCCGAGGATAGATGACTTGATGGATCGGTTGAGGGGAGCAGCAGTTTTCTCCAAGATTGATTTGTGATCGGGTTATCACCAGATTCGTGTGAAGGCAGAAGATGTACCGAAGACAGCGTTTCGAACACGCTATGGGCACTACGAATATCTTGTGATGCCGTTTGGTGTGACGAATGCCCCAGCTATATTCATGGATTATATGAATAGGATCTTTCGTCCATACCTAGATCAGTTTGTCGTTGTCTTCATAGACAACATACTCATCTATTCACGAGACCATGAAGAATATGCTGAACATCTTAGTGTGATTCTTCAAGTTCTGAAAGAGAAACAGCTATATGCAAAACTGTCCAAGTGTGAGTTTTGGCTCGACGAAGTGCAGTTTTTGGGTTATGTAATTTCAAAGGAAGGAATTTCTGTAGATCCGTCGAAAGTCGAAGCAGTTCTTGAGTGGGAAAGACCAACCACAGTGACTGAGATACACGGTTTTATGGGTTTGGCTGGGTATTATCGGAGGTTCATTGAGGGATTTTCTAAGATTGTAGGACCTCTTACCCAATTGACGAGGAAGGACAAAGCGTTTGAATGGACTGAAGCCTGTGAGCAAAGTTTTAGAGGCTGACTACATCACCAGTGTTGATATTGCCAGATCCAAGCGAATCTTTTGAAGTGTACTGTGATGCTTCATACCAAGGTTTAGGCTGTGTTCTGATGCAGAATCGGAAGGTGGTAGCGTATGCCTCGAGACAGTTGAAAGTGCACGAGAAGAATTACCCAACTCATGATTTGGAGTTAGCAGCGGTAGTCTTTGCGTTGAAGATTTGGAGGCACTTCTTATATGGTTCAACGTTCAATGTCTTCAGCGATCATAAGAGCTTGAAGTACCTGTTCGATCAGAAAGAGCTCAACATGAGGCAAAGACGGTGGCTGGAATTTTTGAAGGACTATGACTTCCAGTTGCAGTATCATCCGGGAAAAGCTAATGTGGTAGCGGATGCCCTGAGTAGAAAAGTGTTACATGTGTCTGCCATGATGGTTAAGGAACACGAGCTATTGGAACAGTTCAGAGATATGCATCTGTCCGTGGTTAGTATGCCAGGAAGACTATGTGTGGGTATGGTTACAGTATCATGTGATCTGATGGATCAGATTCGAGAGAAACAAGTATACGACCAGTACCTGGAAAAAGAGCAAAGGAATCTAAAGAAAGGGATGACGTCTGAATACAAAGAAGGAGCAGATGGAATCCTAAGACGAGGAGAACGGGTTTGTGTGCCAAACAACCCAGAGATAAGAAGGTTAATTCTGGACGAAGCTCATAGAAGCAAGTTAAGTATGCATCCAGGGTCAACCAAGATGTACCAAGACCTGAAGCGGTTGTTTTGATGGCAAGGCATGAAAAGAGATGTAGCTGATTACGTGGCGTCTTGCTTAGTGTGTCAGAAAGCAAAGGTTGAACATCAGAGGCCATCTGGAATGTTACTTCCATTGGATATCCCAGAGTGGAAATGGGACGGCATAGCGATGGATTTCGTAACATGTTTGCCAAGGACACGATTCCATTTGGGTTATAATTGATAGGCTTACAAAATCAGCTCATTTTCTACTGATTAATCTCAAGTATTCCATGGAAAAGCTTACTCAAATTTATATCAGTGAGATTGTGAGATTGCATGGAGTACCTTCAAGCATCATATCGGATAGAGACCCGCGTTTTACTTCGCGTTTTTGGCAAAGTTTACATGAAGCTTTAGGAACGAAGTTACGACTAAGTTCAGCTTACCATCCTCAAACTGATGGACAATAGGAAAGGACGATTCAGTCTTTAGAGGATATGTTGAGGGCGTGTGTGTTGGAACATGCCGGTAGTTGGGAGAATTTCCTACCGTTGATAGAGTTCACCTACAACAACAGTTATCATTCGAGTATAGGGATGGCACCCTACGAAGCTTTATATGGACGATGTTGCAGAACACCTTTGTGTTGCTACCAAGATGGAGAAAGTGCTTGATTAGGACCTGAACTAGTGCAACAAACAACTGAGAAGGTGAAACTGATTCAAGAAAAGATGAGGATAACTCAGAGCCGACAGAACGGATAAAAGACGTAGGCCACTTGAGTTCGAGGAAGGGGATCATGTGTTTTTGAGAGTCACTCCGATGACTGGGGTGGGCAAGGTCCTGAAGTCCAGAAAACTCACTCCAAAATTCATTGGACCTTATCAAATTCTTCGTCGGATAGGTCCAGTAGCTTACCAAATAGCTTTACCGCCTTTTCTATCCAACCTTCATAATGTTTTTCATGTTTCGCAATTGCAAAAGTATATTCCTGATCCCAGTCACGTCATAGAGTCTGATTCAGTACAGCTAAAGGATAACCTAACCTATGAGACATTGCCGGTTAAGATCGAGGACAGGAGAGTAAAGAAACTGCGAGGGAAGGAGATAGCATTAGTCAAAGTTATCTGGAACGAGACTACAGGTGATGCTACCTGGGAAAGAGAGGAGGACATGCAACAAAAGTATCCGAGTTTGTTTTAAGAGGTACGTATAATTTCAATGACGAAATTCTTTTAAGAAGGGTAGGAATGTAACGCCTCGATTTTCACGTTTTCTATTTCTTCAGTATTTTAATGTCTTTATTTTATTCGAGGTCTTAGGAATGGAAATAAAATATTCCGAGACCATAGTCATGCTCGACGATATCGTAGGAAGTTACGATTAAATTTTGAGTCGAAAACTCAAACGGAGTCCGGTCTGCGTTTTTACACTGACAGTATGATTTTACTGCTCAGAAGACCTCAGATGGACCCGTGAACGAGATAATAAGTCTTAGACTTCGATTCTCTACGTTTTGGTTAAATTTCGTAAAAATTTCAGAAAAATCACTTCCTGACCTTCGTTCGGGCGAAATCCTCAATCGGGTGACGAATGGAGCCACATATGGATTTACCAGGACAAGCCAACAGATAATATTGATATCACATCATCCTAGGACACTTGGGAGAGTATGCCAGAGTCGTCATGATGTTCGAAATTATTTGGACGCAAAATGACCAAAATGCCCCTAACCTTAGTCTTTTACACTTTTACCATTATACCTATTTGGCAAATGACCTTTTTACCCTTAAGTGAGCTCTTAAGAGGCTGAACTCAGCTCCTCACTCTCTCATTTGGCACAGCCCCTCACCCTTAAGAGTTCCATAGTTGTTCTTGAGAGAAAACTCCATTTTCATCCATGAAAAAGCTTGATTTCTTGTTGGAATCACTTCATTCCTTGAGCAATCTTCCTTCATTTCAAGGTAAGATCACTTCTATGATCTCTTAGCTTCTTTAATCTTTCTTTATTTCAAGATAAATCTTCATTTTCGTCAAAAGAATTTCTTAGATCCAAAACTTTGAAAATCCATAGGAAATTGTAGAAAAATCCTTTTGAGGTAAGACCAAGTTCTTTGAACTCACATCATCAATCTCTACCTAAACCCAAGAGCTTATGATTCAACTCTCATCATAGCTCAAAAACCACTTTTTGGCCGAACCCTATTTGATGATGATGAATAGTGTTTTCATCAATTTTTGATTTTTAACACTTGATTTCATCCTTAGCTTTCCTAATGCCTTTGAGTCCATGAAATGGAAAACCAAAACCAATTCCTAACCTTTTTAACCTAGGGTGGCCGAAATCCTCTTTGTTAAGATTGTTGAGATTGTCTTTGATTGTTGTTTAATGTTGGATTGTTGTGTTGTTGTAGTTGTTGACGATTGCTAGGAGGTTCACAAACCGATCAACCGACATTGATCCGGGAATCTGCTCATCAACAGGTATGGGGAGATGAGCCTCATCACACCAAGATGGTGGGGGTGAAAATGGTTGTTTAAGTTATGTGTGGGTGAAACCCTTTAGTTTGGGTTCACTTTTAATGGTTAAGTTGTGTTAAGTTTTCCAAGAGAACAATGTGTGATATTTGTAGTTATGCCTTATCATGTGTTTCATGCCTTATCATGTGTTTTATGATGATGTTGTCTAGGTGAGAAAATGATTTCTTGCGTGATGAAAAATCTACTTTGATTATTAGATCAAGTATAGACTTTTGTGTTTCTGTGCTTAACTATGATGCAATGTTGTGGGTTATGGTTTATCATGATTGTGTAAGTTTTGTGAGCCATACTTTGATTAGTTGATGAATGTAAAACTTCACATTGATTCCTAGTTGGCTATTAGCCATGACCTTGAGGAAAGGAAGGATATGAATAGTTCTTGGACAAGTCAAGTTTTGATGTAAAGAAAGTGTTTTCAATAACTTGTGTTTTCAAAGAAAAACCCTAAGTGACTTTGAATGGAATTAGATCTCAAAGTGTTTTCACCAAAGTGACACATGTTTTATACCTTATCCTTAGCCTATCTAGCTAATCAAGTGACTCAAAATGAGAAAAGAAGTGGTTTCATGAAGAGAATCAAAATGGTTCCATAAGGTTAATGTCTTGTTTTAAGGCAACTTTTCGCTAAGCGAATTTACTTTTGCTAAGCGAAAATAGGGAAAGTCTAAGTTGGGCATCACTGCCTCACTTTCGCTAAGCGAATTCATATTCGCTAAGCTAACCAAGCGAGTTTCGCTACACGAATTCTGTTTCGCCGAGCGATCCAGAGAAGTCTCCAAAAGAGGTATAACCGCCTCCATTTAGCTAAGCGAAATTATACTCGCTAAGCGAATAAAGTGAAATTTCGCTACACGAATTCTGTTTCGCCGAGCGATCCAGAGGAGTCTCAAAAGAGGTATAACTGCCTCCATTTCGCTAAGCGAAATGATACTCGCTAAGCGAATAAAGTGGAATTTCGCTACGCGATGTATGTTTCGCCGAGTGATGCAGAGAAGTCCCAAAGGAGGCATTATTGCTTCAATTTCGCTAAGCGAATGTAATTCCGCTTAGCGAATTTCCTGTTTTCAAAAAATGCAGAAAAATAGAGCAAGTAATTGTTTCAAAAGTTGTTTCAAATCAAATGAGTTTGCAATTGAGTAGTTGTTTTGGTTTTCAAACGTTTTGGGTTTTGAAACAGTAGTTCGATGACGGACCGGTGATTCGGACCCCGATCAGTCGTTCGATTGTTTCAGTCTTGTGACGACTCGATCCCGGAGAGATCACAAGATTTATCCTGTGGATAAAAGGTTTTGTTTTTCAAAGACACGTATAGTTCCTAAGGAAGAGAACCTTAGTAGACTTCGAGGTTTATCCGGGGGATAGACATTGCTTGATCACATCTGCTTTGTGTAAGCATTGGCATTTCATTTGCATAGTCGTAAGGCCTTGGGCCTAGGAGTTGAGCTTACACCTTGATGCGGGTGCGAATCTTACGGTGATGATCTTCAATGGTCTTTTTGGAGGTATCAGGGTTGGAAGGGCTTACATGTGACCAGTTGGTAGCTCTTCTGTGTCGTGGCGAATCCGTGCAATACACTGATATCCTCTACTAGATGTCGTACTTTTCATGTTTGGTCGAGAGTGTTTCCGTAAAGCCAAATAAGTGCACGTTACGAATGTTGTAGCATCTTGCTCATGGCTGGCAGAAACCGGAACATGTCCTCCCATTCACTCTCTCCGAATGTTTTGTTAGCTCCATAGAGTAGGGGTCAGAGTAGTACCCATTGACATTGACATTGAGTCATATACATTGCATTGCATTGCATGGCTATTGATGTTTACATTCACTGTTATACATCGTTGTACTGTTTAAGAGTATCTTATTTTATGCTGTTAACTGCTTAACATGACTTTATGCTGTCAACTGCTTATTATGTTTGACATTGAGAATTTTAGTAAGCATGTTGGGTACGCTGTTGCCCGGTGAGTCGTCCCGTTTTTACAACTGCTGTTTTGTTGTACTGATGAACGGGAATCTCACCCATATCTGTATATTTTCTGTTGGTACTTGCTGCTTGAACAGATGGACGTGATGATGGTTCAGTTCAGTAGTCTCCTTGAGCCTGGAGGCAGATTCTTTTTGTGGTTTAGTTTTGTTGTCGGCCAGACTGCGTCAGTTTTGTAGTACCTTTTGGGAGCTACGACTCCTAGTACTTATTGTATTTCTTATGTCAGTTATACATTAGACCCATGTCTGTATATAGTATTATTTCTTTTCTGTTTATGTCCCTGTATTTATTATGCATTATGTTCTAGAAATGCATGGCGAACCTAAGTTCGGTATTAGTATTATTTATCGTTACTAAATCCCATTGCATCTTGCGAAAAGAAAAAAAGAAAACTGTATTTTCCGCATTAATAGATATTTTCGGCCTTATAAACGTTCGGGAATGTGTCACTCGGGAAAGGGTGTTGCAGTAGTGACTTCAAGTCAAAGGACTACTTCACTATGGTCGCCATGAGAAACGCTTATGACACTTGCATATCTATTATGTAGTGTTCTCATAGTGGGTCAATCCAGTACAAATATTACTCCTAATATTTGCACCTGTGTGTTGACTTGATATCGCATATCCATGACCCGTGAGATGTGGTCATCAGTCTACTCACACAATAGTCTCCATGTATTATTGTTGTCCTAATTAACAATAATACTCGACTACGGATACTTTAAGAATAGTGTTCTATAGTTTAATGGGATCTCACGATCAAGTCACATTTGATGTTCCATTAAACGAACTGCCTATTCTAAGGACATTGTTATGATAAATACTAATAACATAATAAATTCATGCCTTATTCATATATCAGATATACGATCAAAGTCATGATGCAAATGATGATCTATTCAAAATAGATTGGCCACTAGGGCTTACACCAACAGATACTACAGGAGGTTCATCGAGGGATTCTCATAGATTTCTTACCTTTGACGCAATTGACAAGAAAAGGGAAAGTGTTTGGATGGACAGAAGGGTGCGAGGCTAGTTTATAAGAGCTAAAAAAGAGGCTAACAACATCTCTGGTACTAGCCGTGCCAGATCCATCAACGTCGTTCGATGTGTATTGTGACGCATCGTATCAAGGCTTGGGTTGCGTACTCATGCAAGAGAGGAAAGTAGTGGCTTATGATTCCAGACAGTTAAGAGTGCATGAATGGAATTACCCAAACCATGACCTAGAGTTGGTTGCGATAGTGTTTGCGTTGAAGATATGGAGACACTATCTCTATGGTGCTAAATTCAACGTGTTTAGCGACCATAAAAGCTTAAGGTATCTGTTCGACCAATAGGAGTTGAACATGTGGCAGAGAACATGGATGGAATTCATAAAGGATTATGAATTCAACCTACAGTACTACCCAGGGAAGACCAACGTGGTAGCGGGTGCATTGAGTCGAAAATATTTGCGTATGTCTGCAATGATGATGAATGAGTTGGAGCTTCTGAACAATTCCGAGATTCGAACCTAGACGTGAAGTGGTACTAGTCTTACCAGATCCATCGATGTCGTTCGATCTGTACTATGACGCATCGTATCAAGGCTTGAGTTGCGTAATCATGCAAGAGAGGTAAGTTGTAGCGTATGCTTCCAGATAGTTAAGAGTGCATGAATGGAACTAACCGACCCATGACCTAGAGTTGGTCGAGATAGTGTTTGCATTAAAGATATGGAGACACTATCTCGATGGTGCTAAATTAAGCGTGTTTAGCGACCATAAAAGTTTAAGATACCTGTTCGACCAAAAGGAGTTGAACTTGCGACAGAAGAGATGGATGGATTTCATAAAGGATTATGAATTCAACCAACGGTACCATCCAGGAAAGGCTAACGTAGTCGCGGATGCATTGATCCGGAAATCTTTGCGTATGTCTGCTACGAAGGTGAAAGAGCTAGATTTGATGGAACAATTCAGAGTTCTGAATCTAGATGTGGAGCTATCTAGAGGCAAGCTAAGTTTAGGAAAAAGCCAATTATCCATTTTTGATATAAATCCTAAACACTTTATTCCTAACCAAATGGAAAAAAAATGTAACTATCCTAGTTACACTTAGGCCACTCGGACATCTTGCCTTGGAATGAGACAATAATTTCCTTTTCCTTGTTCGTGGTGTCATAAACCATAAATGGAAAAAACTAATCTAACCTAAAATGATTAATCTTGTCCTTAAGCTTTCTCTAAGCAACAACACACCATCCCTTTACATCTTAACCCTCCATTGTCATAGACCATTTTATGAGCAAGTTTGAATGAAAATTTGGAGACCAAATGGAGAGAAGGTTCGGCCACTTAAGGGTATTCTACCCAAAAATCACTATTCCATTCATTTAACACTTATCACTCAAAAACACCAAAGTTCAAGTTTCTCTCTTCTCTCACTTCTCCTTCCCTATTCGGACAAGCCTTGGTGAGTATGCTACTCATTTTAATTCATCATTTTGACTACATTTCCTTGTTCATCTTCATGATCTAAACAACTTTCATTTTTTGTATTTCTTCATTTGAAGTTATTTGCACTAAGTTCGTCGAGGATCTTCAAGAACACTCCAAGCTTCTTGAACTTACCTATGAACCTCTTACTCAAGAGTAAGTTTCTAATTTAGTTCCTTTGCTTTTGTACTCTTGAGAATACATTTGAGTTATCATGTTTACGATGTTGAAAGTCGAGTTTTTGAACTTGTTTATTCTCCTTATTAGGTCACGGTTTAGGCTTGTTTGTTGGTGACCAAGTTTTCTTCTCTTACTATCCAAGGAAGCTTCACAAAGGTAATGGGGGAGTGAACCATATCACACCTTAATGGTGGTGGTAAAGGCCTCCTAGTTTTGTTTGAGGAAAACCCTAGAGTTAGGGTTTCCTTATAAAGTTCTTTACTTTGTTCATATTGATATGTGTGTTGTGGTGTTGGTGTAATGGTTGTGTTTATGCGTTGGTGTTGAAAAATCATTTTGGCATGGTGAAAAACTATTCTTAGGTTGAAGACCTAAGGATAGGATTTTTGAATGATGATCTTGTTCATGCTTTTACTACTTGATGGAATGTTAATATGTTGAGATGATTTTCATGATGCTATAATATTGTTGGATGGCTTGTATTTTTGTGAAAAATAACATGATGGTTTCGGCCTTGTCTTTTAAAAATGGGAAGCCAAAACTTCTATGTTCAAGTAGTGGTTCAATGAACTTAAAATGGTTCCAAGAAGGCAAAACAAAATAAAAAGACCTATCCCACTTCCATAGGGCATTCAGCCTTGACATGGTTAATAGGGTTAGGAACTTAAAATGTTGATTTTAAGGGGTTTAATGAGTTCATACTAAGGTATAAAGGTTATAGAAATTAAAAAGGTTCCCACAGAAATCAAGTTTTAGTTCCAAAGAATGAAGTGTTATAAAATGAGTATTTTGGCTTCATATGAAAAGTATTTTAAGAATAGGAAGGTTTGAGGTTTATCAACCCTTTGATCTAAAATGTTGTTTTAAGGTAAAGGTTTTCAAGAAAAACAAAGAGTTTTCTACATAGTCCAAGTTGTTTTTCAAGGGTTTTGAGTAGTAAAACCTACTTTAAAAAGAAATGAGAATTCTTGTAAATGTTTTCCTTGTAAACCATGAGTCTTTTACACCACTATTATCCATTTAGAATCTTACAAAATAAATGAGCTATAGTAAAGAGGTGATTCAAAGTAAGATGTATTTTCCTTTTTACACTAAGTAAAAGAAAAAAGAAATCATTTCAAAGAAGTTTTAAACTAAATTAGATATCTTATGAGTATACTTATAAGTTTTCAAACTATGTTTGATAAAGGAGATTTCATGAACTAATTTATTACCAAGGAAAGTATTTTGACGATTTACTATAATTAGCGTAAACATGTATTATCTTCAAAAAGGAAATTCAACGAGTTCCACAATGGACTCACAAAGATTAAATAAAATATATGTCCCTACACCTTGTGGTCATGAAAAACCATGTCCCACACCCTTGATGATTTAGGTCATCTAAGGATCCATAATGCTTTACCACAAAGAATTACGTATACAAGATAAGTAATTTTTCCTTTGATAGGTAAGTGAGAAGATATGATGAAGGAATCCTTGTGGATTCTGCTTTCCATAATACGCTTAGGATATTGAATAATATATCATAAGACATGAACATCATTTTACGAACGACAAAGGTGCACGTGGACGCAAGGAACGGAACCATGAATGGACGACTGATGGCGAGTCGTGTGGAAGTGGGTCCCATAGGGGTGCCCTGTGGTTTATCAAGAGATAAACGTCGTGCTATAGTAATGATGTATTACTTGTATTGTGTTGTGGCATTGTCTTGGTGCGCATACGCATTTGTGCATGAGTTGGGCGTTATGCCTGGGAGTTGAGCTTACACCTTGGTGCAGGTGAGATTGTCTAAGGTTGTGATTTTGAGGATCTTGGGGACGTTGGGGGTTGGGGAGGACACATGTGGCCAGAGAGTAGCTCCTCTGTGGGGTAGGTACCCATCGAAAAACACTAACGTCTTAATATCGGGCAAATCATGATTTGGGTAAAGAACGTCTAGCGTGAGCCGTTATAGCTATTGTAATCTTGGATGTGGTATTGTGGGGCTAAGATAATGCAGACAATGTTCTCCCAATCACTCACTCTTGTTATGTTTAGCTCCATAAAGTAGAGATCTGAGTCATGTTGCATATTGTGTCATTGCATACTTGAGTTGATAATTGACCCATACTGTTGTTGGTTGATATATTAACTGTGATGCTATGTGATGAGTTAATATGTTATGGATGCCTATGTGCTATATGCTATTTAGGTGTGTGTGTGTGTGTGTGTGTGACTTTTACAACTGCTATTATGGTTGTGCGATGTGCGGAATCTCTCCATTACTTTTGTTGTTACGCTGCTCGCATGGTTTCGTCTGATTCTTGTTAGTAGTCATGGCGAGTGACCCATCGTCCCAGCTGACCTTGGATTTCATTTTGCACGATGGTGATGATGCTTGGACGATCCATCTCGACAGGCGTCACACTTATACGAGGGCTGTGAGCCTCACCAGCAAGAGGGAGTCACCATACTCGATGATGTCCTTGTCTGAGAGAGTCTGCACCTTACGCATCAATGGAGGGGGTAGCTCAGGGATCACCCAGCCACCACCACCACCAGCTGACCAACCACGCCTACCGTGTGTCCAGCCTGCAGTTCTTCCGGTGGAGCTCAGAGACGTGTACGTAGACTCTTCTTCCATACCGCCACCACCTACTGTACCATCTAATTCTGCCTTACTCATACCTGCTGTCGATTTCTGTTCCCATGGTCCTACCCCCGGGGCCTGCTTTTGTTCCTTCCAAGCTACACCCTCAGGTTCCCCGCCAGCAGGCGAACATGAGAGTGACTGCTCGTAAAAGCACACCAGCCCATGCTACGGTAGCCTTTTCTACCCCCTACTCTGTCTCTAGTCGGATGATGAGGAGATGAAGGAGAAGGAGGAAGAGGAGGAGGTCCTGGAGTATGTGTCGGAGGTAGCCCCCACCAGCACCAGTCAGGATGCATGGTTGTTGAGGACCGACAAGGAGCTTCTACGGTACCCGGAGCAGATTATGGGCGGGTACCACATGCAGTTTTTGGAGACATTCGAGGAGGAGGAGGATAACCCAGAGGAGTACTACTCTGACGAGTAGTACTGTGCTTGTTATGGCCAGTCTCTAGTGTTTCCCCCGTGTCTGTATGTTTATGATGTATCTATCCCCTTCCATTTCTTTTGTGGAGCTGCGTCTCCTGCAGCTAGGGTTTATTTTCTGCGCCTTTCGGTTGTATCCTTACAGTTGTACTGGTTTAGATCAGAACTATATATTATATATATGAAAGCTATTGTTTCCCTGCCACTGAATGTGAGTATATATTTATATATACGTACGTAAATGTTATCAGACCTTGCAAGGAAAAAAAATAACCCATATTTTCGGTATGCTCTTTATGTTTCTGCATCTTATTTTCGTCTTGTGTTAAATAATTGTGACCCCTAAAGTGGGGTGTTACAGTTTCCAAACTTCCAAGGACATAAAAGAGGTGTGATGCAATTTGGGTAATCGTTGACAGGCTTATGAAAAGTGCTCATTTCTTGCCGATCAACCAGAGTTATTCTTTGGAGAGGTCAACCCAGATTTACATCAAGGAAGTTGTAAGGTTACACGGAGTACATTCAAGTATAATTTCGAACCGGGATGCGAGATTTACTTCCAGGTTTTGGCAGAGTCTAAACAGTGCTTTGGGAGCTAAGCTAAGGATAAGTTCAGCTTAACATCCACAGGCGGATGGTCAGTCTTAAAGAACGATTCTATCTTTGGAGGATCTGTTAAGAGCATGTGTTCTGGAAAACACAGGAAGTTGGGATGATTTTCGTCCACTAATTGAATTCACATATAACAACAATTTCCATTCAAGTATTGGCATGGTGCCTACGAGACACTGTATGGAAGAAAGTGCAGGGCACCGCTCTGTTGGTATGAAGCTGGGGAGAACCAGTTGGTAGGCCTGGAGATGGTGCAACGAACAACGGAGCAGGTTCAGATGATTCGGGAAAAGATGAAAGTCGCATGGGATCGACAGAAAAGATATAGTGTAACACCCCGTTTTCTTTCAAGCTTTCTAAGAAGAGTAAGTTGTGTAAATGAGTTTATATTTTTATCCCAGGTTTAGAAAATGAAATAAAATAAACTAACATCATAGTCACGCTCTACGTTATCGTAGGAAGTTACGGTTAAATTTTGGGTCAAAAACTCAGACAGAGCCCGGTCTGTGTTTTTCACTAACAGTATGATTTTACTACTCAGACGACCTAATTTTGATATATGAATGAAACGGTTAGTCTTAGAATTGGATTTCCAACATTTACGTTAAATTTGGAAAAAATAGGTTCCGACACTTTATTCGGGCGAAATCTTAAACCGGGTGACGAACAGAGCTAGATATGGATTTATCGGGACCTGCTAACGAATAAACGTGAAGTCACATCAAGTCACATCACCCAGGAAAGCATGTCAGTGTCATGATGACGTTAAAAAATATCTGGACGTCAAAAGGCCAAAATACCCTTAACCTTTTTCATAATTACCATTTAACCTTGTGTGAAAAGACCATTTACCCCTTAAGTGAAATTTTTTGGACCTTCCTACCCTCACCTTCATCTCACACACCCCTCCCTTCATCAAACCTCACCATTCACTTCTTCCTTCATAACTCACATTTCCTCACAGTTTCTCATCTTTTCTCTCACTTTTCTTAGGAATTTCTCAAGTGATTTGTGAAGCAAAGTTGATCATCTTGCTCATTTCATCCTCTAAGAGGTATGAACTTCTCCTTTGGTCTCTCAATCTTCATTTTCTTCCATTGAAAACATTTATCTCCATGAAGCTTCAACTTCTTGATCCAAACTTCAAAAATTCATAGAAAATGTAGAAAAATCCTTTTAATGTCAAACCAATTTCTATGAGTTAGTTGCATTGCCCTCTTTCATAATCCAAGAGATTGTAACCAAAAGAGTTCTCTAACCCATACGGGTATGATGAGGCCGAATCACATATGTTGAGAAAGCTTGAGTTTTTTATTCAAGTTTTGAGTAATGAGACTTGTTTTAGTGTTAGGTATACCTAAGGATTATCCGTCCAAGAGATTGAAACCAAATGAAATCCCTAGCTTTTTATTCTATACATGGCCGAACCATAAGTCTAAGGGAATAGGAAAAATTTGTGTTGTTGTATATTGATGTTTGATTGTATGATTGTAGTTGGTGTTGAGTATTTGGACGAATAATCGGGAGATTCGCGAACCAGTCGGACAAATTTTCATCCGGAGGGTTACTTCACCAAAAGGTATGGGGAGTGAACCTCATCACACCAAAATCGGTGGAAGGTGAAAATGGTTGTTTAAAATTGTTTGGGTGAAAACCTTTTGTTTTGGTTCACTACTTTATTTGTGAAGTTTTCTTTGAGAACAAGATTGTAATAAAGGTTCTATGCTTAGAATGTGTTTATGATGAGGCATGCTTGGATGGAAAAATATTTCTATAGATCAAGTAAGGATTTTTATGCTTGATTATGGTTGAATGATGCAAGATTATTATTCATCATTATATTGTGAGCTTTTGAGCTATTACTTGACAAGTTGGTGAAGCAAAATCTTCACATCCCATGTAAGGGAGCATTTGGCCTTAACCATAAGCAAAAGGAAGAACATGAGTTGTTCTTGAACATTAAATGTTTTTGAAAGTTAGAAAATGTTTTAGTAACTTGTATTTCAAAACAAAATCAGAAGTGATTTTGATCCAAAGATCAAATAGAATTTCAACCTTCAAATGTTTTTACTAAGGTGAAAATGTATTTTTACTTTGGTCATAGTTTATCCAATTAACTAAGTGTTTTGAAAGCAAAATGATGAAAGTGATTTCCTGGAAGTAAAAGTAATATAAAGTTACCTTAGGTTTTGATGGGATATCACCTTCATTTTAAAACTAAGTTAACAATCAATCTTCAAAGTATAAAGTGGACTTTGTCCTCACGAACACAAACATGAAACGTTTTGGGTTTTGGAACAATAGTTCGGTGACGGACCAGTGATTCGGCTCCAGGTCAATCGTTCAATTGTTTTAGTCTTGTGATGACTCGATCCCTGAGGGATCACGAAGTTTATCCGGTGGATAAAAGTTTATAATACAAAGACGCATATAGTTCCTCAGGAAGAGAACCTTAGTGAACCTTGAGGTTTATCCGGTGAATAGACATTGCTTTATCGCATCTGCTTTGTGTAAGCATTGGCATTTCATTGCATGAGTTGTAAAGCCTTGAGCCTAGGAGTTGAGCTTACACCTTGATGCGAGTGCAAATCTTACGATGACGCTTTAAATAATCTTGGAGGTATCTGGGTTGGAAAGGATTACATGTGACCAGTTGGTAGCTCTTCTATGTCGTGGCGACTCCGAGCAATACACTGATATCCTCTACTAGACACCGTACTTTTGATGTTTGGTGTAGAGTGTTTCCGTAAAGCCAGATACGTGCACGTTACGAATGTTGTAGCATCTTGCCCATGGCTAGCATACACGGAACATGTCTTCCCATTCACTCTCTCCGACACTTTGTTAGCTCCATGGAGTAGGGGTCAGAGTTTTACCCTTGTGGCATATATGGCATTGAGTCATGTACATTGCATTGCATTGCATGGTTGTTGATGATTACATTTACATGTTGTAAATCGCTATTCTGTTTTCGAAGATGCCTTATATTATGCTGCTAATTGATTAACATGATATATTGAGATTTATGGTATGCATGTTAAGTATGTTATTACTTGGTGCATTGTCCCATTTTTACTTCTGCTATTTTGCTGTGTTGATGATTGGGAATGTCGCCCATATCTGTATATCTTCTCTGCTGGTATTGCTGTTTCTGGTTAAGAAGATGGGCGTGATGACGATTCAGTTCAACATATACTTTCAGTCCGGAAGGGGACTCCTTTTACTGTTTAGTTTGGCCAGGCTGTGTCTAAGTGTCAGTTGTACCTTTTGGGCAGTTATAACTCTTAGTACTTATTATATGCTTATTATCAGTTAGGCTTGGACCTATGTCTGTATAAAGTATTGTTTATATTTATGTACTTTAATTCAATATGACTTCTAGAAATGCATGTTGAACCTAAGTTCATTTATTATTACTTACCTTTACTAATCCCATTACATCATTGCGAAAAGAAAAGAAAAGAAAACCGTATTTTCCGAATTAATATTATTTTCAGCCTTACAATCATTCGGGAATGTGACACTCGGGAAAGGGTGTTGCATTATTTGGTTTCAGAGCTGGCTGAGTCTTTTGGGGTTAAAAGGTTATGGTCTGTCTTATTTTTGTTGTGTGTTCGCTATGTGTTTCTCTGTTGTTATCTCCGCAAGGAAGATAATGTTGTTTGCTTTGGTTGTGTTGTTGTCCCTTGAGTATAACAATTCTGGTTTTGACGGTAGCGATGGCTGCTCAAAACCTGAATGCTGTTATGAATGCCATATGGGAGATAGCTGTTGTGATGGCTCAACATGATGAAAGAGATGCTGGGGGTAGAGGACTGGATGAATTACTCCATAGGAATCCACCTCAATTTAAGGGTGAGTTCAATCTTGAGCAAGCTGAGCGTTGGATCCAGACTTTGGAGAAAATCTTTGGAGCTATGAGGTGTACCAAGAACGACAAGGTTGTCTACGCAACATATATGCTGGTGGAAGATGCTGAATACTGGTGGGAAGGAGCCCGTCAGATGCTGATGCATGATCAACACGTTGAAGACTGGAATGCTTTCAGGAGGAAGTTTCTTGAAAAGTACTTTCCTGTAAGTGCGAGGCACGAGAAAGAGATGGAGTTCCCCCAGCTGAGACAAAGGGAATGTCTGTAGCTGAGTACGGGGCCAAGTTTGAAAGTTGGGCAAAGTTCTCAAACTATTTCTTGGACAACCCAAGAGAGGAGTGGAAATGCAGGAAGTTCGAAGGGGGTCTGAGGCTCGATTTGAAAAGGGTTGTGGTTCCTCTGGAGATTTCTGTGTTTCCCAGGCTGATGGAAAAATGTCGCCTAATCGAGAGCTTGGAGCCTAGCAAGGACAAGCGAGTGCAAAATTCTGGACCGACTAGATTCCACAGAGGGAACGGTGGTCGTGACAACAGATCTCGATGGAAACCATATGCAAAGCAGCAAAATCAACAACAACGTTCTGTAGGAGGAAGCAATGAGGGTTTCAGTCAGTCTGGAAACGCCCCAATCAAGTGTATGAAGTTGGGAAGAATCGTGCTACAAGAGAATGCTCAATCAAGGGGATTATATGCTTCAGGTGTGGGAAACCGGGGCATATTTCACGCGACTGTGTGCAACCAAAAGCTGAACATTCTGTCAACAATGTGCAAGCAACGAGGCCTAAGGCAAGGCTAAATGCAAGAGGTAGAGTTTATACTACGAGTGGCACTGAGGCTTCTTAGAATGAAGACTTAATACAAGGTCAATGCGTCATGGGAGGTAAAACCTTAACTGTACTGTTTGATTCAGGCACAACGCATTCCTTTATTGCATAGGACTGTGTGAACCTTTTGGGATTGCCTATGTCTTCTTTACCTTTTGATTTAGTAATTTTTGCACCTACTGCAAAGCCTGTTATAACTGCTAAAGTTTGTTTGAATTGTTCTATTTCAGTAAAAGATTGATTTGATATGTTTGCCTCTTTCGCAAATGGATGTAATCTTAGGAACTATACCATTGATGATTTAGTTCATCAATGACTTCATAAGACAGTGAATCAATCTTTATTTCATTACTTGAAACTCAAGGAATTAATATATTAGAAAGGATCAAAGACTTATCTAAGAGGATTCTCAATCCTTCTTCATAATACTTAGGACTTGAGACATAAATCATAAGACACGAATGCAAACATGAAATGTTTTGGGTTTTGGAACAGTAGTTCGGTGACAGATCGGTGATTCGACTCCAGTTCAATCGTTCAGTTGTTTCAGTCTTGTGTTGACTCGATCCTGGAGGGATCACGAGATTTAACCGGTGGATAAAAGTTTATATTACAATGACGCCTATAGTTCCTAAGGAAGAGAACCTTAGTGAACCTTGAGGTTTATCCGGTGGATAGACATTTTTTTATCACATCTGCTTTGTGTAAACATTGGCATTTCATTGCATGAGTTGTAAGGCCTTGAGCCTAGGAGTTGAGCTTACACCTTGATCCGGGTGCGAATCTGACGGTGACTTTTTAAATAATCTTGGAGGAATCAGGATTGGAAAGGCTTACATGTGACCAGTTGGTAGCTCTTCTGTGTCGTGGCGAATCCGAGCAATACACTGATATCCTCTACTAGACACCGTACTTTTGATGTTTGGTGTTGAGTGTTTCCGTAAATCCAAATACATGCACGTTACGAATGTTGTAGTATCTTGCCCATGGCTGGCATACACGGAACATATCCTCCCATTCACTCTCTCCAACACTTTGTTAGCTCCATGGAGTAGGGGTCAGAGTTTTACCCTTATGGCATATGGCATTGAGTCATGTACATTGCATTGCATTGCATTGCATGGCTGTTGATGATTACATTTACATGTACATCACTATTCTATTTTCGAGGATGCCTTATATTATGCTGCTAATTGACTAACATGATATATTGAGATTTATAGTATGCATGTTAAGTATGTTATTACTTGGTGCATTGTCCCATTTTTACTTCTGCTATTTTGTTGTGTTGATGATTTGGCCAGGCTGTGTCCAAGTGTCAGTTGTACCTTTTGAGGAGCTATAACTCCTGGTACTTATTATATTATCAGTTAGGCTTAGACTTATGTCTGTATACATTTTTGTTTCTATTTCTGTACCTTAATTCAGTATGACTTCTAGAAATGCATGGTGAACCTAAATTCATTTATTATTACTTACCTTTACTAATCCCATTACATCATGGCGAAAAGAAAAAGAAAAAAAAACTGTATTTTCCGCATTATTATTATTTTCGGCCTTATAATCGTTCGGAAATGTGACGCTCGGGAAAGGTTGTTGCATACAGTGATAAGAGGAGGAGACCCTTAGAGTTCCAGGAAGGCGATCTTGTCTTTATGAGAGTCACTCCAAGAACTGGAATTGACAGGGCAATCAAATCCAGAAAGCTTACCCCCTGGATTCATTGGACCATTTCAAATCCTTCGTCGAATTGGTCCAGTTGTCTACCAAATTGCTTTACCTCTCAATCTATCCAATATTCATGATGTTTTCCATATATCCCAACTCAGAAAATATGATCCTGATCCATTACACGTGATAGAGCATGAATTAATACATATAAGAGAGAACTTAGAATATGAAGCACTGCCTGTACAAATCGAGGATAGGAGGGTTAAAGAACTCCGCGGAAGACAGATTCCCTTAACCAAGGTCATATGGGATGCTACAACAGGAAATGCTACATGGGAAAGGGAAGAGGACATGCGACAACAGTACCCGAGTATGTTCTAAAGGTACGTCGAATTTCGGGGACGAAATTCTTTTTAAGGTGGGTGGTAATGTTACGCCCCGTTTTCTTGCTTAAGGTGTGGGACATTAACTAAGCATGTTTACGGGCTTAATTATGTTTTTAATTGAAATAGACAGATGCAAACACTAGAAGGGGGTTGAATGGTGCTTGACAAATTTATGCGGAATTTAGAAACTTTTTCGCAAGCACAGACGGGTTATGATAGACGAGTAAACACAGACAGGTCAATCAGACTGATAACTAGTCTGAAGGTTTTCACAGAAAACACACAATCATGCAAGATAAAAAAAGATTTGATAAACACAATTATAAACCCCTTTAGTTAGATGATAGTTAAGACAAATAATCAAAACTAAAGAGTTAAGAGAAAGAGAGATCACTCAGCGGGTTTTATCCTGGTTCACCCCTTAACAATGAGGCTACGTCCAGTCCTTGGCAGCACCAAGTTTTCTCACTATAACTGATTTAGGTTATAGGACAAACAAGTATTATTTTCACACCTAGCCTCTTCAGGCTCCAGACGGGTATTGTTTTCACACCTAGCCTCTCCAGGCTCCAGACAAGTATTGTTTGCACACTTAGCCTCTTCAGGCTCAAACGGGTTTGTTTGAGCGAAGTTGTAAAAAGATTACACATTGCAAGTCTTTCACAAGCACTCAGACGAGTGTATTAAATGTGAAGTTCTAAAAGACTGCGTAATAACTTCAAATGATTGAAGAATAAATAATGAAAGAATGAAGATTAAAATGCACAGAGTAATTGCTCTTGATTGCTTTGATCGTTCTCTTGTCTACTTGAAACTTCGAAGTCTTCTTCATTAAATAGGTTTCAAGATTTTAAAGCCGCTAGACACAAAGTCCGAAGGCTTGGCTTCTTGCAGATCTTTAATAAATGCAATAGAGTCGTTCTGATCAGCCATTAAAGCATAGGGAACTTCGCTTGTTCTCTTTCATCAGAGTGATACAGACTTCTGATATACCTTTGGTCTCAGCAGGTTTGTATACGTGCTTTTTGTTTGCAGAGGGAAGACTTTCCCTTTTGGTGTAAGATGCAGTTGTGTTCAAGCAAAGCACTTTGATGAAGTTCCTTATGAGAGTTGAGACAGCTTTCATCCAATGTATTCTTTAACGTTAGTCACTAGACGGATGAGTAGCTTCATTAGACGGGTTGACTTTTTAACAAAGAGATGGCATCCGTTGCAAAGTCTTTTAGAGGGTGAGTCTTCCTTTGATCGGACGGTTGAAGATTCATTAGATGAGTGAACTTCTCTTAGTTCAGACGAGTGAACCTTAGCTAGTTCAGACGAGTGAACTTATCTCAGTTCAGACGAGTGAACTTTAGTTAGTTCAGACATGTGAACTTAAGTTAGTTCAGATGGGTGAACTTATCTAAGTTCAGACGAGTGAACAGTTCATATAGACACTTAATGTTTTAATCTGTACACTAAGTAGACGAGTTAAATACCACAGACGGGTTCAATTAAATCATTGAATAACTGTTTTAATCTCATCAAAACTAAGGTAAATGCACATCAGACATTTGGAGACTCAACAATCTCCCCCTTTTTGATGATGACAAAACATGTTAAATGATTTAATGAACTTAAGAAAATTCACATAAAGCAGTCATGTATATGATCAGACAGATTAAAAACATTGTTCCATAATTATAACATACTCAAACAGATAAGCATTTAACTTTTTATCTTAGTCTTATTTTAGTATTTTCTCCCCCTTTTGACATTATCAAAAGCAATAGAATATAGACAGAGAGAAAAGAAAAGATACATCATATTTAGATAAACAGTTGTTCATATCAGACAGTTGTAACATTAAAACATTTTTCATTTAACTTTCTCCCCCTTTTGTCATAATCAAAAAAGAGAAACAGAGGAGGTAATTTGTATTTAACCATCATTGGCTGTGTACAAAATAATTTAAAAAGAAAATTACAAATAAGGTACTAAGAGAACAAAAAGAGTTAAAAGCAAGTTTGTCCTTTGGTTTTGCCTAAAGGCTTCTTCAACTGCTCCCCCTGAGCAGATGCATCCTCTTTGATGGTTTTAAAAACGAAGAGAAAAAGATTTGAAAACGTAAAAACGAAATACCTTTCAAAAGAAAAAAAATTTCCCTTTTAAAGACCAAAGACAGTTGTAATTTTAAATGAAAGCAACAAAAAGATGGAGGTTTAAAAAAAATTGATTTAAAATAAAAACAGCCATGTACACATTTTGCCTCAGAGAGAGAAATGGCATTAAAGATAATAACCATTTAAAAGAAAATATTTCAAATAAAGAGTATGATTCAAAGAGCCAGACGATTAAACATAGACGGGTATCATAAACACTCATCAGACAGGTTTTTCAGCAAAGCAATGTGTATTCAAGTTGTCTCTTATAAACTTAAACCTATCCTCAGCTAAAGGTTTTGTAAAGATATCAGCCCATTGATTTTCAGTTTTAACAAACTTAACATCAAATACACCTTTTTGAACATAATCTCTTATGAAATGATGTTTGATTTCTATGTGCTTAGCCTTATAATGTTGTACGAGATTCTTGGTTAAGCAAATAGCACTAGAATTATCACACCAGACAGGTATATTATGTTCAAATATAGAGTAATCTTCTAGTTGATGTTTTACCCATAATAGCTGTGAGCGGCAACTAGCAGCAGAGAAATATTCTACTTCTGCAGTTGAGAGTGCGATAGTCGTCAGTCTTTTGCTTGACCAGGAGACTAAGTTTGCTCCAATGAAGTGACATCCTCCACTGGTGCTTTTCCTTTCAATTCTATCTCCAGCAAAGTCAGCATCACAAAAACCAACTAATCTGTAATCTTGTGTTCTCAAATACATTAAACCAAGATTAGTGGTTCCAAGCAAATATCTAAAGATTCTTTTAACAGCCTTAAGATGAGATTCTTTGGGATCAGATTGGAATCTAGCACACATGCAGACACTAAATTGAATATCAGGTCTGCTAGATGTTAAGTAAAGAAGAGATCCAATCATACCACTGTAGACAGTTTGGTCTACCTTTTTACCTTCATCATCTTTGCTTAGATTAGCATTAGTCTGCATTGGATTTTTCATGATCTTTGAGTTATCCATTTTGTACTTCTTTAGAATCTCCTTGATGTACTTTTGTTGATGGATGTAGATTCCATCACACGTCTGCTTGATTTGCAGTCCAAGGAAGAACTTCAATTCTCCCATCATGCTCATTTCAATTCTGCTTGCATCAACTTAGAGAATTCTTTGCACAATTTTTCATTAGTAGCTCCAAATATAGTATCATCAACATATATTTGAACTACTATGAAGTTATCTTTTGAGCATTTCTTAAACAAAGTTGTATCAACTTTTCCTCTTATAAAACCATTATTCATAAGAAAAGAACTAAGTCTATCATACCATGCTCTAGGCGCTTGTTTTAAACCATATAAAGCTTTTTTAAGTTTGAAAACATAATCTGGTTTTTCATTATCTTCAAAACCAAGAGGTTGTTTAACATAAACTTCTTCTTCAATTATTCCATTTAAAAAAGCACTTTTTACATCCATTTGAAATAAAGTAATTTGATGTTGTGCAGCATATGACATGAGTATGCGAATAGCTTCTATTCTAGCTACAGGTGCAAAAGTCTCAGTATAGTCAATACCTTCTTGTTGGTTGTAGCCTTGAGCTACTAACCTTGCTTTGTTTCTGACAACTCTGCCATCTTCATCTAGCTTGTTTCTGAAAACCCATCTTGTTCCAATAACAGACTTGTCTGTTGGTTTGGAGACAAGTTTCCAGACATCATTCCTTTTGAACTGATTAAGTTCCTCTTGCATAGCAAGAATTCAGCTTTCATCTTCAAGAGTTTCCTCAATATGCTTTGGTTCAATTTCAGATAGAAAAGCCATATTGCTTGACACTCTTAAGACAGATCTAGTTCTAACACCTTCAGAGGGACTTCCAATGATAAGATTTTCAGGATGATGAGCTTTGAACTTCCAGTCTCTTCTGAGATCATCATTCTGATGTTGACTTGACTGATGACTCGTCTGCTCCACTTGTCTGAAAGACTCCTCGGCAGATTCAATTTTTGATACGTCTGGCTGTTGACTCTTCTGCTGGGTAAGATCAAGTCCTGCAAGATCATCTTCTAGATCTGATAATTCCCTAACAGTTTTTAGATTATCATTGAATTTTACATGAATGGATTCCTCAACAACAGAGGTTCTAGAGTTAAAAACTCTATATGCCTTAGACACTTCAGAATATCCAATGAAGATACCTTTGTCTACCTTGGAATCAAACTTTCGAAGTTGATCCTTGGTAGTTAGGATGAAGCATTCACATCCAAATGCATGGAAATAAGATATGTTGGGTTTTCTACCTTTCCACAATTCATAAGGAGCCTTCTTTAGGATAGACCTTATAAGTATTCTATTTTGCAACATGCAGTGTTTACTGCTTCAGCCCAGAAGTACTTAGGGATATTATTTTCATTGAGCATTGATCTAGCCATCTCTTGCAGAGATCTGTTCTTTCTCTCAACCACTCCATTTTGCTGTGGAATTCTAGGTGCAGAGAAGTTGTGAGAGATTCCATTCTCTTCACAGAACAGTTTGAATTGCTCATTTTCAAATTCTCCCCCATGATCACTTCTAAGGGTAGAAATACAGAAACCTTGGTCATTTTGTACTTTCTTACAGAATACAGAGAAGATCTTAAAAGACTCATCCTTGTGGATTAAGAAAAGTACCCAAGTAAATCTAGAATAGTCATCAACAATGACAAATCCATATTTCCTTCCAGCTAAACTGGCAACACTAACTGGTCCAAACAGATCCATGTGTAACAACTGAAGGTCTAGAGGTTGATACAAGGTTTTTTGATTTGAAACTTGATTTTATTTGTTTACCTCTCTGACATGCATCACATAAAACATCTTTCTTGAAACTAATATCAGGCAATCCTCTCACAAGGTTATCCTTTTTCAATTTCGAAATAAGTTTCATACTAGCATGTCCTAGTTTTTTATGCCATAACCATCTTTCATCCTCTTTAGACATCAGACAGGTTACACTTTGATCTGAGAGTTCAGTTAGCTCAATCTTATAAAGATTTTGCTGTCTATTAGCTGAAAAGAGGGTCTTGCCACTCTTATCTTTGACTATGCATTCATTCTTAGTGAAGGAGACATCAAATCCACTATCACATAATTGACTTATGCTAAGTAAGTTGTGTCTTAGTCCTTCAACCATAAGTACATTTGAGATAGAGGGAAGAGGGGGTTTACCACCAATTGTACCAACACCAATTACTCTTCCTTTTTGATTGCCTCCAAAGGCAACAAATCCACCATTCATAAACTGGAGGTCTTGGAACATAGACCTTTCTCCTGTCATATGTCGCGAGTAGCCACTGTCCAGGTACCAGCAGAGGTATCTGCTTTATCCTATTAAGGATGTCTGCAACAGAAATTATTTTATCTTTATGTACCCATATTTTTCTGGGTCCTTTTCTGTTAGTTCTAGGAGTCTGTGAAGACTTCCTCTTCTTCTTGTGGAACACTTAGACATAACATGTCCAGCCTTTCCACAGAAGTTATAGACGGGTCTAATTCTAACTGGAATGGGTTTAACATAGATAGTTGAAGATTTTGTTGATACTTTATGATCAGCTTGATGATCATATCCAATGCCTTCTTTGTTAAGAGAGTGTCTCTGACATCCTAGCAGTTTTGTCATATTATCTCTGCCATTAACAAATCTAGCAAGATCAGAAGTGAGCTCCTTCACTTTCTGTTGAAGTGTGACCACTTCTTCAGAATGTGATGTTTCACTTGAGATCGAAGCTTCATCAGACTTTTCAATCCTCAGCTGGCTATTCTCTTGAGATTTTTGTTTATGCTCACTGAGGAGTTTAACATAATCTCTTGAGGGATTTGAAGGCCTTAGATAAGCCTTTGGATTCCTCTACCAGCTCATCATAAGCATCATGCACTTCCTCAAGTTCAGAATGTACCTCAGTTTCAGGTTCTGAATCTATATTGGCCATCAGACAGAGATTGGCTTCCACTTCTGTCTCTTCTCCTTCAGAAGATGAGCATTCGAGATCTTCCCATGTGACCATCATTCCTTTCTTCTTCTTTCTGAAGAACTTCTGTTTGGAAGCTTTCTTCAAAAGGGGCATTCAGGTTTGATGTGACCAGGCTTCTTGCACTCATAGCAGACAACTGGACTCTTGTCTGTTGATATGGATTCTTTGTGGGATTTTCTGAAAGGCTTCTCCTTTCTGAACTTCTTCTTTTTCTTGAGCTTTTTCATCTTTCTGGTCATGAGAGAAGTCTCTTCATCATCATCAGAATCCTCATCATCAGACTCGTCTATGTCACAGTCAGACTCGTCTGCTTTTGAAGCTTTTAAGGCTTTAGCTGCCTTTAGATCAACTTTTAGAGCAACGGCTTTGCTCTTTTTGATTGACACATCTTCATTGAGCTCTTGCTCATGAACAGTGAGTGTGCCAAGAAGTTCATCCATAGTAAAGGAGGTGAGATCCTTAGCTTGAGAAATAGCAGTGACAAGAGGTCTCCACTGCCTTGGAAGACTTTTGAGAATCTTAGCAACTTTCTCAGCATTAGTATATGTTTTACCAAGAGAGTTTAAACCATTAGTAATAGTTTGGAATCTACCAATCATTTGAGCAACAGATTCACCTTCATCCATGGTGAACAATTCATATTTTCTAACAAGAATAGAAATTTTAGATTCTTTTACCTTTGCAGTTCCTTCATGTGTGACAGATAAGGAGTCCCACATTTCTTTAGCAGAATCACAAGCACATACCTTTTCAAACTCTTCTGGACTGAGAGCACAGATTATAGCATATCTGGCTTTATGGTTTAGATCCCATCTTGTCTTTTCTGCAGGTGTCCACTGAGCCTTAGGCTTGTCTGAGCCATCATTATTTTAAGGAGTGTAAGGACCATCAGTAATGACATCCCATACATCAGAATTTGTTGACAAGATGAACCAGTGAAACTCTTCTTTCCAGTAGTTATAATTTGAACCATTGAAAAAGGGAGGTCTGGTCATAGAGCCTCCTTCATGTTAAGGGTTCCCACTTGAGCTTGCTCCAGAATTCATTGTCTATTCTTCAGGATCTTTTCTCTACACTATTAGGTGCTCAACCCAGAGGCTGAGCTCTGATACCAACTGAAATAGACAGATGCAAACACTAGAAGGGGGTTCAATGGTGTTAGACAAATTTATGCGGAATTTAGAAACTTTTTCGCAAGCACAGACGGGTTATTATAAACGACTAAACACAGATAGGTCAATCAGACTGATAACTAGTTTGAAGGTTTTCACAGAAAACATACAATCATGCAAGATAAAAAAAGGTTTGATAAACACAATTATAAACCCCTTTAGTTAGATGATAGTTAAGACAAATAATCAAAACTAAAGAGTTAAGGGAAAAAGAGATCACTCAGCAGGTTTTATCCCGGTTCACCCCTTAACAATGAGGCTACGTCCAGTCCTTGGCAGCACCAAGTTTTCTCACTATAACTGATTTAGGTTATAGGATAGACAAGTATTATTTTCACACCTAGCCGCTTCAGGCTCCAGACGAGTATTGTTTTCACACCTAGCCTCTCCAGGCTCTAGACAAGTATTATTTGCACACTTAGCCTCTTCAGGCTCAGACGGGTTTGTTTGAGAGAAGTTGTAAGAATATTACACTTTGCAAGTCTTTCACAAGCACTCAGACGAGTGTATTAAATGTGAAATTCTAAAAGACTGCGTAATAACTTTAAATTATTGAAGAATAAATAATGAAAGAATGAAGATATAAATGCACAGAGTAATTGCTCTTGATTGCTTTGATCGTTCTCTTGTCTACTTGAATCTTCGAAGTCTTCTTCATTAAATAGGCTTCAAGATTTTAAAGCCGTTAGACACAAAGTCCGAAGGCTTGGCTTCTTGCAGATCTTCAATAAATGCAATAGAGTCATTCTGATCAGCCATTAAAGCATAGGGAACTTCACTTGTTCTCTTTCATCAGAGTGATACAGACTTCTGATATACCTTTGGTCTCAGCAGGTCTGCATACATGCTTTTTGTTTGCAGAGGGAAGACTTTCCCTTTTGGTGTAAGATCCAGTTGTGTTCAGGCAAAGCACTTTGTTGAAGTTCCTTATGAGAGTCGAGACAGCTTTCATCCAATGTATTCTTTAACGTTAGTCACTAGACGGATGAGTAGCTTCATTAGACGGGTTGACTCTTTAACAAAGAGATGACGTCAGTTGCAAAGTCTTTTAGACGGGTGAGTCTTCCTTTGATCAGACAGTTGAAGACTTCATTAGATGAGTGAAATTCTCTTAGTTCAGACGAGTGAACCTTAGCTAGTTAGGATGAGTGAACTTATCTCAGTTCAGACGAGTGAACTTTAGTTAGTTCAGACGTGTGAACTTAAGTTAGTTCAGACGGGTGAACTTATCTAAGTTGAGACGAGTGAACAGTTCATATAGACACTTAATGTTTTAATCTGTACACTAAGTAGACGAGTTAAATACCACAGACGGGTTCAATTAAATCATTGAATAACTGTTTTAATCTCATCAAAACTAAGGTAAATGCACATCAGACATTTGGAGACTCAACACTAATGTGTTGAAGAAGCCATAGTTCAAATTTGGGACAATTTATCCTTGGAACGAGCCTAGAAAGTGGAAAAATGTGAAAGAACAGTTTTGATCTGCGTCCAACACTTAGACGTGGAGAAACCCCACGCTCAAACATTGACAATTGATGCTCGAGTGTGGGTCGCACGTCAGAGCATGGAAGGGTGTACGCATGGCGGTACACGTGTCAGCGCGCAAGCGACACGTGGCAGAGACGTGGCGATCAGGAGGCCACGCTCAAGCATGGAAAAACCACACGCCAGAGTGTGCCCACACTCAAGCGTGGAGTGTTCCCACGCTCTAGCGTGGATAGGCTGACAACAAGCCTTATGTTTCTTCTCTCGTTTTCGTTTTGGGGGAAAACTCAAAAGTTTCAGCATTTCCAGAGGCTAGAGAGAGAGAACTACGGTTCTTGTGAGAGAGTTTGATCCCGGAGGAAATCGAGGCATCAGATTGTGATTCTGACTAAATCGTTGTGATCAGGTCTGCGATCACTACAACCTACCCCTGTCGATTTTGCGATTCGTCAAAGGTAAGCTCAAATCCCTAACACATCGACCTCGATGTTCTTAGTGTTCTTCGTGTTCTTCGCGCTTTTCCTTTGAATTTCTCTTTGGTTTCGAGATCGCCCTAGGGTTAACGATGTTGCTTACATGTTGTTCCCATTATTAGGGCAAAGTTCGTGATTATGGTCGTGCGAGCTCCTGGAGGAGGTTGCAACTGCAAGATTGGTGGCTGAGGAACCACGTGGTGGTGGCTGTGGTGGTGGTGTTGTGGTCGTGGTCGTGGTCACACAGTCTTTCAGGTGGGGAGAAACAACTGTTACCGTCAGGAAGGCAAACGTAGTGCAGAATGTATACATGTGTAAGGGAACCTTAAACCCTACTAGAGGTTGAGCCCGTGGCAAAGTACCTAAACCCTAGGTATAGGTATCTTTGAGGCTATCACCGCTAAGACGATTCCCTAGGCTAGACGATGTTTGAGTGTTGTATGTTTTCTATGTGTTGCATGCTACATGTTTACATGCTATATATGAGGATATACATGTTTTTTATCTCCCACAATATCTTTCAAGCCTATTCCTAAGCTTCCAACTAGGTCTTAAATAAACACAAAATAGTTCACACAAGCATCCAAAGCCCTAATTGAGATTAACCAACTCGATTAGAGTCGCAGAAAATCGAGATGTTACAAGGATTTTGATGTATTTTGAGTAGGGGTGGTGAGTGCTATCAGTATGAGAGTTTTCTCTTAGTTCTGATATATTTTGTTTATTTGTATCTTTTGATGTACTCCGTATGTATATACTACTTTAGCCTTGCTGATAGGGCAACTCATGCATGTATATATCTTCTATGTTTCGTAGCTGTGCTTTAGTTTAGTTTCGTATCCGCTTTTATCTTTTCCTGCTTCTCTTCGTTTTGTTAATAAAGCGTGCTAACATTTATAATACGGTTAAGGTTAGTTAATATCTTAGGTTCTTTAATGGGACAGTGGGTCGTCTCAGTGGAAGCTGTTGTTAACTGGGAAAGCCCTAAGACGGTAAGTGAGATCAGGAGTTTTCTTGGGCTAGCAGGATACTATAGGAGGTTCATCGAGGGATTCTCGAAGATTGCGTTACCTCTGATGCAGTTGACGAGAAAAGGACAAGCGTTTGAATGGACCGAAGAGTGTGAGGCTAATTTCCAAGAGCTAAAAAGGAGGCTAACAACATCTCTGGTACTAGTCTTGCCAGATCCATCAACGTCGTTCGATGTGTACTGTGAGCATCGTATCAAGGCTTGGGTTGCATACTCATGCAAGAGAGGATAGTGGGCCATACTGTAATGACATTAGCTGTTTTATCCTCAGTTAAAGTTATTTGCCAAGGATAATCGATATTATTCTTGACTGCATAAACATGAAACCAGTCAAAAAATTGAATGTTTTCCTTAACGTTGTTAAGAAATGTATAATATTCATTCTGAATATTTTCTCTATTTGTTCCCTGATAATGTTGAAAGAACAACTCCCTTTGAGGTTTCCATTCCTCGGAGTAAAAGCTCTTTCTAAGGGATTCCTTATCAATAATGAACTTATAAATCATTATAAGACTCATTAAGGGAAGAATAAGTTGGAGACTGAATAAATCTCTGATCATCTTCAGTCTGATACATTGATCTCGGGATACTAGATGATGTATCTAATCCCTAAAAGTTTATAGTTTGGTTTGAAGCTTAGGACAAAGTTGAAAAAGATTGCCTTGATGGGACAGATCTAAAATCTTCAGATCTTATACTATTTGTTCTGTATGAGCTACATGAGTTTCGCCTATCAAAGACTAACTCAACTTGCCCTGATTGGGACTGGACTATCTTGTTGAAGTCCGATATTTCTCTTGGTAAAGCTGGTGTTGCTTTATCCAAGATCCGTCTTTCTGGTAAGACTACATCTTTCCAGAAGATTATCTTTGGGACTATGACGTTCGCTTTGGTCACGTCCATGAGAAACAGAGTTGTTTTTTTTTTTTTTTTTTGGGGGACTTTAGAATTACAAGAATTCATTACCTTGTACTGAATCCTGTAAAGCAAAGCAGTTGGGATGGATCCGGGTTTCATATCTAAACCACAGATCTTGATATTTAAGAACAAAGAATCCAAGATATTTCTATCTTGTAAACTCAAAGTTCTATTTGGATAACAATTAAAATAAATTGGACCTTAACTAGGCTAGTTTCTACAGTGCCTAAGAGAGAATCTTGAAACTTGTTGTGCCTAATATCCCTTAAGCACATTAAAATTGACGCATTTAACCCTTCATGGATTAAAGGTTTTACAGCTACCTGAACACATCCTACGTGTAAGTATCTATATTTTTGTTTGTGAGTTTTGATTGTTTCCATTGAGAGAAGATGGAATTCTTCACTCTCTAGGTTGATAGGAATGTTTCTCTCTATGGTCTTTATGACGTAATCAAAATGCAAAAAGAATTTGCCTTCTAGTTTTTAGAGTTCTTTTGTGGGAATTCTTGGGATTTCCCAGTTATCAATATCTTGATTGATATTTTTAAAACAGATTTCCACTTGGAAAACACTGTTTGGATTGGTAGGAATCTCAGATTCCCGAAGAGATGAAGAAGAAGGTTGGGAGGAGCGGAAGGAGAGCTTAGAGAAGGAGCGAGATAGCATGATTTTCATGATTCTGATATCATTGCCTTCCTTTGGTTCCATAGTAACAATAAGATAGAACTAAGCCATATCTTTCTGAAGGGTTTTCTTAAAACTATACAAAAGAGAGAAAACACTTCTATACAGAAATATTAGATCTTATTATTCTTACCATAGCTACACATTTCCAACTTAACCAAAAGCAACCGGAAGATGCCAATATTTTATTTATCATGTTCAAGCATGGACGAATTAGACTTACTGCCTCTTACCACAACGAGGATTTACTGCTACAGCTTTAACAAGATAAATCAAACATGAGCATAATGTTCTTACCCAGTTAAGAGGTGCACAAACCAGTTAAGCATAATAATATCTGAGTGAAAAGAAGCATAAAAAGAAAGCATAAAAGTTAGGAGGCAAAGCCTTCCATAAAACTCTTTTTTTTTTCCAGAAAGATAAGATTTCAGATCCATTATACTGTTCCTACCTCCCATATATATATATATAACCATACATAGATGGTCAAGATTAAAAGTTGGTTAGTGATCATATGACCACTTAAAAAAGTCATGTGACTTTATGTTCTAATCTTGACCATTCATGGTTTGATCCAAAGGCTAAGATTTGCTCCTCTCACTCTCATATAAAAACACTCCTCTATATATATATATATATATATATATATATATATATATGTTATTTAATATACGCTTTCAAAATTCGATATTTTTTCTTAAATTTTAAATAAAAGTTTCATAAAAATTTTAAATATACAAAGGATATGGAGAAGTCAATTTAAATTAGGTTTAATTGAGTTGGTCCCTGAACTATTTGGGAATTTTCAACTAGGTCCTTCAACTAAAAAAGTTTCTAATTAGGTTTCCGAACATATATAAAATTTTCAATTAGGTCCCTGGACATATATAAAATATTCCATTAGGTCCCTAAGGTAGCAAATCCATTACCGAATTGTGAAATTGAATGGAATATTCGTGAGTCCCTCCAAGCTGGACACCCAAATCAGAAATTTGTCCATAATTATTGAGAATTTGGAACATCTAATCATGTAATTGACCAAAAAATTTGATGCATACACATAAGTATGATTTCGAACACATTAGCAATTTTCAGTTGATTACTTGAATAGAAGTCCTAATTCCCAATAATTATGCACAAATTGCTGATATGGGTGTCCAGCTTGAAGAAACTAACAGATATTTCGTTCAATTTCACAGTTCAGTAATGGATTTGCTATCCAACGACCCAATTGAAAATTTTATATATGTTCAGGGACCCAATTAGAAATTTTTTTAGTTCAAGGACCTACTTGAAATTCCCAAATAGTTTATGGACCAACTCAACAATTAAACCTTTAAATTAATATGTTAAAGGTTGATTTGATGATTAACTAATCTGTGGTGTGTTTGCAAAACCCTATCAATTCGACTATTTTATTTGCTTCCAATCAGCATGTTACATTCTCTGGATTATGGGAGAATCAGTTACTTTATATGGTTGCAATCTATGCAGCTACTACTTATATATCAAGAAGGCAATTGTGGCAAGAGTTAAAGGACTTACAATCTACTTATGTTGGTGCTTGGTGTTTAATTGGTGATTATAATGTTGTGTTGGGTGCCCATGAGCATAGGGGAAGAGGTCTTCCAGCTCAAATTTCCTGCAGTGAGTTTAAAGCTTGGGCTGATGATTGTAATCTTACTCATTTACCTAATAGAGGAGCCTTTCTTACTTGGAAGAATGGACCAAGAGGAGCTGTTATGACTGAAAAAAGATTGGATAGAGTTTGTTGTAATGATGGTTGGTTGGATTATTGGTCAAATATCACATGTTGCACTTTGACAAGAAGCCAATCAGATCACTACCCGATTCTGTTATCTCTTCAGAAATCTGTAATTTTACATAGTTCTTCATTTAAATTTCTTAAAATGTGGGCTGGTCATAATGATTGTTATAGCATTATTGTTGATTCATGGAAGCAAACTGTAGTTTGCTATCCCATGTTTGTTCTCAGTCAGAAATTAAAGAATCTGAAGATTATATTGAAAGAGTGGAACAAAAAGCATTTTGGAAATGTGCATCAAAAGGTCGATCAGGCCTTGACTGCTATGGATTTAAATTCAGGAGGAGGTTAGTCTGCTTTGGTTATTCAGATGAGCTCTTTGAGAAAGAAAAATTAGCTCAGAATGATTTAATTCAAGCATTACATTTTCAAGAGCAGTTCTGGAAAGAAAAATCTAGATTGGATTGGCATGCATATGGAGACAAAAATACTTCCTTTTTTCATAAGGTAACAAAGATCGGAAACTCTACAAAAAGAATGACTATGCTTAGGAAAGACTATCTAATTCTTGATAAGCCTGATGAGATTGAAGCTCATGTTTTCAACTTCTATTCAAATTTGTTTGCTACTGAAAATTGTTGTATTGAGAATGATTTGGTTGATAAAGTTATTAATGCTTTTGTCAGTAGAGAAGATAATATCATGCTTACAAATTTGCCTTCTTTGGATGAAGTACAAAATGCAATTTTCTCAATAAATGCAAATGGTGCACCTGGTCCGGATGGTTTTGGAGGTTTCTTCTTTCAAAAATATTGGGAGATTGTTGGTATTGATGTCTTTCATGCAGTTCTGCAATTTTTCTAGCAAGGATGGCTATTACCAAGTCCGAATTCTAATCTGGTAGTTCTGATACCTAAGACTCCTGGGGCTGATTCTATAGGTCATTATACCAATTGCTCTTGCAAATTTTAAATTTAAGATTATTAAAAAGGTGTTAGCAGATAGATTGGCCAAGATTGGTCCTAAAAGTGTGTCTAAGCAGTAGAGAGGATTTATTCAAGGTAGACAAATTACAGACTGTATTTGTGTGGCCTCAGAAGCAGTTAATCTCTTAGATAAAAAAAATCTTTTGGTGGAAATCTAGCATTGAAAATTGATATTATGAAAGCATTTGACACTATGGATTGGAACTTTCTTTTAAAAGTCCTACATCAGTTCGATTTTGATCCTGTTTTCTATCATTGGGAAAAAGTTATATTGTAGTCTGCTAAACTCTCCAGATTTGTGAATGGTAAGGCAGTTAGTTACTTTTCTTGTAAGAGGGGGGTTAGGCAAAGTGACCCTCTTTCTCCTCTTCTTTTCTGCATTGCAGAGGATGTCTTTAGCAGGGGTATTTCTATGTTAGTCCAACAAAATCTATTGTCTCCTATGGCAAGTCCAAGAGGTTATAAAGTTCCAAGTCATGTTATATATACTAATGATATTCTGATTTTTTGTAAAGAAACAAAGAGAAATCTGGATAATCTCATGTCTTTATTCCACAGGTACAATGAAGCATCGGGTCAGATTATTAGATGTGACAAATCCAAGTATTTTTCAGGTTCTATCCCTCCTAACATGTTAGCTTTTTTAACAAGCAATTTGGGTTTTAGTTCTGGTGAGTTGCCTTTTATTTATCTAGGGGTGCCTTTATTTAAAGGGAAACCTGGAAGCTCTCACCTAAAGCCTATTGCTGATAGAATAAAGACCAAACTTGCTACATGGAAAGGACACATGCTTTCCATCATGGGTAGAGCTCAATTAGTAAAATCTGTTATTCATGGGATGCTTATCTACTCATTTCATGTCTATTCTTGGCCTCTTTCTCTCATTAAGTTGACAGAATTAGTTTCATGTTTAAATGTATTTGTTGTAAAGCGATTTTAAGATAATTTATTTCGTTTGAATTGTATAAAAAAATCACTGTTATATAATAAATTACAAAAAAGGGTAGCAGTTTACTTGTATAATTTAATAATATTTATTTGATAGTTAGTTTTGTTGAGATAAAATGGAAAGAATGTTATTGATTTTATAAATTAATCTTACAAACTTTTTAAATAAGCTTTAAACTTTTCGCTTCTCTAAAACTTTTTTCTCATAAAAAGAGTTTTTTTTAAATTTAATTGGTTTACCCAAATATATGAACTTCTACTGAAAAAAAAAATTTATTATGAAAAACATTTGTTTGGATAAGAATTAATCTTACCCAAACACCCTCTTAGACTCTCTCCCCCCTTACAGGTAACTCCCCTCGTCCTACTAGTCACTAATTATATGAAGTACCTGTCAACCGGAAATTTGCTCATCACCCAGAATGTTACTTTCAGCCTCGGAAACTATTTCTTGAAACTATAATATGTTCTCAACGTCACAAAACACTTGGAAATTGAACAAGCTACCAAATAAACTTCGGAAAAACAATTCTCAAACATTTATTAATGCCATGTCCAAAACCAACGTAGTCAATATCAGAAACCAAACAATACCTTTTTGTGTCAATGACATCATGTTAACGAAGTCAAGGCAGGCCGAGTCATGTGCCAGATTGATCCAGTTGTTAACTTTTTTGGATCTGTAATTTGACTTCGATTTTGTCAGGCATGACATTTCAGTTATAGAAGTAGCTTCCCTCTGTCCAAGAACCATATTTAGGTATATTTTTTTAAAAGATTCAGCACCATTTGGCTGTCTGCAAAGTGCAAAATAATGTCAAGAATCAAAGTAGCTCATTAGGTACAAGTTGACATCAAATACTTGGGATTAATTTCGAAACAATATCAACTGAAAGAATGCATTTTTATAGTCCCTTCATCACAAAAAAAATTAATACTCATGCAACCAAGCAAAGCACGTGCTTTCATTCTATGAGGGTGGCAGAGCCTCTAAAATTCCCTTGCTTTGCTTCTGCCATTTCAACTTCATTAGGTCTGTTATCTGAAGATTTCGCATCCTCCATTGCCATCCTTTTCACTTTCTCCTGTTGTATGGCGCGTAGCTCATATCTGATTAACAATGAAGAGGGCATCACATTTCATCAAAGTATACGTCAGACATTTTCTTCCCCTCCTTTTGTTGATTTGGTGTGCAATATGTGTAAGTGTAAGCATTGTGATTGTGTGTGCACAAAATATGAGAGGGGAAACAAAGAAACCAAAATTTTGAAAGCAGCTACTATCTACTGTTAGCAAGCCCCCACTTATGCAGGTCTATGTTAGAAGGAATAAGAGAAAGCGTAGAGGATCAGAGCCAGTTTATAGTTACTAACTAACTGATTGTAACAGAAAACCAACAGAAAGAATGGAGTGTAAATTGTGGATAGGAAGAGTGCAGAAGGTAGGGAAATTTGGAGTAAGGGAGTATAGGGAGATCCTGATAGGAGACCATTCATTAAGAAGGTCTATGTGAGGAAGAATAGGCAGGAAAATGTAACTAATTCAGTAAGTCACCAAAAGCTGTAACTAACCAACAGAAGGCAATAAATAGGAGAGGGTAAGGGAATAGAGAGGTTGTCAGACAAGTGAGTAAGAACTGGGAGAGGATTGGGCACTCTCGAATTAGCCCTAGTCTTGTATTGCTTCTCTTCTCTCTGATCATACTGATCCAGAGAGTGTTTCATCAATAAAGAGTATTCTTCATTGAATTTTCGTTAAATTCCAGTTGAATCCTAACAGAGCCACGGGCTCAAAGGTCCTGTAAATGTGATTTACTGCAGAAATTGTGTAACTGCAGGCTTGATATTCGTGTACACTTCCTCTGGATTCTATATCACTCTGATTGGATTCAGAGAAGAGGATTCTACCAATACCATTCATCTCTTACAAATCTTTTGTCTGATCCAGTTCTATTATCCACAAAAAAAAAAATGGCAAGAATTTCACATGGAGAACTTCAGTTTTCATTTCTAAATATTGTCATACAACAATTAGCAAGAACTTACAAAACTTACTCCAAAACATGACTCCTGGCAAGCTTAAAGTATATTTTCCAAAATTGCTTTTCCTTTAAATGGCGGGGACAGAGTACAAATCTCATTTGAGAAATTTCCTGGAATATAATCAAACAAGAATAACTTAATATGCTAATGGTACTGCTGTTATTTTTCCATTCCCACCATCCTATAAGATTATAAGTATCAATAGCTTTTAGAATAAAGTCAAATCACAAAGCTATAACAAAGTAGGTAAATGCACATGCAAAAGGCTTACACAGCAACGAAATCACTAATCAAGAACCTACCCTTACCAGAAAGAGTTTATATGATTACTTCTCTGTGAATATAAACAGAGAAATATATTGAAAACTTCTCTGATCAAACACACAACTCATGGCAATAATGACTCAAAACTTACTTTGTGCCTATGGAATACTGATAAAGATGATAAAGAAAATTGACATATGAGACAATGTTATGACTTCAGAACATGAATTTAAAGCCAGTAAAGAAATCACAGATGACTGAACAATTGTGAGGGCATGGTAAATAAAAATCTAAGTTCCTGTGGATATGATGCAAACCCGGTTACTGACCCAAGTCCTAAGGAGGCCCCAAGGCCCATGAAGGTGTATGTGAGGAAGAGGTTTAGGCGCAAAGCACCAGATCAGAGCACATGTAACTAACTCTGCCAGCTGGCAGAGTGAGAATGGGGGGGGGATATGCTATGCATGTGATGATGTAATGAGTAGAGATTGGAGGGTAGAATCTGTTAGGCTGGAATTGGGAGAGAGAGGCACTCTCGAACTTGCCTTAGGCTTCTTTTCTTTCTTCTTGCATTTTCCATTCTCTAAAGTGTATTCCAAGTACTGATATCACCCTGATATCAGGCTTGTTTCCCTTATCAATACACTAATATACTCGGAATTCCTTTTTCTAATTTCTTGGTACCTATCAATTGGTATCAAAGCTCTCGATCCCGAAGCTTGATGGTCAACACGCGAACGGCAATGGAGAACCGAGTTGAGAACCTGAAGCATAACCTGAACGAGTGGAGGAGAGAGAACCAGAACCAGCTGGTTGAGTTGAGACGCCTACTCGAGAGGCAAAACCGGAGGCATAGGGGTAGGTCGCGACCGCTTGATGACACGAGCCAGGCTAGCCATGTCAGCGGGTCACGATCGTGTACGAGGCCAAGGGGTGATAGCTATCCACCGCCGTTTGACTCGGGGCCAGAGGCTCGAGGTTCTCGTGTTCAACGGAGATGAGGCTTATGGGTGGATTATTTGATGCGAACCTAGGGTCCAATAAGCCCAATATGGCCAGAATTACTAAGTTTTATCTAAGGAGGGAACACCTGATGACACAAGGGTGCATGATGCACTTGATCCAGACCCACATAACTAACCTTGGTGATCTGGCAGGAGAGAGAAAAATGAAGCTGAGAGGGCTGCGTCCAGCTTGTGGGAAGGATATATTGTTAGGGGGTTACTCACTATGGTTTTTAGGCTGGAATTGGGACTAGACTCTTGGGAGAGCAGGGCAATCTTGAATTGCCCATTATCTTTCTTTCTTTGCTTTCTATCTCCATTATTGTAATTCAAGTTCTGTTATAACTTTGGTAACAGACTTGTTCCTCATTCTCAATACAAATATCTTCTATTTTACTATTCTATTTCTGGGTTTCTATCAATGGTATCAAAGCTCTCGATCCAGGGAGCCGGAATGATGAATCCGAGAGCATCGTTGGAGTCTAGAGTGGAGAAAGTGGAAAAAGGCCTCTTGGAATTGAGGAAAGAAATTGAATGCCAGAGGAACGAGATCAAGCAACTCTTGAAGGAGATGAATAGAAAATACACCATACGCCGATCTCGACGTGATCATGCTCCAAGCCGCCGCTATGTGAAAGAAGAAAGCCCTAGAAGCAGTGAAGGGAGAGAGGAATCAGACGCAGTGATCGCCGAGGAAAAGGAAGAGGAAGAACCAGTGCGGAACCGAGAAACAGAAGAGGAGGAGAATGTAGAGAGGGACGACCTGGATACCTGTTTACAATAGATGGGCCAGATCCAACTTGCTGATGGTGGTAAGCAAGCTGAAAAATGCTTCATCGCTGTGATCGTGTTTGATAAGATTGAAGGAAGGGAAGACAAAGAGGTGAAGCTCCCGCTGGACAACTTGCACTGTAACACCCCGATTTTCGAGTTTTTCTTTTAATTAGTATTTATGAACTTATATTTTATTCAATGTCTTAGGAAGGGATATAAAATATTCCGAGACCATAATCATGCTCAGCGATATCGTAGGAAGCTACGATTAAGTTTTGAGTCGAAAACTCAAACGGAATCCGGTCTGCGTTTTTACACTGACAATATGATTTTACTGCTCAAAAGACCTCAGATGGACCCGTGAACGAGACAGTAAGCCTTAGAATTCGATTCTCTACGTTTTGGTTAAATTTCGCAAAAATTTCAAAAAAATCATTTCCTGGCCTCCGTTCGAGCGAAATTCTCAATCGGGTGGAGAACGGAGCCGCGTATGGACTTACCAGGACCCGACAACGGATAATATTGATATCACATCATGTCAACTCACTTGGGAGAGCATGCCAGAGTCGTCATGACGATCGGGAATTTCGGGACGCGAAATTACCAAAATACCCCTAACTTAAGTCTTTTCACCTTTTACCATTTTACCCTTTGAACCAAATGACCTTTTTACCCTTAATGAACTCTTTAGAAGGCTGGAACAGCCTCCTCCAAGCCCCATTATCACGCAGCCAGCCCACCCAAAACAAGAACTCCATTGTTGTTCTTGAAGAAAAATCCTTTCCTCCTTGAAAACCTTGATCCACTTGCTGAAATCACTTGATTTCTGGACCAATCTTCCTCCATTTTAAGGTAAGATCACTTCTATGGTCTCATATCTTCTTGAATCTCTTTCAATATCAAGATCAAAACTCCATTTTCATGAAACTCATTCTTAGATCCAAAACTTTGAAAATCCATAGAAAATTGTAAGAAAATCCTTTGGATGTGAAACCAAGTTCTTTGAACTCATCTTATCACCCTCTATCTAAACCCAAGAGCTCATGATCCAAGTCTCATCCTAGCTCTAAAATCCCAAAATGGCCGAACCCTAGTAGTGGTGATGAATGGGGTTTTTGCTCAAATTTTTTATTTCTAACTCTTGATTTCATCCTTAGCTTTCCTAGTGTCCTTGAATCCCTGTGATGGAAAACCAAATCAATTCCTAGCCTAAATTGCCCTATATGGCCGAGAGCTTCATGGGGAAAATTCATGAGTTTTGTTTCACATTATTGAGTCATAGGACTTGAAATGGTGTTAACTAAGTTCATGAACCAACCATCCAAAAATTTGGAACCAAATGAGATCCCTAACCCTTTTTACCTTTCATGGCCGAACCCTATACCTTTTAGGGGAAGGAAAACTTGTGTTCTTATGTTATAGATTGATGTTCATTTGTTGTTTGAATTGAATTGTGTTTGATTGTTTTAGGCGACTCGAACGGAACCGGAGCCGAGAACCGATCGAATTTGCATTGAACTTCCTTTGTGAGGTAAAGGGAGGTAGTTCATTTGAGTTTGATAGCCTCATGGTATATGATTGATTAGTGTGTTATAATTGAATTAAGACTTGATGTATATGTATACTTATATCCTGGATTGATTAGATGTTAAGTGTTATGCATAATTGGCTATTCGATATAACTGTGGCATGGATGCCTTGAGTGATATCATTGTGATATTGAACTGTTGATATATATCTATACATATATTTATATCCTGGATGAGCATAGGACTGGCTATGTCTCGATAATTGTTAAAAGACTCGAAATCCTAAATCTTTGTTTTGAAAACCGTGTTTGAAATTAAAAAGTGATTTTTGGAAAACGTATTGCTTTTAAAAAAAAAGTGAAGTTTCCTTTTTGAAAAGTATGTTCCTTGAAAAGAAAAAATGGTTTTGTGGAAAGTCGTGCAAAACGTATTTTATTTCGATAAAGCGTTGTAAAAAGACGTGAAACCTTAAAAAAAGGTTTTTATTTTCAAGAAAGGTGTTTTTCATGGAAAAACGTTCTCTTGATCAAAAAGGATGTTTTGTTTCAAGAAAACCAAAGTATGTTTTGTTTTCCTAAGTGTTTTGAGAAAATGAAACCAAAAGAAAAATGATGAACCTTTGAGATGAACCCGAATCTAATGGCCAAGACGTCGGGGCTAGTGTTTTGTGGATTGAGCACTCGGACTTCGTGCCCTGTTTTTTTTATTTGAGTGGGCTTAATGCCTTTTTGAAACGAGTCGTGGACTTTATGTCTCAACATTTGAAAGAATGAACGCAAAGAAAACAGAAAACCTTCTGTGAACATGCATGAACCGACAGACGTGCCATTTGGAACCGAGCTACAACTTTCGTAGTTGAGAATTCAGCCAGTTAAGACCACTAGGTCTATAGGGGCATTCTGTGTTCGAGATCCCACAAGTGGCGGGTGGCGTAGCAACCCCGTGCCATGGTAAATCGGCTGCCAAACACGAATGAACTCGATCAGAGACTGGAGTATTCATGATATGGTGAGATATGGTACCATGGAACAATTGGAGTTCGGACCTAAATAAAGAGGCCGACTCATGAGAACAATTGTGTTACGGGTGTTACTACGGCCTATCGCTCGATGTTGGGAAGTTAGAATCTCCGGAGTACATGAATTAGAAAGATGATATTGAAGTCTCATGCATTATTATAACTGATGATAGTGTTTGGGATGTTGTACTGTATTATATCAATAACTTTTCATATAACTGTATTTATCTGTGGATGTTTATATTGTTGTTTGTCGCTTGTGCGGCTATCGTGATAACTTTATGAGTATCTCACATTTGTCTGTACATGTTGGACACCTTATGTTTTTGGAACACATGTACAGATGTTGATCATAGGTCGCCACGGAGACGTGAGGACTCGGAAGACGAAGCGTTCTGATGAAGTTGACGTTGGGTTGTACCCCAATGGCTACTTTTAGCCGACCAGCTTAGGGGTCTTTTGTTTTGAGTAGTCTTATATTTAGATCAGGTTTTGCGTTATGTTTATGTTTTTATGAACAGTGAATATCAATGTGTGATATGAAATTTATTTCTTCGTCTTGAGTTGTTTGCCTATGCATGCAGAAAATTTTTTAGAACAGCGTTTTCGAACGTAGCTACTTAATTAAAGTATTTTCCGAAAGCAACCAGCGTTTTATTTTCTTGTTTTATTCCGCATTAGAGTCCGTATATGTAGCACCCGCGAGAGGGTGTTACATGCACCGCACTGGCGGGGGCTATCCGATGGTGGAGAAGAGTGAAACCGAGATGGTTTTTTCTCTGGGGGCCAGTAGAAGCATCGACTACCGTCGAGGAGTCGATGGAGTCGAAGAGAAGAAGACATCAACAAAAGGATTGGCACCGCCGTTCTCTCATTTACCGCCGCCGGAGCTGCCGGATCAGGACGCGCCCATGGTGGAGGTTGGGTCGTCACCGGTCGAGCTTCCACCGCCAAAGTCGTCGACCTTCCGCTTGCCGCCTCCGGAACCGCCGGAGCCGTCGGATCAGAACGAGCCCGTGAAGGTGGGTGGAACATCCCACGGTTTGGTCAAGCTGCTTTTGCTATCTACAGCTGAGATACCAAATCCAGGTGGGAGAAAGAATGAAGCTAGGACAGAATGGGCATTAATGAAAGTGGGCCAAACTTTCGGCCAATTGGACCAGGCCCAACGAGTGGAGATCAAGATGGCAGATAAGAAAGGAAGGGTAGAAAGGGCAAGGATTGGAGCCACAAATGAGAAACTGATGATATTACCAAAAAAATGTCAGTATTATTATCTAATGGGCCCAGCCCAATTCATTGGGAAGAAATATTGCCTTTCCAATATGGGCCTCTGTTTTCTGGACTTTAAGAATCTAGGCCAACTCTATGAAGACAGAAATGGCCTCTATGAACTAATTCTCTTTTCAACTGATGTTTACCGTGAGCTGTCCTTGATAGATGCTACAAGGAAAAAAATTAGCCTCCATGAATTAGTTTCTTACGAACAATCTCCTGCATTCAGTGGTGCACCAATAGTTTTAATTGTTCTTCATATTGATGAGCCTTGGGTAAGCCATTTTCCTTTTAGACAAGTGAACCGAAGGCCTCCTGAGATTGGCAAGAATGTAAAATTGATGGATGGGCTGTTATTGACTGACATAATGCTTTTATTTAGTGTCTTTGAAAATGAAGAGATTGGTGCCTATGTTATGGGTGTTCTGGAAGGAGTGGATCTTCAAGGACATCAGTTTTATTTGTTTCAATCAGTTCAGGATTTTTTGCTGGAGTTCAACTCAGAAGCATATCCTAATGCATTGAAATTTCTAGACTCTGATAACCTGGAAAAGATTGAAAATGACAATTCTCACTGTTCATTAAATTCGAAAGGGGCCTTTAATAGTGTTGTTGACAGGACAAAGTTAATGGATTTGCATTTTCCTGAGGATGAAGCATTAGAAAGCCTGTGTGCTAAGGAGAAATGTAGAGGAAAAGACCTTGAAGGAAAATTTGCTAGGGAAAAGCAAGAAGTATTGAAGCTGAAGAATGAGCAAGATAAAATAACGCATGAATTGCAAATGGTCCAATACCAAAATTCAGCACTTAAGAACCTATTTTTTGAGTCCCAATGTATGGTGACAGAGTTCGAGAAGAACCGATTTAGTCGCTGGTATGTGGCTGTTGAATTTTGTGAACCGGCATATAGCCAATGTTTTTACTGCAACTATGAGACACTACCTAGTAGGGCAATGTGGTTGAGTTTTAAATGTCTTTGCGACACTTGCCTACCAAGAGCGAAGATAGGCAAGACCCTGTTTTATGGATTGGAGACATTCTTAGCTTGTTCTAAGAGAGCAAAAGAACTCCTCCCAAATGATACTATTCGGAACCACAAGTCGGATGTGGCTACAAGATCATCATTCCTCAAAGAGATTTCCAAGGAATTAGAAATTGGACCATTAGGTCTCAAGCAATGGGATCCTGGTGGAAATTACTATGATTATTGCATAAGTTGGTCTTTGTATTTCCAGCATTGAGATCTTGGGGGAAGATTTTTTGTCGGCCGCTTCTTGTACCTTCACCTTGAGAACAAGGTGAATTTTGAAGGAGGGAGATTTGATGCGAACCTGGGGTCCAATAAGCCCAATATGACCAGAATTACTAAGTTTTATGTAAGGAGGGAACACCTGATGACACAGGGGTGCATGATGCACTTGATCCAGACCCACATAACTAACCTTGCTGATCTGGCAGGAGAGAGAAAAATGAAGCTGAGAGGGCTGCGTCCAGCTTGTGGGAAGGATATATTGTTAGGGGGTTACTCACTAAGGTTTTTAGACTGGAATTGGGACTAGACTCTTGGGAGAGCAGGGCACTCTTGAATTGCCCATTATCTTTCTTTCTTTGCTTTCTATCTCCATTACTGTAATTCAAGTTCTGTTATCACTTTGATAACAAACTTGTTCCTCATTCTCAATACAAATATCTTCTGTTTTACTATTCTATTTCTGGGTTCCGATCATTATTAAAGTGGATAGGTATTTCTGCGTGAACTTGGTGTGTGAGGAGGAGAATTAGATGCGATGGTGATCGTACTGGAAGGTCGAGCTCTAAATTGGTACCAATGGTGGGAAGAGCAGGCTTCTGAGCTGACGTGGCAGAGTTTAAACGCGCGATGGTGAGGCGCTTTCTACCAAGTATGGTCCAGAATCTGCTAGGACCATTGCTGAGTCTTAGACAAACAGGGACAGTGATGGAGTACAAGGAGCAGTTTGAAATGCTTATAGCTCCGCTGGGAAGGGAGGAGAGGATCATGTTGGAGAGTATATTCCTTGACGGGTTGAAGGATGAGATCCAAGCCGAACTGAAGTTGCAGGAAACGAGGTCCCTTGCGGAGTTGATGGATCGAGCATTGCTATTGGAAGAGAAGAACTTGGTGTTTCAGAAAGGAAAGGGGATGGCCAAGGAGAAAGCAGAATAGGGGGATCGGACCAACTCATGGAGGACTCGAGCAAGTGGGGAATTGGGCCGGGTCAAGTCCTACACTACTAAGCCCCGCTATGTGAACCCAGGCCCAAATGACCCAAAACAGCCCACTGGGAGCGAGGGAGAGCAAAACATAGGAAGGGGGAGGAAGCTGACACAAGATGAACTTACGGAGATTAGTAGGAACGGGTTGTTTCAAATGTGGAGAAAAATGGGGGCCTGAGCATAGTTGCAAATTTAAACATTTCCAATTGGTGTTGATGGAGGAAGGAGAGGAGGAAGGGGAAGTGGAGGGACCTGAGGGGGAAGAAACACCGGAATTGTAAGCTAAAATCCTCCAATTATCACTCAAGAGTAAGGAAGGGCTGACCTCTAATAGGTCCTTCAAGGTTTCGGGGGAGATTAGCCACCAACCAATGCTTGTATTGGTGGACTCGAGAGCTACAAGCAACTTCATATCTCCGGGATTAGTGAGGAAGTTAGACCTGAAAATGCAAGATACTCCATAGTACATGGTGGAGGTGGGTATAGGAGAGAGGGTGAGCAATAGGGGAGTTTGTAGAGGAGTAAATATGAGGGTGCAGGGGGTGGAGTTGGAACAAAATTTCTTCCTGATGGAGTTGGGAGGTACTGAAGTGGTTTTGGGGATGGATTGGCTTAGAAGCTTGGGTGATATCGAGGCTAACTTCAAACACTTGATCATCAAATGGAAGAGTGGAAACGAGAAGCTCATGTTGAGAGGGAACCCTGCCTTATGTAAGAACCAAGCATCCTGGAAAGCCATGCTCAAGGCATTGCAAGATGAGGGGGAGGGGTACTTAATTGAGTATCATCAGTTCCTAGTGACAGAGGAGGGAACATAGCCCTGGGCAGCAGAATTAGAAGGGGTTTTGGAGGAATTCAGTGACATCTTCCAACAAACAGAGGGTTTACCACCAAGGAGAGAGCAGGGCCATGCCATAACTCTCAAGGAAGGAGCTCAGATCCCCAATATTCAATCCTACAGGTACCCTCACTATCAAAAAGATGAAATTAAGAAGATTGTGGGTCAAATGATGCAAGCTGGGATTATTAGACCAAGCATTAGCCCTTTTTCCAGTCCAGTGATTCTAGTTAGAAAAAAGATGGAGGGTGGAGGTTTTGTGTAGATTTCAGGGCTTTAAACAAGTATATCATACCTGACAAATTCCCTATTCCCATAATTGATGAGTTGTTGGATGAATTGGGGGCAGCAACAATTTTCTCAAAGCTGGACTTGAAATCTGAATACCACCAGATTAGGATGAGGGAGGAGGACATACCCAAAACTGCGTTCAGAACTCATGAGGGACACTATGAATACTTGGTCATGCCTTTTGGCTTAACCAATGCTCCCTCCACATTCCAAGCCCTTATGAACAAGGTTCTTAAACCATAATTGAGGAAGTTCGTTTTGGTGTTTTTTGATGATATCCTCATCTACAGTTTAGACCCCGAAAGCCATAGAGAGCACCTTAAGACTGTACTGCAAGCTTTGAGGGAACACAACTCTTTGCCAATAAAAAGAAATGCACTTTTGGCAGCAGCAATTGGAATATCTAGGACATTTGATCTCAGGAAAAGGTGTGTCAGCCGATCCCATGAAAATCAGAGATATGTTAGATTGGCAAACTCCAAAAGATATGAACTTGGCCCCTCACACAACAATTAAAGAAAGACAGTTTCAGTTGGGGCAAGGAAGCACAAGAGGCATTTGATCAGTTGAAAATGGCTATGACTACACTGCCTGTACTAGTTGTTCCAGATTTTGACAAGCCCTTTGTGGTGGAGACAGATGCTTCAGGGAAGGGAATTGGGGCAGTACTCATGCAAGGAGGGAGGCCTGTGGCATATATGAGTCAAACACTCTCGGGGAGGGCCCAAAACAAGTCTGTCTATCAAACGGAGTTTATGGCAATTGTGGTTGCCATTCAGAAATGGAGACCATACCTGTTGGGCACACATTTCACAGTCCACACACACCAGAGGAGCTTGAGGTTTCTAGCTGATCAGAGGCTTATAGGAGAGGAACAACAGAAATGGGTCTCCAAACTTCTGGGGTATGATTTTGACGTCAAGTATAAGCCTGGAAATGAGAACAGAGCTGCATATGCACTCTCCAGGAAGCTGCAGTTCTCAGCTTTATCCACAGTCCAAATACAGGAATGGGAAGGCCTGGAGGATAAGGTGCAGGCAGATGCAAGGATGAAGGGTATTGTGCAGGATTTGTTGGCTCAAAATGACTCACACCTGGGTTACCAATTGAAAAAAGGAAGGCTCTTTTACAAAGATAGAATGGTGGCTCCTAGGGACTCACCAAGGATCAATAAAATACTGAAGGAATGCCATGATTCTGCCATAGGTGGCCATTCGGGTTTTTTCAGGATCTACAACAGGATTTCAGGGCTTGTATATTGGGAAGGAATGGAGGGAAGAATTCAGCAGTATGTCAAAGCTTGTGACATTTGCCAGAGAAATAAATATCAGGCCTTGAACCCGGGGGGCCTATTGCAACCCTTACCTATACCCGAGAGGTTTGGACTAATATTTCTATGGACTTCATAGGTGGTTTGCCCAAAGCTTTTGGAGTGGACACCATTCTTGTGGTAGTGGATAGGTTGTCAAAGTATGCCCATTTCATTGCACTGGCCCATCCTTACACTGCTAAGGAAGTTGTTGAGATGTTTTTGAAAAAGGTGATTAAGCTCCATGGTTTCCCTACTTCAATTGCTTCTGATAGAGATAGAGTTTTTATTAGCTCTTTTTGGAGTGAATTATTCAAGCTAGCAGGCACCAAACTGAAATTCAGCTCTGCCTATCACCCTCAAATCGATGGGCACAAAACGACAATGGACCACAGAAGAAGATGCACTATTAGTGGAAGGTATATTACAACTAGTGGAGGATGGTTGGAAGGCTGATGTAGGCACATTTAAACCCGGGTACACTAAAGAATTCGAAAAGTATCTGCATAAGAAAATTCCAAATTGCACTCTAAAAGCTAGCCCTCACATTGAATCAAGAGTGAAACATCTAAAGAAGCAATATGGTGCCATTAAAGATATGTTGGGTCCAAGTGCAAGTGGTTTCGGGTGGGATGATACTAGGAAGATGATAGTAGTGGAGAAGGAGATTTATAAACAATGGTGCAAGGTAATATGTGACATACCATTTCACACTTAAACAACACATTATGACTTTTAATTTCATTAATTTTGTTACATTAAATTTATGCTTCATACACAGTTTTTTCTTCAATGCAGTCCCACCCTACTGCAATTGGCTTGTTCGGGAAACCTTTTCCTCACTTTAAACTCTTTCTCTATTTTCTCTTTATTTCTTCTCTGTTACTGGTTGATACTCATCAATTGGTATCAAAGCTCTCGATTCCGGGGGTGAATGGTATTTACACGCACTGCAATGGAGGGTCGTGTTGATGGGTTAGAGCAGAATATCCGGGAATGGTGAGCGGAGACTCAAGCACAGATGAACGAGTTGCGACAATTGCTGCTCAGGAGAGGGAGACCTCGCCACCAGGGGACATCATCGCCCCCATCGCTGAACACCGTCGAGGGTGGAGGAGGACGATGGAGGGGAAAATAACAGCGAGTGGTCACGAACTCCTTCGCAAAGGAGAAATGAGGACTCGGGAATGATGTATGACCCGCGATGCCGAAAGATGGAGCTCCCGATCTTTAACGGCGATGGTGCTTATGCTTGGATCATTCGGGTGGAGAGGTACTTTAAGGTAAATGCGATTAGAGAGGAGGACAAGTTAGACACGGTGGTCATCGCGTTGGAGGACCAGGCTCTGAACTGGTACCAGTTGTGGGAGGAACAAGCCTTTGAGCCGACTTGGGAGGAGTTCAAGGGTGCTGTGACGCGGAGGTTTCAACCGGGTATGGTCCAAAATCCCTTGGGCCCACTTCTCAGTCTCAGGCAAACGGGAACGGTCATGGAATACAGAGAAAAATTCGAGTTGTTGATTGCTCCATTGACCAGGGAGGAGCGAGTTATGTTGGAGAGCATATTTCTCAATGGCTTGAAGGAAGAAATCCAGGCAGAAATGAAATTGTATCAACCCAGGTCACTCGAGGAATTGATGGATAGGGCTCTGCTATTGGAGGAAAAGAACGTGACATTGCAGAGACGGGGGTTGAATATGAGAGAGAAAGGAGAATGGAGGGATGCTACGGCTGGGTGGAAGTCCAAAACAGGAATGAGTAGTGGAGTGGAAACAAGTAAGACCAGAAATTTTGGGCCCAAGCCCAATTCTTACTCGGGCCCCATGGGAGACGGTAAACCAATTGAAGCACAGCAGGAGGACAAAAATGTGGGAGGTGCCAGGAAACTGTCCCAAGCTAAGTTGAGGGACAGAAGCAGAAAAGGCTTGTGTTTCAAATGTGGGGACAAGTGGGGGCCAGAGCACATTTGCAAGTTTAAACATTACCAATTTGTGTTGCTGGAAGGGGAGGAAGGGGAGGCAGAGGATGGGAGTGTTGAGGAGGAGGAGGTGTTGGAGATGGAGGCCAAGATACTACACCTATCCTTGAGGAGCAAGGAGGGCCTCACCTCCAATCGGTCCTTCAAAATATGGGGAAAAATAAACCAAAGGCAGGTGTTGATTTTGGTAGATTCAAGGGCTACAAGTAACTTCATAGACAAGAGATTAGTGGAAGAGCTTGGCATACAGGTCAGTGATACTCCTATGTATGTGGTGGAAGTGGGAACAGGGGCTAAGGTACAGAATAAGGGAGTGTGTAAGCAAGTAAAAGTGGATGTGCAGGGGGTACACTTTGAACAGAATTTCTTTATGATGGAGTTAGGGGGTACTGAAGTGGTGTTGGGTATGGATTGGTTAGCAAGCTTAGGGGACATTGAAGCCAATTTCAAAAATCTGGTGATTAAATGGAAGCAGGGAGGTAACAGGATGATGTTGAAAGGAGATCCCTCACTATGTAAGACAAGCTTCATGGAAATCCTTAGTCAAGGCAATGCACGATGAAGGGGCAGGGTACAATGTTGAATATTACCAGTTGAGAGAAAGTGGGGAAGGTTTCCAGAAGTGGGCAAGGGAGATAGAAGCTGTGTTAGAAGACTACCTGGAAGTTTTTCAGGAGCCCAGTGGATTACCACCAAAGAGGGAGCAGGATCATGCTATTGTGCTAAAGGAAGGTGCACCTATCCCTAACATACGACCTTACAGGTATCCTTATTATCAAAAGAATGAAATTGAAAAGATTGTAAAAGAAATGATGCAAGCAGGGATAATAAGACCCAGTACTAGTCCTTTTTCAAGTCCTGTAATTCTAGTAAAAAAAAAGATGGGGGGTGGAGGTTTTGTACTGATTACAGGGCTTTGAATAAGTTGACCATACCAGATAAATTCCCAATTCCTGTTATTGATGAGTTACTTGATGAATTGGGGGCGGCCATGATATTTTCTAAGCTGGATCTGAAATCTGGGTACCACCAAATCAGAATGAGGGAAGAAGACATACCAAAGACAGCATTTAGAACTCATGAAGGCCATTATGAGTACTTGGTCATGCCATTTGGCCTCACTAATGCCCCATCTACCTTCCAAGCCCTCATGAATAGAGTCCAAAGGCCTTGAGAAAATTCGTGCTGGTTTTCTTTGATGACATTCTCATTTATAGCAATGATGAGAAAAGTCACCAAGAGCATTTGAAGCTGGTGCTGGAGGTGTTAAGAAAAAAACAGGTTATTTGCCAATAAAAAGAAATGCACATTTGGCCAAAGTCAGTTGGAGTATCTCGGCCATATCATCTCAAGTAAAGGGGTAGTAGCTGACCCTAATAAAGTGAAGGATATGGTACAGTGGCCAGTTCCAACAGATGTGAAAAGCTTAAGAGGATTCTTGGGGTTGACAGGCTATTATAGAAAGTTTGTGAAGAATTATGGCAAGATAGCTTGGCCTTTGACACAACAACTCAAGAAAGATAACTTCAAATGGGGTAGTGAAGCTCAAGAGACCTTTGAGCAACTCAAGCAAGCGATGACTAGCTTACCAGTGTTGGCTATCCCCAACTTTGAAGAAGAGTTTGTGCTGGAAACTTATGCCTCGGGCAAAGGCATAGGGGCATTTTTGATGCAAGGAGGCCGGCCAATAGCTTACATGAGTCAGACACTGTGTGACAGGGCTCAAAGCAAATCAGTTTATGAGAGGGAGTTAATGACCATAGTAATTGCTATACGAAAGTGGAGGCATTATTTGCTTGGAAGACATTTTACCGTCCACACCGACCAAAGAAGCTTGAGGTTCCTAACCGACCAAAGACTCATGGGAGAAGATCAACAGAAATGGGTTACAAAGTTGTTGGGGTTTGTTTTTGAGATTAAATACAAGCCGGGAAAGGAAAATGGTGCAGCTGATGCACTTTCCAGAAAATTACAGTTTACAGCTTTGTCCACACTCCAATGTCTTGAATGGGAGGGGCTGGAAGATGAAATTCAAGCGGATGACAGGTTGAGGGGTATTGTGCAGGACCTTGTACAGCAGCCTGACTCTCACAAAGGCTTTCATTTGAAGGGGGGAAGGCTGTACTACAAAGGTCGGGTCACTTTGGCTAAGAACTCGGCTAGAATTCCTCTCGTGCTCAAAGAATTTCATGACCCAGCTGTAGGTGGGCATGCTGGAATTTTCAGGACATATAAAAGGATTGCTGGACTTTTTTATTGGGAGGGAATGAAGGGAAGAATTCAGCAATATGTCCAAGAATGTGATAGTTGCCAAAGGAACAAATACCAAGCTCTTTCCCCCGCTGGCCTGCTGCAACCGTTGCCGATTCCCACTCACACATGGTCAGATATATCTATGGATTTCATTGGAGGATTGCTCAGGGCTTTGGGAGTAGACACCATCTTGGTTGTGGTGGACCGATTGACCAAATAGGCTCATTTTGTGGCCCTTGCTCACCCTTTTACAGCAAAGGATATTGCAGAGGTGTTTGTGAAAGAAATTGTCAGGCTTCATGGATTTCCTTCCTCCATTGTCTCGGACAGAGATAGAATTTTTTTGAGCACTTTCTGGACTGAGTTATTCAAGGCAGTTGGTACTAAACTGAAATATAGCTCTGCTTATCACCCTCAAACTGATGGGCAGATCGAGGTAGTTAACAGGTGTTTGGAGGCATATTTGAGGTGTATGACAGGCATCAAGCCCAAGCAGTGGCCTAAGTGGTTGAGTTGGGCTGAATTTTGGTACAATACCAACTACCACTCAACCACTAAAACAACCCCTTTCAAGGCTTTGTATGGAAGAGAGCCGCCCACTTTGTTTAGAGGTGATGTTGATCAATCTCCTATAGAAGAAGTGAATAGGTTGACAGAGGAGAGAAATGATATGTTGGAAGAGTTGAAGGTGCAGCTGACCAAGGCACAAAATAGAATGCAACAAGCAGACCAACATAGAAGAGAAATGGAGTATGCTGTAGGTGATGTGGTATTTCTAAAAATCCAACCCTACAAGTTGAAGTCCCTAGCCAGAAGAATGAATCAGAAATTAAGTCCCCGGTACTATGGTCCCTACGCAATTGTGGAAAGAATAGGTCAAGTGGCATACAAGCTGCAGCTCGCAGAGGGGACCGAAGTCCACCAGTTTTCCATGTGTCCCTTCTTAAAAAAGCCATTGCAGCTACTGCATCCAGCCAACCCCTTCCTACTGCCTTGAGGGAAGACTGGGAGTTGCAGGTGACACCAGAAACAATACTAGCTGTCAGGCAGCAAGCAGCATCCGGAATTGAAGTTCTAGTTAAGTGGAAGGATCTTCCAGAATTTGAAAATTCATGGGAGCGCCTAGCTGTCATCAAGGAGCAATTTCCTGATTTCCACCTTGAGGACAAGGTGTGTCTTGAGGAGGGAAGTATTGATAGGCCTCCTCCTAAGACTCCTGATAGAATTACTAATATAGAGAAGGTATATGTAAGGAAGAAAAAGGGCAAAATGGGTACAGCATTAGACCCCATCATGGGGGGCGATGCACCTAAGTAATTTGAGGAGAGAGAATATGTAACTAACTGCCATGCTGGCAGTAGTGGGCGTGGGATGCATGACAGAGTGAGGTGAGGGAATATATGCATGGGAAGAGCGAAAGATGAGGTAGGCTGGAATTAGTTGGACTTGGGAGAGAATTGGGCACTCTCAAATTTGCCCTGTTATCACTTTCTTCCTTGTACTTGGCTTCCCTAGACTGATATCACCCTGATATCAGCTAGATTCAGTGAATAATACAGTTTTCCCCTAAACTCTTTCTCTATTTTCTCTTTATTTCTTCTCTGTTACTAGTTGATACTCATCATTCATTTCTGAACATGCCTTGCTTTTTGAGCTTCTTCGTTATCAAAATACAACATTAGTTTTTCAAATCTCTGGCAAGGTTATTAGAAAGTTTTCCTGAATAAACATCCATTCCAAAGATACAAGCGTCAAAATGATTGGTCCTCCAAAAAGACCAATTGGAGGATCAAAATGATTATGCAAGTATCTTAGGAGGACCAAAATGGGTGTTTACTCATTTTTCTTTTATCCCTCGATAAAACTCTTATCACAAGAAAGTTAGCCTGTTTAATCATTGGCAAGTGAGAGAAAAGCAACTCCTCACTTATCATTAACTGACAGGAACTGAAATCTAGCACAGCAAGCACTCAACAATGGAATGAAAATTGTGTATTATAATTAAAAAGGAAAAATTACAATAGAATGGAACTCCTACTGCCCAGAGCTCAGCTCCTACAGAGAGCCATGCTCTCTGCCCACAACTAACAGAAAATGATTTTCGAAGATACCCCCTCTGAATGATCCTTCCTCCTTTTAAGATGTTACCCTCTCCTCTCTCAATATTCTAGAATGTTCTCTCCAATCTACTTCTGCCACCTGTCCAATCAGTTACCGATCTCTCTCTCCTCTAACAACTGCAGTTATTTTACCTCTATTGCATTTCCTTATTTCGTAAACCTTCAGCCCTTGATTATTGGGCTAGGTAGCCAGCCCACAATTCCCTTGCTCGTTCCCCATTCTTCCCCTTCTACTGCAAACTTTTATTGTGGTCCTATCAATCCATTTGGGAAAAGAAGATACTCATAGAACCTAATGATGGTATGATACATTTAAAGTCAACACAATTTGCAAGCAGTACAGAGAAAGTGCAGACTTATTTGTAGTTGGACATAAAGCTAGTCAACAGAGTGGAACACTACGCAATGCAAGCAGACTAGCAGAACACACACGATTTCATGGATTAAATTAACCTTACTGTGTCAACCACATTGTAAAACCCAGGACTTGGAGGAAGGTAAACTTGTAATAAGTCCTCTACTTCTACGGATGATCATCGCTAGTTATACTATTTAATACTTCAACATCACAAGCAAGAACAATGGGAAGAAACCTTGACATCCTAAGGAACAATTGAAAACAAACCTTGACTCTTGAGAGAACGAGGATTGCATGTCTCTCCTGCCACTGAGAGAGATCCTTTTGAACTTTGCTTGAAGTTGATTGAGTTTCTTCATCATAAGTGGCTTCATCCTCATCTGTACAACAAACTATAAAGACAATCAATAGATAAACAAGATAAAAAATTAACACTGAATCAATTATTGGGTTTCTTTACCAAGAATACTAAGGTAGTGTCTGGTAGACGTGTCAGAATAGAATGTAACAAAACATATATATTTGGTTTATTTTGATTCTACCAAAAGGGTCAGAACCAAGGAAAACAAAACACGCGCCAAATGCTAACTAAGCCAAAGCTTTTCAGCTTGTTTTCCCGGGAACACACTCACAAGCTTAAAAAATTTTAACAGCTTCAAAAGTTTTCTTTTCATTACAACAATTCCAAGCAACCCATGATTACTTAACAGGAAATTAAAGAAATTTATATCATATAGGGTTTTGGGAAAACACAGAAAACCAAAATTATGAAAATTGACAACATCGTTCCATCCAAGCAATGGATGTGCCATATTTTTCTGGCAGTCAAAACCCATAAAATCCATTATTTTCTTTCTATTTTCTTCAATTTGGAGGGGGAAAATAGGGCAAAATATTCTGCAAAAATAAAAAAATAAAAAATAAAGGGCAAACCTTGAAGACGGAAAGTCTTAAACGTGTCAATGGTGAAGGACTTTACGTGGTTTATTAGTTCTTCAGTAATCCCATATATGCGTTCTTCTTCTTCTTCTTCTGTTCCTTTGAAGTTTGATTGTGATTGGGGATTTGGGTTTTTGCTATTTCTTGAACTCCTCGAAAGGTTGCGTCTAAGCCACTCCATGATTCGCCTGGTTTTCTTCTACAGTCGCACTCCCACTGTCCACTACATACCCAGTAAGAAATGGTACGTACTACAGTTTACAGACTACAGAGTAAGAAGGTGACAAGCAATGTTTAGTCGGACCGAATCGGACGGTTTCGATTAGTTCAACGATTCGGCCCTATCCTTTTAAACCGTGATCTGATTGAACCACATAAAAATCGGTTAAACCCGATTGAAATAGGGTTAAATCGCTTTGAACCATGAATTGGTACCGATTGAACCGTTCGAAATAGATTTTTTATTTATTTTTTTATTTTTTTAGATTTTTCCCTAATTTAATATTTTTTTATTTTTTTATTAATTTATTAGTCAGTTGAATTGGATAAACCAATTGAACCATGATCCAAAGACCTCGCCAGTTCAATCTTCGATTGGTTTTTAAAACATTGGTACCAAGTTTTTATTTTTTCTAAAAAAAGGTTTTTTTTTATAAGGATGATGAAGATTATAAGCAAGATGAAGAGAGTTTATTGGATTAGGACTTTATAAGGGTGAAGACCAGAGTAAAACACCTTATGGGTGTAGTAATGGTGCAACATTAATTTTAACCTTTAGATATATTATCATTATATCTTTATATATAAAAAAAAAAACAATAGAGTAGTGCATTTATATCTATTTTCCTACCCAAAGTAAAGGTAATAATGTAAAATAACATCTATAAAAAAATATAATATTTTTAAAGTGAAATATTTAATGAATTTATGTCCTAAATTTGGGAATCTGCACTACTCTCTTTTTCCCTTTCATTAATCCACATCTTGGAATGTCAACCATTATTGTTCCAATGCATTGCGAATGACGAAACGCGTTGAAAACAAGCGATGCATTGTTTCAAACTTTATTGTTTGAAGCTTCACAAATCATCTTCTTTTGCTATTCTATCTTTTGCTATTCACGATAACTCTTCTATATCTCTTTTTTCTGTTCTCTCTTCACTCTCAAATTTTCTTGTGGGTGGTGGGGGACGACGTTGGTTTGGTTTGGGACTGGGGCTATTCTTTTGGGGTTTCGTGGTAGTGTGGTCTTGCAAGCTTGCAGTTGTTGTGGATCCGCCATGGTGGTGGTGGTCTGGGTCCAATTTGTAACGTTCAGAGGGTTTTTTATGTCGGCAAGGGTGGAGGATGAGCAAAGGTGCAGCAAGCCTACAGTGGAGGGTGAGTGTGCCGCACGTGAACTCCATGGAGGATATGGCAACGTTTGCGGCGTTGGAGTGCTGTTGTTGATCTCAGCGTGGATGCTTACCGTCTTTTCTCTCAACGATTGAGGAAGGAGCTGTGTTACCAACTGGATTTGCTTGGTCGATTCCGTTGTGCTTTTTCCCCCCACTTTGCCATTTTTGCTTTTGTCCCTGTCGTTTTTTAGAATTTTTTTAGACATTTCTCAATTATTTATTGTTCTTAAATTATTGCATGTTCACATTGATTTTTGTGACATCCACTACCCCGCGAATGATATATAATATAATAAATAAATAAATCATACATGCCTTTATAGTAATATATAATTAGAATAAAAGCATCAAGAGTAATGTGTATCACATTATCCAAAAACACAATTCGTAGAATTTGAATAAGTCAAAATCCTTTAAAACATAAATTGCGGAAAACATAAAACGTAAACCCTATCCCCAATGTCACATATCAAAGCTGATATATCAAGTGCCGAAAATACATCGGATAACAACTAAGACATAAAACTATAAACTAATACGAGTAAGCAATCTCCTCGGGATCACTCCTCAACGGTTGGCTCACCCTCCACTACATAAACGAGCGGCATGCATAGAGCAACAAAAGCAAGAGGTAAGAAATCATATATATGAATATAATACAGTAACGGAATAGTTAATAATATGAGCATACAACACATAATCATATAACACATATTATATCATGTTCAAAAATGCGAACAATACGATGCAACATCACTACTCCATGCACATATGAATCCATCAACAGTAACTCAGGAAAGACGACTAGGAGTACATATCCATTTAACCAACATGGACAAATCACCATACTAGATGATCTCCATGGACACTCTCACTAATCCTGAAAACGTACTGTGGCTCGTCAGGGTACTCAGGCTGATTGAGTGGTCATCTGGCCATAGGTAGCTAACCCACGCCATTGAGGAACTTCCACACTCGACACTACCCTCAAGACTACGATAACACCCATCGTGACCTCCACCGTCGCGATTCATCGTTTACTTTCCTCCCAAACTATCATCCTCCATGTAATGATGCGCGCAATGTTCAACTACCATGCAAGCACATGTCCAACCATCTTCCATCATAATCATTAACAATGATTATTAAACTTGACCATCAACGATGATCATTAACAACATCAGACGATAACACATCGTTGTCGTCTTTAACATTGTCATCCCTAGCAACACATCGTTACTGTTAACATCTCCATCTTTATTAAGCGTTAAATCTAGCCTTAATGCCTCAACCTCGAAGTCTTTAATTAAATCATTATCTTAGTTCCATTAACTATCCTCAGGGTCACATTCTATAATTCTCTTTATCCTATTCTTCACTAATTATTTCTATTTTAAACCATAAGATGCCGTAATTTTTCATTCCTATTCAACTACCAAGGAATCCCTAACACTCAACTATATTCCATTGAAAATTTCTATAATCAGATCACGCCTAATAATCGATTATCACCAATCTGATAATCGATTATTTCTAACCTATTAATCTATTATTCTTCCTGCCAGCAGTTCTGTGTGGTTGTTTTTAGGGCATTATTTAAGCTTAAATGTCTTTAACACTCATAAATCAATACATATTTATTTGAACTATAATCCTTAGGTTATCAACCTCACCTCTCATGCTAAACTCATTTATTATGGGGTTTTCCTCAACCTGTAACTATGTTCTTATAGCATAAGGTTATCATCACACCATATTCATGGCATAAACAACAAGCTCATCATCAACAACTCATCTATAATATCGTAAATCATGAATTCAGAACATATACACAAGTTATAACATCAAATCACTCCTCATCCAGAGATTTCATAACAATAAGAATACATACCACACTCATAAACGGTCATAGGCATACATGAATACATAATTAGGATTCAACCATCAAGAATATCATGTAATAACATACAACTAGGGTCATGGGTTAACCTTTCATCTAACGCTACCCCAAAACCTATATATTCATATTGACCCCTTACCTGGTACGACGACGATATTCTAGAGCAAGGAAGAGAAAAGGGTTATCTTGACTTTAGTCCAATCACTTGTGCATAACGGTGACAAGAGGGACCCAAAAATGTCCTTAAACAACCTCAAATGTCATAAAAAAAAGGAAAAAGAAGGGAACAAAGGCATACAAAAATACCTTGTTATCAGCCCCAAAAATTAGGATTACAAGGTTGAAAACTGATCACGAAGAGGATACATCACAGCGGCAATGTTCTTCAAGCGAAAAGCAATTCTCCTTCAAGATTTCTTGGAAGAGATCAAGGGAAACCTTTTTGGATGAGAGGAGGCAGTCTCTAAGGTTAGCAACTGATGAAAAAGGGTTTAGGTCGCGGCTTAAGAGGTTACAAGGTTTTAAAACGAAGTGGGCCGAAAACAGAAAGCCCGAAAAACTTCTGTAGAACGCAGAATAATCAATTATTTCCCGATGGATAATCGATTATGGAGCCTTTGTCCCGAGGCTAATCGATTATGAAACAAGAAATAATCGATTATGAAGTCTCCGTTCAAAACACCTGATTGTCAGTGCCACCATAATCTATTATACCCCCAAGGATAATCGATTATGGGTTCTCTTTTTTGAGAAAAAGAGAGTTTCTTCTTCTTCCTAAGGCATTGGCTACCTTTCTAGAGGCTGTTCTACCCCAATTATGTACTATGGCATCAACAACAAATATAAACAAGCATGGATAACATAACATTTTTTTAATAAACATTAACACATAAAAGCATAAGATGAAAAGCGGGGTGTTACAGTTTTCTGGGTGCATATGGTTCGATTAGGAGCAGGATCATATATCTAATTCAACTTTCAAGTGGATGTGTGTAAGTTAAGCTTATGAAGAAATTTTATTTCATCAATTACTGCCTTATAAATATGCTGCAGTTCTTATAAATATGTTGCTCAATTAATGTTTTTATTTCTTTTAAAAATGGAAATGTATTAAAAAATATTTTATGTGTGTGCTATTACAATACATTGTCAGATTCTAATCGTGTTTTTTATTCTTATCTATAAGTAGATCCTGCAACTGCTTCTGTGTAACACCCCGATTTTCTTAATCTTTTAATTAATCAGTAATTAATTAATTGTATTTTGTTTGAGGGTCTAGAAACTTTAATAAATTATTTCGAGGCAATAGTCACGCTCTACGCTATCGTAGGAAGCTATGGTTAAGTTTTGGGTCAAAAACTCAGACGGAGCCCGGTCTGCGTTTTTCCTTGACAGTAGTGCTTTACTACTATCGAGACCTAATTTGGACCCGCGAACGAGACAGTTAGTCTTAGAATCACATTTCCTACACTTTCGAAAAAGTTCGTCCTGACGTTCGAAAATAAAAATAATATTATTATATTCAGGCCGATAATCGTTCTAGGAGACGATTCGAGTTGTCTTAGGGTTTTTCGAGAACCTTGAGCCAATGATTTTCATACCAGGGCTATGTTAAATCATTTGGGGACTCCTACAAATGTCGTGAGGATTTTCAAATTATCGGGACGCGAAATGACCAAATTGCCCTTGGTCTTTTTACTAAATTACCTTTTTACCCTTTTACCTTTCTTAACTCTTAAGAAAGCTTAAGAAAATATCTAAATTTTCATGATCACCCTCACTTTCTCTCTCTTATTTTCGAGCTCCCGCTCTCTCTCATCCCCTCCAACTTCTTCTTCTTCCTTCTTTCTTCTTCTTCTTCCTCCATTTCTCTTTTCTTCCTCCATTTTCAACCTCTTTTTCCTCAAGCTTCCTCAAGGATTTTCAACCAAGTTTGTGAAGCAAAGTTGCTCCTCTCATCCTCCTCTATCACCTAGAAGGTATAGATTTCATCCTTGAGCTCTCAATCTTTATTTTCTCCATTTATTTTCATGAATGTCAATTTCTAGGTCTAAACTTCAAAAATCTCTAGAAAATTGTAGAAAAATCATTTTGAGACCAAACCAATTCCTATGAGCTAGTATCATCCCCTACTATCATAATCCAAGAGCTTGTAATGAAATAAAATCTCTAGCCTATTTATCTAAAAGGGACCAAATGGGTTGTTTTAGGGGGGAATGGGTTTTTGTTCTTTGTTTTTGATTTCACTTAGTTCATCCCTTAATCATGTAATCCAAGTGATTAGGAGGCCAAATCAAACTCTCACCTATTTTTCATGGTGAGGGCCGAAACCCTACTTGATGGTTTAAGGGGTTTTGGTTCAAATCTTTGATAATTGATCATTGATTATGCATTAGGTATGCTTAAGGGTCATTGATCCAAGAGTTGGTAGAATTCCAATATCCCTAGCCTACTTAAGTAATTAAGGGCAGTAGCTAATCCTAGAGATTAGATAGATTATGGTTTCCTTATTTTAATTTCTGGTTGTGTTTTGTTGTATAGACTCGGACAGGATTCGAACATCCGATAGCGCACCCGACTGACAGCTGCGGAGTCGTAGCCGGAGCTGCTCGAGGAAATCACTAAGGTGGGGAGAAAGAACTCATATCGTCGGGAAGGCAAGCTAGTATAGAATATATATATCTGTGTAGGGAAACCCTAAAACCCTACTAGAGGTTGAGCCCTGGATAAAGTGCCTGGACCCTGGGTGTAGGTACTTTTGGGCTATCACCACTAAGTTGATGATATGACATTTATGATTTATTGCAGTTGATGTGTCGAATTGGTTATTTGATTTTATGTTGGTTTTATTTTGTTGAACTGCCTACGTGATGAATTGTTGTTTGACTTTATGATGATAGCTGTACTGGTAGAATTACTGTTGTGATGATATTGTGATTTGATTGGTTGAGTGTTGATGAGAGTATGGTGAATGTTGATGTTGTTCGGGTTGATATCGTTGTGGTCCCGACCGTGGAGCTGTGGCTCGTAGACGCAAGGCGTCGTGATGCTGATGCTGATGTGATGTTGATGATGATGTGATGTTGATGTGATGATTGATGTTGACGTTGATGTGATGCGATGTGTCGTGGTCGTGGACGAGTGTTTAGGAGTGAGGTTCCGATATCAACCTGCGATGGATATATATATGCTATACTGATGCCCCTCTTCCATATTGATGATATATGTTTCTTATCTCCTGCTATTTTTCTGTATGTGTTGCTCTTATTTTATGGGAAGACCCCGAGGAGGAACCAGTTGCTGAAGAGCTGGACGGCATTCCTTACGAGCCTGACGCTGGAGGACGTGCTGCGGACCCTAGCCTCGAGAGTTTGGGCAATGATCGTGATTAGTCGGAGAGCTATCTCTCGGCCTATCTTTCATACTTTTATTTTGGTCTTATTTTGGTTTGTAAGAGTATACTCGTATGTATTACTGTATTACTGTAGCCCTACTGATGGGGCAATACTGTATGTGATATATTTCTTTATATGTTAAGCTGTGTACTCTGAAGCGTTGCGTGCCGTGTATTTGTTTGCTTCCGCGCTAAATTTTCCGCTTGTTTGCTTCCGCGCTAAATTTTTCGCTTCGCTTCGTTTTAATAAGGCGCGCTAACGTTTATTATGCGATTAAGATTAGTTAATATCTTAGGTTCTATTGATGGGACGACGGGTCGTCTCATTTATTGATATCAGAGCAGTTCGATTCTAATATCGGACTGTGAGGTTTAGGAAGTACACTAGTACTGACAGTTATATCCACATTGGGTACCTGTGTTAGAAAAGGGGTAGTGAGTCCGATGCGCAAGATTGTCAAGTGTGATAACTTCATTGTCCATAAAGAATATATATGTCGGTTGATTGATATGGTGGGTGATTTCTGTCTGGATCGCGAGGCGAGACTAGGTTTCGCGTCGCGAGGCAGAATGACTAAACCATAATGATCAGGCTAGCCTTCCTGGTTCACGAGGCGAGTAGATGTTCGCGTCGCGAGGCAGAGGGGCTGTTCTTCACTGATCCGTCTGGCCTTCTGGCTCGCGTTGCGAGTCGGGGTTCGCGTCGCGAGGCCGAAGAGTTGCTCCTCACTGATCAGACTAGGTCTCTGGAACGCGTCGCGAGTAGAGGTTCGCGTCGCGAGGCCGAGTGGCTGTTCTTTGCTGACCTTCTGGATCGCGAGGCGATCATCGTTTCGCGTCGCCAATCCGAAGGGCTTTTTGGCTCGCGTGGCGAGCATAGTGTCGCTGGGCGAGAGCCTTCTTCTCTTGCCTTTTCTCTTGTTTTCTTCTCTTCATTTTCTTTCCTAACTAACAAACTAGAGATGACTTATGAATTTTGAATTGAAACTAACGCTTCTTTTACCAGGAAAGAATGGCTAGAGGATGTGGTAGAGGAAGAGGAGCACTAGTTGGAACCGGGGGCCCCGACAGTAGTGGGGATACCTCGGGAGTTGGAGGTAGCGGAGATCAGAATGAAGCGATGAGGGCCATGAGGGATTTGGCCGCTGCAATGCTGCAACAAACACAGCAGAATGCCCAGTTCATGCAGCGACAGGAAGAGAGGGATGCTAGACAACAACAGAATCCGGTCGGAGTAGGTGAAGTTGTAAACACTGGACTGAATGCTTTGATGAAGGGGAATCCTCCCCAATTCCATGGGGACTACAATCCGGAGGCTGCTGAGTTATGGCTGCAAGAAATCGAGAAAGTTTTTGTGGCTATCCAGTGCAGAGAGGATAGGAAGGTTACTTACGCTGCTTTCATGCTAGTCGGAGCAGCTGAAGCATGGTGGAAAAACAAACAGAGACTGCTAGAGGCTGGAGGAAGATTACTGACTTGGGAGGTATTTCGTGAGAGCTTCTTGGAGAAATATTTTCCAAGGAGTGTTCGTCAAGAGAAAGAAAAAGAATTCCTAAGCCTGAAGCAGGACTAGAAGTCGGTTGGAGAATACGCCATGAGGTTCGAGGCGCTGCTGAAATTCTCCCAATTTTACCAAGTGTACCCGGATGAAGACTGGGTGTGCCGAAGGTTCGAAGACGGACTAAGGTCCGAGCTGAAGAGAGCCATGCTGCCGTTAAGTATCCGATCATTTCCCGAGCTAGTGGAAAAATGTACCATACTGGAAGGACACGATCAAGAGCGAATTACACAAACTCCAGTAACAAGTGGTGGACCAACCAGGAGCTTTGGTCAGAAAGGCCGAGGAGGAAAGTTCCAACCGAGGGCGAAGCCTTACAGTCGCCCGAATCAGCAACCAGCAAACTATGGAAGAGGAAATGCCAGTCAAGGGCAACCAGGATTCTCCAAGTGCTTTCGATGTGGCGGGCCGCATCCAGTGAAAGATTGTGCTCAGGCACCGAATGTCACTTGCTTCCGTTGTGGCACGTGGGGCCACTATGCCAACGAATGTCGAACAGGGGACGCCGGTAAGGGCCAAGTTCAACAGCAAGCCGGGAGGGCTCAGAGTGTTGGGACTGGACAACAAATGGTGGGCCAGCAGAACAGGCCGCAGACAACGGGAAGAGTGTTCGTCGTGAGAGGGTCTGAAGCCTCTCAATGTCCCAATCTGATACAAGGTAAGTGCCTAGTTGCGGGGGGAGTCTTATCTGTTTTATTTGATTCGGGGGCTACACATTCCTTTATTTATTTAGCGTGTGTGGATCATTTGAATTTACCTATTTCATCCTTACCATATAACTTGACTGTTTCTACACCTACGGGTGATTCCCTGACAACTCTATTTGTCTGTTTAAAATGCCCGGTTATGTTAGAAAACCGATCTTTTCTTGTGGACCTAGTCTGTCTGCCTATGCAGCAGATCGATATTATCCTAGGCATGGATTGGCTTTCGGCCAACCATGTAGTACTGGACTGTTCAAATAAAACCCTCTGCTTTTCCAAGCAATCTGGATCATTGCCTGCCAGTGATGGTGTATCGGGAGGTGTACAATCAGGAGAGTGCATGGTGCTGTTTTCTTTGGAAGCCGAAGAGACTCCAAGTCTTGATGCCTTGCCAGTGGTGCGTGAGTTTCCGGATGTATTCCCAGATGATGTGCCAGGATTGCCACCCAAGAGAGAGGTGGAGTTCGCAATCGACCTTACACCCGGAGCCGGACCGATTTCGATAGCACCCTATCGAATGTCCTTAACAGAGTTGGCAGAGCTGAAGAAGCAATTGGACGACATGCTGCAAAAGCAGTTTATCAGACCGAGTGTTTCACCATGGGGAGCACCTGTGCTGTTCGTCAAGAAGAAGGACGGCAGTTCAAGGTTGTGTGTGGACTATAGACAACTCAACAAGGTGACAATCAAGAATAAGTACCCGTTGCCAAGGATCGACGATCTTATGGACCAATTAAGGGGGAAACGGTATTTTCTAAGATTGATTTGAGGTCCGGTTATCATCAAATAAGGGTGAAAGAAGATGATATACCAAAGACAGCTTTCAGGAGTCGGTACGGACACTACGAGTATCTAGTTATGCCTTTTGGTGTGACTAATGCTCCTGCAGTGTTCATGGACTACATGAATAGGATCTTCAGACCGTACCTCGATAAGTTTGTCGTTGTTTTTATCGATGACATCCTTATCTACTCCTTGGACAAGGAAGAACATCAAGGGCATTTGAGGATTGTACTTCAAGTTCTTAAGGACAGACAACTCTATGCCAAGTTGTCGAAGTGCGAGTTCTGGCTGGAGGAGGTACAATTCCTTGGACATGTGATCGACAAGGATGGTATTGCAGTGGATCCTGCAAAAGTAGAAGCTGTGGTCAAATGGGAAAGTCCTAAGACGGTAACCGAGATCCGAAGTTTTCTCGGACTAGCAGGATACTACGAAGGTTCATCGAGGGATTCTCGAAGGTTGCGTTACCTCTGACACAATTAACGAGGAAAGCAAAAGCGTACGAATGGACAGAAGAGTGTGAGACTAGTTTCCAAGAGCTGAAAGGGAGGCTAACTACATCTCCGGTACTAGTCTTGCCAAATCCATCAATGTCGTTCGATGTGTACTGTGACGCATCGTACCAAGGTTTGGGTTGTGTGCTTATGCAAGAAAGGAAAGTGGTAGCCTATGCTTCCAGACAGCTAAAAGTGCACGAACGGAATTACCCAACCCACGACCTAGAGTTGGCCGCAATAGTGTTTTCATTGAAGATTTGGAGACACTATCTTTATGGCGCTAAATTCAGCGTGTTTAGCGACCATAAAAGTTTAAAGTATTTGTTCGACCAAAAGGAGTTGAACATGCGGCAGAGGAGATGGATGGAATTCATAAAGGATTATGAATTTGATCTACAGTACCACCCAGGAAAGGCCAACGTGGTGGCAGACGCTTTGAGTCGGAAATCTTTGCATATGTCCGCTATGATGGTGAAAGAACTGGAACTGCTGGAACAGTTCAGGAATCTGAACCTGGACGTGGAGTTATCCAGAGATAAGATAAGTTTAGGAATGATCGCTATCACTAGTGATTTTCTGAACTTGATCTGGAAAAAGCAAGGAGAAGATCAGTACCTACAGGAAAAGAACCAGATGGTAGAAGAAGGAAGGACTTCAGAGTTCAAGAAGGGTACTGATGGAATCCTGAAGTTTGGAGACAGGATATGTGTGCCGAAGGATAGTGAAGTTAGGAACATGATCTTGGAAGAAGCACATAAGAGCAAACTGAGTTTTCATCCTGGATCTACAAAGATGTATCAGGACCTAAAGGGAATGTTTTGGTGGCCTGGGATGAAGAAGGAAGTAGCAGAATATGTCCAATCCTGTCTGGTGTGTCAAAAGGCAAAGATTGAACACTAGAAACCAGCAGGGTTATTACAATCACTAGACGTCCCAGAATGGAAATGGGATAGCATTGCAATGGATTTTGTTTCCGGACTACCAAGAACGCAGAAGAGATGCGATGCAGTTTGGGTAATCGTTGACAGGCTTACGAAATGTGCTCATTTCTTGCCGATCAACCAAAGGTATTCTTTGGAAAGATTAACCCAGATTTACATCAGAGAAGTGGTAAGATTACACGGGGTACCTTCGAGTATAATTTCGGACAGGGATCCGAGGTTTACTTCTAGGTTTTGGCAGAGTCTAAATGGTGCATTGGGGACGAAGCTCAGGATGAGTTCAGCTTATCATCCACAAACGGATGGTCAGTCTAAAAGGACGATTCAATCGTTGGAGGATCTTTTAAGAGCATGTGTTTTGGAAAACACGGGAAGTTGGGACGAATTCCTTCCATTGATTGAATTCACATATAATAATAGTTTCCACTCGAGTATTGGCATGGCGCCATACGAGGCACTGTATGGACGGAAGTGTCGAACACCACTCTGTTGGTATGAAACCGGGGAAAATCAGTTGATAGGACCCGAGATGGTACAGCGAACGACGGAGCAAGTTAAGAAAATTCGGGAAAAGATGAAAGTCGCACGGGATCGGCAGAAGAGCTACAGTGACAAGAGGAGGAGACCTTTGGAGTTCCAGGAAGGCGACCATGTCTTTATGAGAGTCACTCCAAGAACTGGAATCGGCAGGGCAATCAAATCCAGAAAGCTTACACCTAGATTCATTGGACCATTTCAAATTCTTCGCCGAAATGGTCCAGTTGCCTACCAAATTGCCTTACCTCCCAACCTATCCAATATTCACAATGTATTCCATGTATCCCAACTCAGAAAATATCATCCTGATCCATCACACGTGATAGAGCCCGAATCAATCCAGGTAAGGGATAACTTAGAATACGAAGCATTGCCTGTACGGATTGAAGACATGAGGGTGAAGGAACTCCGCGGAAAGCAGATTCCCTTAGTCAAAGTCATATGGGATGCTACAACAGGAGATGCCACCTGGGAACGTGAAGAAGATATGCAGCAGCGGTATCCACATCTATTCTAAGGTACGTCGAATTTCGAGGACGAAATTCTTTTTAAGGGGGGTAGTAATGTAACACCCCGATTTTCTTAATCTTTTAATTAATCAGTAATTAATTAATTGTATTTTGTTTGAGGGTCTAGAAACTTTAATAAATTATTCCGAGGCCATAGTCACGCTCTACGCTATCGTAGGAAGCTATGGTTAAGTTTTGGGTCGAAAACTCAGACGGAGCCCGGTCTGCATTTTTCCTTGACAGTAGTGCTTTACTACTATCGAGACCTAATTTGGACCCGCGAACGAGACAGTTAGTCTTAGAATCACATTTCCTACACTTTCGAAAAAGTTCGTCCTGACGTTCGAAAATAAAAATAATATTATTATATTCAGGCCGATAATCGTTCTAGGAGACGATTCGAGTTGTCTTAGGGTTTTTCGAGAACCTTGAGCCAATGATTTTCATACCAGGGCTATGTTAAATCATTTGGGGACTCCTACAAATGTCGTGAGGATTTTCAAATTATCGGGACGCGAAATGACCAAATTGCCCTTGGTCTTTTTACTAAATTACCTTTTTACCCTTTTACCTTTCTTAACTCTTAAGAAAGCTTAAGAAAATATCTAAATTTTCATGATCACCCTCACTTTCTCTCTCTTATTTTCGAGCTCCCTCTCTCTCTCATCCCCTCCAACTTCTTCTTCTTCCTTCTTTCTTCTTCTTCTTCCTCCATTTCTCTTTTCTTCCTCCATTTTCAACCTCTTTTTCCTCAAGCTTCCTCAAGGATTTTCAACCAAGTTTGTGAAGCAAAGTTTCTCCTCTCATCCTCCTCTATCACCTAGAAGGTATAGATTTCATCCTTGAGCTCTCAATCTTTATTTTCTCCATTTATTTTCATGAATGTCAATTTCTAGATCTAAACTTCAAAAATCTCTAGAAAATTGTAGAAAAATCATTTTGAGACCAAACCAATTCCTATGAGCTAGTATCATCCCCTACTATCATAATCCAAGAGCTTGTAATGAAATAAAATCTCTAGCCTATTTATCTAAAAGGGGCCGAATGGGTTGTTTTAGGGGGGGAATGGGTTTTTGTTCTTTGTTTTTGATTTCACTTAGTTCATCCCTTAATCATGTAATCCAAGTGATTAGGAGGCCAAATCAAACTCTCACCTATTTTTCATGGTGAGGGCCGAAACCCTACTTGATGGTTTAAGGGGTTTTGGTTCAAATCTTTGATAATTGATCATTGATTATGCATTAGGTATGCTTAAGGGTCATTGATCCAAGAGTTGGTAGAATTCCAATATCCCTAGCCTACTTAAGTAATTAAGGGCAGTAGCTAATCCTAGAGATTAGATAGATTATGGTTTCCTTATTTTAATTTCTGGTTGTGTTTTGTTGTATAGACTCGGACAGGATTCGAACATCCGATAGCGCACCCGACTGACAGCTGCGGAGTCGTAGCCAGAGCTGCTCGAGGAAATCACTAAGGTGGGGAGAAAGAACTCATATCGTCGGGAAAGCAAGCTAGTATAGAATATATATATCTGTGTAGGGAAACCCTAAAACCCTACTAGAGGTTGAGCCCTGGATAAAGTGCCTGGACCCTGGGTGTAGGTACTTTTGGGCTATCACCACTAAGTTGATGATATGACATTTATGATTTATTGCAGTTGATGTGTCGAATTGGTTATTTGATTTTATGTTGGTTTTATTTTGTTGAACTGCCTACGTGATGAATTGTTGTTTGACTTTATGATGATAGCTGTACTGGTAGAATTACTGTTGTGATGATATTGTGATTTGATTGGTTGAGTGTTGATGAGAGTATGGTGAGTGTTGATGTTGTTCGGGTTGATATCGTTGTGGTCCCGACCGTGGAGCTGTGGCTCGTAGACGCAAGGCGTCGTGATGCTGATGCTGATGTGATGTTGATGATGATGTGATGTTGATGTGATGATTGATGTTGACGTTGATGTGATGCGATGTGTCGTGGTCGTGGACGAGTGTTTAGGCATGAGGTTCCGATATCAACCTGCGATGGATGTTTGTTGCATTTTCATAACATTTCATACCACAGCATTTGGTCCCAAAGGGGGATGTCCAATTGGGGACGTTACGTAAAATCCCGAGGCGGGATATGATGTGATGTGATGTGATGTGATCCCGACGGGGATGTCCAATTGGGGACGTGATGTATCGGCCGACATGCATATAGGGAAGACAGCATATACATAGGGATTAGTATCCCTCCCATAGGCTTATATGAGAGAACGATGTTTGAGATGATTGTGATTGGTGACTTAAGAGATGGATGAGATTGTGTTATATATGTTATTTGTGTTGTGTGATGTATATATATATGCTATACTGATGCCCCTCTCCCATATTGATGATATATGTTTCTTATCTCCCGCTATTTTTCTGTATGTGTTGCTCTTATTTTATGGGAAGACCCCGAGGAGGAACCAGTTGCTGAAGAGCTGGACGGCATTCCTTAAGAGCCTGACGCTGGAGGACGTGCTGCGGACCCTAGCCTCGAGAGGTTGGGCAATGATCGTGATTAGTCGGAGAGCTATCTCTCGGCCTAGCTTTCATACTTTTATTTTGGTCTTATTTTGGTTTGTAAGAGTATACTCGTATGTATTACTGTATTACTGTAGCCCTACTGATAAGACAATACTATATGTGATATATTTCTTTATATGTTAAGCTGTGTACTCTGAAGCGTTGCGTGCCGTGTATTTGTTTGCTTCCGCGCTAAATTTTCCGCTTGTTTGCTTCCGCGCTAAATTTTCCGCTTCGTTTCGTTTTAATAAGGCGCGCTAACGTTTATTATGCGATTAAGATTAGTTAATATCTTAGGTTCTATTGATGGGACGGCGGGTCGTCTCATTCTGCAAGTCAGGCAAATAAGGAGGAAGTGTTGGATATTTTATTTTAAAATAATTTCTTTTCAGTTTAAACTTAAAAGTTTCTAAACCTTTTCTTTTAATAACTTTATTATAATTAATTTGATTCCAACTATTACATTAATATTTTATATTTCCTTGTATTCCTCATTTGTTAACGTTGTGTTCTTCAAATGCTATAAATATATAGATCAATACCATGGGCAATCAATTGTATATATCAAAAGTTAACGGACGTTAAATATTTAAGCACCAACATAAATATATATATTAATATGTAATTATATGCCGTTCAATTTGGATTGAATATGCAACGGTGACAAGATTGGGCTTTTATAAATGGTGTGTTTTTACCATTCTTTTTGGGTGCTATTTTTTATTATGATATGTTTCACGTTTCTTGTTGTTTTTCCAAGATATAGAAAAAGAGTTCATTTCCGAACTTGCAGTGGTTTTTCGTAAGGGAGAAAAGATATTAGACTTTGTTTTGTTTTTATTTAAGATCATTTTCAGTTGTGGGAGTACTTTCACCTTTTCTCTTTTTTTTTTTTTTGTTGTAAGAGTTGATATAATTTTTGTTGTTCTGTATATCTAGCATAATATTTCATTCTGGAAAAGTCTGTTAAATCCTGAGGGATATTCACATTGTTATTACCTTTGTGGCGAAATAATCCTTAAGGACAGTGTCTTATACACGTCTCAGACTATAAACAATCTATTGATCGATGTTCTTCATATATTTCTCTATTTATTTTATTTATCTATTTATTTATTATTTTTTACAACAATCTTAAGGATTATTTTCTATGAAAAAAACACTGCAATTTATAAAAATAAATAAATAAATATTTTATTATTTCTTGTCAAGTTTGATTAGTGGGTGGACACAGGTTTTACAACCTGGTTGAAGGAAGCCTAGAAAACATATCTTTTATTTTATTGACATTTCTTGCAATCTGGTTCTTATTTAAATATATTATGGTTTGGTGTTTTGAATGTGCTAATTGAATTTTTTTTTCTCTAAGCACAGTTTTGATTGCGTTATTTGAACATTTTTAGTTTTGAAATTGATTTCAATAGGTTAGTTTTTCTAAAGGTTAAATCTAAATATGTAGATGGGTTTTCATGATTACGTTTTTCAGAGTTTATTATACTATTGGTATAATTTTTAGTATTTTGTTCGCAATGGTGCATATTGACTTTTTGATTTATGAGAATTGCTCGCAGATACTAAAAGGTTGTCAAACTTACAAAGGAAAAGAAGTCATTGAATGTCAAGGCTACCAATATATTGTTGGACTCAGTGATTCTCAAGAATTATGCTGGATCAGGAGGCAAGGTTGACATGCAAAAGTTTTTTGGTTGTATTGGTCTCTATTGCCTTCTTGGCTTTTGGTGGCTAGGCATGGAATTTGTTTTGGTATTGCACTTAAGTAGATAAACGATGCGTAAGTAATATGAACAATTTTGTTGAGAAGATGCATGATATGCTTAATCGGCATGGGACAAATTACTTGTCTTTACTATTGTTATTTTTCAACTTGAATAGTTTGGCTAGACTTTTTTGATAATTTTGGTCGGGAAATTTATGAAATTCATGGAGGGAGGTAATCTCGGTTCTTTTTATTTTATTTTGGGGTGCTTGTTGGATTAAATATGTTGGTAATTTTTAAAATACTAAAATGTGTTAAGTATCTAATGTATGTGAACTTTTTGGAGAGTGATATTTGGAAAATGGCTTTGATGCACAGTATAAGGACAAAGTAATATATGTTATGTGGTTCTGCTGTTTGAATAGAAAAGTAGTTACAAGTTGGACATGCATTTGGGTAACTTATGAATCATGGAACAAATGTCCTTTATTTCGTTGATGGTTTTACAAAATGCATCTTTATGCAAAATGCATCTTAGTACACTGCTTTGATTGGATTGGTGAAGTTTAACTATTCAATTTTATGGTTATGAATTGAAGTTTGGTGGAATGAATTCCATGTATTAAGGCTTAATTAATTGATTGATGGACTGTATGGTTGAGTTGTTGCAATGGAAAGTGATGGAGAAGGTGTTGGACATTGGCTTCATCGTCTACGCTTGGGCTCTATAACAATACAAAGAATTGGTATTTAATTTTGTTAAATGAGTTTATAAAATTGCATATGATCGTGTTTCACACATTTTGTATATTTGATAATTTATAGTGCCCTTTATATGAGAACTTGATACTTTTGTGTTTTTGGTTTTTGATGAAAGGGTACTTAAATTGAGATAGAGTTGCTAATTATTTGATATGAGTGTGCATCACCTTATTTATAAGAGGATGCATGAGCGTTCTTGCGTTGCTCATTAGAGTGAGGGGCCAAGGAGACCTTTTGTGATGAAATTGATGATGATACAATATGTTTGACATGTGGGGTGAAACAAGAATAGTTTTGGGTGTTAAATCATAAGGAAGAGTGGTAGTATGATGCTATCACTAGAATGATATTTGATAAACTTCTTTAGCGGTTTAGACATTGTGAAGCTAAACCATTGAGTACCCCTTATGATGCTAACACTCAATTAAAGAAAAATAGAGGTGTGAGAGCCTCAAAACCAGTGTCACTTTTTGTAACTCAACACATTAAATAAAACGATACATAAAATTTTGCTGGTTTTACTTTCGGAAAACGATTCCTTTAATATAATTAGATTCTGAAAATCTTGATAAATTTTTTTTCTTATTAATACTTATAAACCACCACCCCAGAAAGAACAGACAACCCCTATATAACAATATATATATATATATATATATATATATATATATATATATATATATACATCAACTAGAACTGTGGACAACACGTCCCTTTACAAAAGAACGAGAAAGATAAACTCCTACAAAGCTATAAACTAGGCAGCGACAGTCTGGAACCATATCTCTAAAACCTATGGCCATCAGTAGCCGTTAACAGACTACCAAAAACCGCTGCCTCAAAAGAAAGTCTACACCCTAAGCTGGTCCAACTAATGGAAGCCATTGGACAATCCTCCAGAGGAAGGTCCAATGCTAGAACCAGAAGAAGAACCCTGGGAACCTACGTTCCCATTCTCCTGTGGGTGAGGCTCGGAAGCATCCGAAAGCTGATCCTCCGGTTCCTCCTGAGGATCCTCCTCAGGGTCTTCCTCCTCCTCCTCCTCCTCTACATCCTCCACTACGTGCTTACCCGCTACCAAAACAAAAGGCGGGGGAGGTGTCTGTGGCGGCTGCTGCTGCGGGGACTGTGCAGCGGGGGCGACCTGCTCGATCACACCCTGCTACATAAGGGCCTGCAGCATCATCCCGATGGGAGGCAGAGGTACCTGAACGGTCTCCACAGTACGAGTGCTCTTTCGAGGTCCCGTCTCCGTCATCCCACTTACGGTGCAGACCGGTCCTGTGTATGCCGCGCTTCCCACTCGTGGGTGGATAACCCACGCGGCTGGGTCCGTCCTTCGATCAAAAACTAGGACGCGCATCCCCGAGTGCGCTAGGTGGTCGGGCATCGGCTCCATCTGTAAACAGAATATAACATATATACCAAGAGGACAAACCAGTCCAAAACAACGCAAGGGTGAGAAACCAATATATGAATCCATAAACGACAACTATATGCCCAATCCGAACAACAGATTCATATAATGTAACTCACTCAACTCATCATACATCATATAGTATAGCATGTATAATCAAGTACTAATAGCAGTAAAGGCACAAGGGCTTCGTACCCCACAATCGACATTATCCTCTAAACGTATGCATGACACTTCCATATATCTCAACCAATATTCAAACTAGATTTCCGGAAATCCCAACACCATGAAGACGAGTTGATCAGACTCAACGTTATTGCCCTGCAGGATACAATAACAAACGCCAGAATCAACATTCGGCCAAACGTGAGCACGTAACCTTCCAGGAAATAATACATGGACGCGCATGTCAGTGGTACTCACGATGTATAAGTCATACTATATTGTCCTCTTCGCTGGGCACAATACGAACACACAGCACGTATGACATCATTGTCCATCAAGGCACAATGTTACATAATGACATTAAGTCATCTCAGGCTCTCCTTGCCTATCAAGATCCCCCGTTTCACAGCACGTCTGCCCAACACACAAAATACATGAGAAAACTATCCAGTTTCCGATAATTGATCTTTGTCGCATCAATATTTCCTCGTTGTATCATCAACGCTAACAACCACCATAATGTCTTATACTCTTTAAGCCTTAACAACATTTTCTCAAAACAGGACATTTAGTCCAAAAACAACTCAAATCCCAACATCCCTAACCGATGCACCAGTCTAGGATGTTGGATTCAAGATCATAAAAACATCCTCAAGCTCACAGGACCACAAAGATCCTCCCTAAGCCGACAGGATCACAACTAACACGGATCCGTGATCCATGTGTTCTGCAGAACCCTAGAACCCCGACGTCTCGGTTTCTAGTTTCTAAGCTTTAAAACCACTTTTCTTGAAAACTCGAAAACCAAAAACCCCAAATCTCCGATACTTACACAAAGTCATCGAGATTGGTTTTCCCTAAAACAAAACTTGGTCTAAAGACCATTTCTTTTTCTTTCATTGTTTTTCGGTGAAATACGAACTTAAAACAAAACTTGCAAAACCCTTTTCTTCTTGAATAAACTCATATGACTTTGAAAACCACATTTCTCAAAACACCTTTGCTCAAGGGGTCAACTTATCCAATTAGGACAATTGAAAGTTTCTAATGCCCTATTTGCTTTAAAACTTCGCTTTTTATTACAAAAATACATTTCAGACTTTTAAAGCTTTTAAGTTACACGATGTCGGATCCTAATCAAAATTAGGTCCTCTAATGCCTTAAATCCCACAGCAGGGCACACGATACATCTGTTGAGTCTCCAAATGTCTGATGTGCATTTACCTTAGTTTTGATGAGATTAAAACAGTTAGTCAATGATTTAATTGAACTCGTCTGTGGTATTTAACTCGTCTACTTAGTGTGCAGATTAAAACATTAAGCGTCTATATGAACTGTTCACTCGTCTGAACTTAGATAAGTTCACACGTCTGAACTAACTAAAGTTCACTCGTCTGAACTAAGAGAAGTTCACTCGTCTGAACCAAGAGAAGTTCACTCGTCTAATGAAGTCTTCAACCGTCTGATCAAAGGAAGACTCACTCGTCTAAAAGATTTTGCAACTGACGTCAACTCTTTGTTAAAGAGCCAACCCGTCTAATGAAGCTACTCATCCGTCTAAAGACTAACGTTAAAAATACATTGGATGAAAGCTGTCTCGACCCTGATAAAGAACTTCAACAAAGTGCTTTACCTGAACACAACTGCATCTTACACCAAAAGGGAAACTCTTCCCTCTGCAAACAAAAAGCACGTATACAGACCTGCTGAGACCAAAGGTATATCAGAAGTCTGCATCACTCTGATGAAAGAGAACAAGCGAAGTTTCCTATGCTTTAATGGCTGATCAGAACGACTCTATTGCATTTATTGAAGATCTGCAAGAAGCCAAAGACTTCAGACTTTGTGTCCAACGGCTTTAAATTTTTTGAAGCCTATTTAATGAAGAAGACTTCGAAGATTCAAGCACATAGACAAGAGAACAATAAAAGCAATCAAGAGCAATTACTCTGTGCATTTATATCTTCATTCTTTCATTATTTATTCTTCAATCATTTTGAAGTTATTACGCAGTCTTTTAGAACTTCACATTTAATACACTCGTCTGAGTGCTTGTGAAAGACTTGCAAAGTGTAATCTTTTTACAACTTCTCTCAAACAAACCCGTCTAAGCCTGAAGAGGCTAAGTGTGAAAATAATACTTGTCTGGAGCCTGGAGAGGCTAGGTGTGAAAACAATACTCGTCTGGAGCCTGAAGAGGCTAGGTGTGAAAATAATACTTGTCTGTCCTGTAACCTAAATCAGTTATAGTGAGAAAACTTGGTGCTGCCAAGGACTGGACGTAGCCTCATTGTTAAGGGGTGAACCAGGATAAAACCTGCTGAGTGATCTCTCTTTCCCTTAACTCTTTAATTTGACTTTGTGTCTTAACTATCATCTAACTAAAGGGGTTTATAATTGTGTTTATCAAAACTTTTCTTATCTTGCATGATTGTGTGTTTTCTGTGAAAACCTTCAGACGAGTTATCAGTCTGATTAACCTGTCTGTGTTTACTCGTCTATTACAACCCGTCTGTGCTTGCGAAAAAGTTTCTATATTCCGCATAAATTTGTCAAACACCATTCAACCCCCTTCTAGTGTTTGCATCTGTCTATTTCAACATCCATATAACCATTCAGCAAATATAGCATGCATTCAACTATATCAACAGTTATATCAATACATATTCCAATCAACAACAGTAAATCAAGAATCAACCAATATCAGGTACAGACTATTTAAATACAATACAAACACCGATGCAGCACATAGCTGTCGGGAATGGAGTTCCTCAGGTTTATCCCCTTACCTCTTGTAGTTTCTAGCTAAGTTTGAACACCCGTTCAACTTGATCACCGGCCCAGCACGCTGCCGATCACTACCAATGGAGACAAAGGAGGGGCAAGTGAACTTTGCAATAAGAGGAGGTCAATCCATTCAAGTCCAATTCAAACTCTTTAAGTCAAAGTGATCCTCTTTAATGTTTTGGG